>OX383968.1:20626700-21227466 GCA_947532105.1 Athrips mouffetella | reverse complement strand
CCAACTTACTAATTTCTCTTCATTAGCCAACATAATTAAAGAAATGGACCGGCTGCCTTGCCCAACAGTCACATTTGCACCTCATGAGTCAGAAGTCATGCGTCAATTGACTGCATCGTGATGTGACCGACATTCACATTCACCTATAGTAGGTGCATTATGCAGACTTGCTATTGTATGGACTTGGCATGGCAGTTGCCTTTGACTTTACCCACTAAGCACTGAACGTATGGAGATCGCGCAAGTTTCAAAAAGGAATATAAATCAAAAAAATCTGCGTACGGATACGTTTGCTGTTTGTCCACCGAGACAATACGATAACGAGATGACGGCGGCGCCGAGAAAAATGTGCGCCGATATCGGCGATGAAACTATGAATAAGTAATAAGTACCATCAACAAAGTTGGCGCCTGATCAACTTTAAGTTTAGTTTTCTGTGCAGTAGTGGCTTGCAGGAACCTCCGCTGGCTCCACCTTGCTAGTTTTAAGCCACTGAGTGCAAGGTGTAACTAACCAACATGTGACACATAGACCCTGAAGAACCCAAAAAAGTAATAAAAACTAATAAAAAAAACTTTTTTCGTCTGTTATTGGTAAGGGCGGGGCGGGCCAAGATCGTCACATGCAAGCAAAAAGTTTTCGAAAGTGGTCAGGCGCCAACTTTGTTGATGTACCTACTGTTTTTGAAACTTTGTGACGATATCTGCGCGGTATCGGCGCTTTTCTATTCATGACGGTATCGGCTCGATATCGTAGCAGTGGACAACCGGCCTTAGCTTTACTGACCAAGTAATTACCTGTTGTGCACATGACGAAACACAAGAAACCAAACACTACTGTCAAAAATTTGGTTTGTATACGAAAAGGACGAAACATGAACAGTTGGAAATGTTTTAAATGCCTGCGGCCAGAAAGTACAGTCGGCTGAACGTCAATGGTAACATTATGACTTTGAGCGGGTCTATGGTGTCTGCGGTTTGTAATATAGCACAACGTAAGAAGTCCCTTTTTGACGTTTTTTTATCACCAACACGCAAAGTTGATTTTTGTTAGCAGGTCGTAATTTTTCATACGTTTGACAACTGTCAAAATGGACCTATTACGATGGCCCTTCTTTAGTTACATCGATTTTGTTACCACTAATTTGCGGCCGAGTGTACAGACAATCAAATACAAATCCCGACCGAAAGTTAACAAGTCTCAGTTTGCTTGTGTATTGTAGCTTTATTTTAGACATTATTTTGTCTCTATGTATGGATAACGTAACACACTCGGTGGCTTTACCACACGATTTCACCTTTTCATTCGCCCCTGTGAAAAGACAGTACATTTGAATGGTCGGGTCGACAACGGGGTTTGGTTTCCAGTTTTAGTTTCATGTGGTCTACACTTTACCTGCAGATCCGTTTGTTAAAATAAGCTATGTCTAGACTGTACCACGAAATCAGCTACTTGGAAAGAAATAGAAACAGTGCCTTATGTGTTGAAGTGCGTTGACGATTATATCGGAGCGAATTACCTTTTTATTAACCAACAATTTTGTCTTAGTAGTCGCATTTCCGGAATCAAAAACAAAAAATAAAAAAAGAGGCGTGATGTTTGTGTATGTGTGTAAAACAATTATGGGTTTAAAACCCTTACAGCCAGTTGCACAAACCTTCTTTAAAGTTAAAGCTCCTTCAAATCTATTGCTTTCACTATCTTTGTGATTAAAACAGGAAGAGACAGCAACATACTTAAAGAAGCTATAACTTTAAAGATGCTTTGTGAAACTGCCAGTAAGACTAATAAACAATAATCAAGATACTTATCGCGTCTACGAGACGACGAAATGCTTACTGCTACTTCTAATCATACTACTAGTGATAAATTATAATCTAGAATAGGAGAATATACCTAAATAGCTAATGTAATAATGGACATAATTACAGCCCCGCCTCATTAAACATTTACGAGGAATCGAACCGTGCGATATTCGAACCAGCTGAACTAATTACGTAATACGAGACAAGACTACCTATACTTGTATGAACGTTTGAACATGAGATACTATGTGAATTCTTCGTCGACACCTTGCCTCGATTATTGTTCAGTAAGTATTTTAGGTGGTCATCATCATATCGTGTAGTCTGTAGGCTGTCAGTTCGATCGGTCAAACTTAAAAAGTATTGAAAATTCACGCTGCTTAACCCAAGCTTAACCTCTAAAGATTTGAGAAGGCCGATCGACATTGTCAAATTTTGACATTTGATCCCTTAGATTATAATAATCCTAACGTTTTGATCCCTATAGTAGTTTTCCATAGTTTCCAGAAAATATAAAATTCATAAAAAATGTAAAGCGAGAGGTCAAGTGCAAGCCCATTGACAATAATAAATACGAAAATAGAGACGAATCACTCAATTTACACTCTCGCATTTGGCAAATGTCGAGCATTATTGTGGAGAATGAGGAGCGCCCTTAAGTTCTTCGCCATGACGGTAACTGTAATCATTGCTCTGAACAATGACTCGTAAAGTTACCGATAAACTTTACGACCAGGCCCGGTGCACCGATAGCCTAGATGTAGAAACTAGCTTACTGTAGTACCACTATGAGTGATTTAATTGAAATAATGTACACCTAACACTAGAGCAGTGGTCCTTAACCGGTGGTCCGCGGACCACTGGTGGTCCCTGGAAGCATCACAAGTGGTCCGCGAAGCCACGCAAGATTAGTAAGGTCGATAGAAAAGATTTTTTACATTTGATACGCTCAATAAAATTATTGACAAGCAGAACGCTGTGATTAAAGGAGAAGTGTAGAAAAACATGATACTCCATTTGAAACACTTAAAAAGTGAATTCAATAGCTATTTTCCTGACTGCAAAGACAAAAGTAAAGATACTACTACTGCACTAGAGTAATACTTCGAGTCCATTGTGAAATCGGTGCTCCTCTACGGCTGCGAGGCGTGGAGAGTGACAAAAGGCCTGACAAACAAGATTCACGTCTTCATCAACAAATCTCTGTGGACCATCCTCCCTATCTTCTGGCCGAACACTATTAGATGTCAATGTAAAACTTTCAATCTGATAAAGTAAGTACGTACCTACATTTATTGGACATGGTTGTGGTTATTTCAAGGATGTACGTATTTCCATTTAAATAAGGGTTTGTGTGCAACGGGTAACGGAAACTGAACAGAAACTCCCATAGAAACTGCATCAGCTGATAGCGCATTTTGTATGGGAGGTCAAATTTGGGTTATTCGTATTTCGACCCTTTTGGGAAAGTTGTTCAGTTTCATGGACAGTTACACATTCTTCAATATTATCACACCTTTTCGTTACAAGTTGGTTTTGTTACAACTTATCTATGGCCGTTTGTAAAATCAGTATACACTTACACGCGCTAAAAAACAAAGTAACAGTTAAGCCCGCGTCACACAGAGGCGGTAGCGGAAGCGTTCCGGGGCCGGTATTTTTTGTAAAGTATGAGTTCTTATGCACCCTGTCACATTGAAAAGCGGTTGCGGCGCGGTATTTTGTTCCCGCAAAACCGCCCCGGACCGCTTTCGCAATCATACCGCCTCTGTGTGACTTGAGCTTTAATCGCACAACTGTAGAAACACTTGCACTCCGAATATCAGAGGCTACGTCATAAAGCAGGTCTTCAAAGTAGTTTTTTTTTTATTGAAAATGGGCTTACTCTTGACCTCGATCTAGTCTTGAAGACAGAGATGAGGTCGACGATGGAACGAGCTTACCCAGAAGAAGCCTATTCACTCGCGACTTGAATAGATTCCATCGAACTTCGTGCGATTGTCTTTGCAAAGCGAATACGGCTGCGACTTTATAAATGGTCATCATCGTCATAACATCCCATGAAACGTCCACTAAAGGACAGGGAACTCCCTCCAAAATTCAAGCTTTGGCTGAAACTATGTGGAAGGGAAGTACCAAAGTCACCACGCTTGTTAGCGTTGCGGCTGGCACCATGAACCGCGATTGTTAGAGACCGCAGAATGTAAGATGATTCGATACACAGAAGGATGCTGCTGCCCATCCTCTGGTTCTTTTACCCTTAGTTGCCTCTTTCGACACCCACGGGTAGATATGGGTAGGTACTATTTTTTGCCGGCACCACACGGTCAACGGGTACAAATGGTACTACTAAACAATTTTATCAATGCTAAAGCATCAAAAAAAGTAACTGCACTATTAGTGATAGCAATTTATCGATCATTAGAAGAAACTAGCGATCTTGACACTTCATTTAGCATCAATGTCATGGACAATGAAGAGACCGGAGAACACAAATAACAGTGAAAAAAAATACGGAAGAAAAAACTTAGGACATTCGCGTTCCATTCGAGGTCGTTGGTCCATTGGAGTTGCTGAACCATGACGCGATCTGATCAAACTGATAAGATCAGACAGCTAGTGGTTATCGCGACTTCAAATTCGCGCTCTAGATTTTGGTTTTGTTGGTATGATTTTTTTGATGTTATTTAGTTAGGTACTGGCTGTATGGCTAAATGCAAACGTTATTTAGGAACTTTAATAAAAAATTCTTTTTGCATTTGCACGTGTAAGTTGTACGTAAGATCAACACAACAAGCTCGAAACGTAAACTTTTTCTTGAATTCACAATGATCAAAGGGTTTTCTGTCTGGATTCCATTCCACACTAATCAACGATATACATTTTGACTTCAGAGAGAAAAAATAACAATCAGTTTGAATTGCAATAACTTACCAACAAGGGCTTGATGTTATCTAAACATTCTTACCAAATATAAGGTCAGATCGTGTTTCAAAACAGCAATGTCATGGCTTCGATCATCTATAGTTGGCAGTACCGGTACAGTTATAAAGTTCTATTGTAATTTGTAGGTACATAACAATTCAATAAGAGGTGGAAGTTGTGTTGCCATCGCAATGGTCCGGATTTTGTGATATTAGTTTTTCGTTCTTGAAGGCTCGTCTGGCTGTTCATAGAGGCGTTTTGGTACCAACACTGATGTACGGCAGTGAAAGCTGGGTATGGCAGAAAAAGCATGAAAGTAGAATTAATGCAGTAGAAATGAGAGCGTTGAGGAGTATGATTGGTGTGAAATTGAGTGACAGGATTAGAAATAGTGTGATAAGAGAACGTTGTGGCGTAAAAGAAGACGTAGTGACTAACATTGAGAAAGGGATGTTGAGATGGTTTGGTCATCTAGAGAGGATGAATGATAGAAGATTGACGAAAGAGAACTACAAGGCGAGAGTGAATGGAAGCGTTGGAAGGGGAAGGCCTCGGCGAACGTACCAGGACCAAATTATGCAAAAAAGCAAAACCTACAGGGTACTTCCCGTTGACCTAAAATTATGAAATTTGGCAAGAAGCTAGGTCTCACAGTACAAATAAAGGGAAAGGTCTAAAATCATTAAATATTTCAATTTTTATCACAACTAATAGTAACCAATTGAGGTGAGCTCCCGTTTCAAGAACTTTTCTACAAAAGAGGGGTCAATTTGGATGGTGTAGGCGTTTTTAAAATCAATGAGCAAAAGCTTTTAGTATATCATATGGTAGATAGGTACGGAACCCTTAGGGCGCGAGGCCGACTCGCACTTGGCCGGTTTTTTTAATAGCCCTACATGTCCCACAGCAGGGCAAAGGCCTCCCCTTTTTCCTTCCAAAGATCACGATCATGGGCCACAGATTCGGCTCCGAAATCGGCTTCGAAAGCATCTAGGTCGTCGCGCCATCGTTTCCTAGGCCTTTTAACAATTACCTGTATAGTCAAAAAATGTTATTCAAATATTATTTTTGTGATAGTTCTAGGTTTACAAATCCAAAGATAATCATTAAAAAAATAATTAAAAGATTCTCTTTAAATTTCTGTCCCGATGATAAATTTGACCTGGCAACACGAGGTAGAGAAGAGGCGTTTCGAAGCACCTGGTAGAGATTGAAGATTGGTGAGGTCAACAATGGGTAGTTTAGTATGGCTGTTGGATTTAACGAACACAACCACGGATAAACACTACGAGGTAATAATTTATTTATTTCACAATGCCACACCGTGTCCGGACACTACATACAACGATCGAGAATTTGAAATTGGAAGGTCGCATAGGCCTGCATATTCAGTGCAAAAGACCCTCAGGAGGACCACGCGAATCGTGCGGGCGGGTGCGGGGTGGAATGCAAGGGGGGCGGAGAGTGTCCGTTCAGTATGATAATACTATTATTACTTTATTCTATGACAATGGGTAAAAGACTGAAGTGAAACTTGGAAAACGTAGTTCGGTTTCGTCGTCTGAATCCGCAGTATTCCCGAGTTTATATAACCCGAATCTATTCAAGTCGCGAGTAAATAGGCTTCTTCTGGGCAAGCTCGTTCCATCGTCGACCTCATCTCTGTCTTCAAGATACGATCGAGGTCAAGAGTTAGCCCATTGACGATAAAAAAGTTTCAGTTCTAGGGATCAGCACTGCTCTTTTTGTCTAGGTAACGTTGGTTACGAATCCACCTAAAAAAAAAACAGTCACCCCAAATTATTTCCAGTTTAGTAAGTGACTTCCGTTTGCACTGTGTGGCTTCAACGGAAGTAGAGTTGAGTTCCCTGGACTCTTATTACCCGTGGAGAGTCAATTTTGGATGAAATTTATTAGATATTCGCGCATTATTGTCTTTCGCAGCCTAAAGATTGACCGATTGGGTGAAGAACAGCATACATAAATAAACATCCACGCCATTTTCCCATAGGGGTATGCAGACCACATCCTTCCAACTGACAATTCAACGATCATGACATCTTCCCTCGACGTTTTCTCCCTTCTACTACACTTTCGAAGGCTTTTGTGCAAAAATCTGTCCGGGGAAATACTACCCCTTGCCTATTTCTGCCGGTTTGAAGGGTGAGGGAGCCAGCGAAATTACCGGCACACGAGACGCACCATCTCAGTTCCTCGGGGTGGGTGCTTAGAGTCAGGTTATGCCACTAATAAGACAGCGGGCTCCATGGGCGGTGGTGACCACTTTCCATCAGGTGGCCCACCTGCTCGTTTGCTCACTTGTCACATAAAAAAAACCCTTCTAAGGAGTGGAATTCTCTGCCTGCGATCTGTGTTCCGTAGTTAATATAACCCAAATCTATACAATTCGCGAAAGAACAGGCTTCTTCTAGGAAAGCTCGTTTCATTGTCGAACTCATCTCTATCCTCAGAGCTAGATCGAGGTCAAGAGTAAACCCATTGACATTATAAAAAATAAATATTAACCCTTTCATAATAAATTGCATTGTAGTAACTACAATCTTGTCAGTTTTGGCTTTGAACACTAAATAGTGTAAAATAAAATATTATATTTTATCATCAAGAAAACCTTAAAAACGGCAAAAGAAAGGTAGGTATGTATACCTTCCAAATGGAGTAAAACTATGGCTACATTGAACACAATTAATTACGTAGAGTAAGATAGTACAATTTATAGTAATCTGGAATCGATGTTCTCATAAATGAGACCCATAAGATTAATTATTCGACCCCGTAAACTCCTATATCACAAATTTCATCGAAATGGTTTGCGCCCTTTTCGAGAAATATATTAGGAAAGGCCGCAATTTCGTATAACTGAATTTGTATTTACTAGGTTAATTAGAAAAAAGTTTGTAAAAATAATACATAACCGTAATGGGCTAATACTAGCACAGTATAAGAGCCTTAATGGTGCGAACTTAAACTAATCGTGGACTTTTGTTTTAACAAGTCCGATCCCGTTATTGTAGACTTAATGTAGGCGTATATTAATAGCTATACATTAAAGTATGCTCAGCGATTATACTTATTATACGGAAGTATAATAGTGAAGTGTCACGTCGTTTTAGTCTTCATTTATTTTATGAGATGATGATCGTGTAGTTTTATAAATGTAATCTTGGGTTTATACGTTTTATAAAGGTTTGAGTACACTATTATAAAATCATAATAAATAATTTTATAGGCAGAGACGATTTTCTACGATTTACTAGGTCAAATGGGGTATCATATGATAAAGAACTTCACTTGTTCGTACTGAAATGGATTTTGTAAATTTATACGACTTAATTTTCATGTTATGATGAACAAAATATTACAGGAAAATCGATCTCTCTAAGTAGCGCCGTTTTTTTATAAATCTGCAAAGAACCTTTACGAACAAATTTAGTTTTGCGGTCTTAAAAATGGACTTCATTGCTTCTAAAAATACTATAGGTGTCGGAACCCTCGTTGCGCGAGTCTAATACTCGCACGTGACCAGTTTTTTACTTTCGAGCGGAGCGAGAAAGGTATTGTATTTGTGTGTGTATTACAAACGTGAAGTTAAATCTTTATTAAAAGAAAAAATGTTTGTTTACAAAACACCTCACTCTTTCTAGAACTCTATTATAGCACAGATTACTTCAGATTAGGTAATAGCAAACGCTTTTCATTTATTCGCGCTTTTAATTCATAGGTACACTTAACAGCACATCAGTAGAAAAACTTTTGGACCTTATGGCGTTGTAATAGAGTTGAAAAAGTTTCTACCGACGTGCGGTTGACCGTACATTATAAGTCAAAAAATGACATTTGGCCTTTGTATTATTTATCTATAGACTCGTGTTGAGCCGTTTAAATAACGAACCCGTGAGATCGGTTGTAGGCCGTTTTTTTTTAAGCTTAGTAGTTTACACTGTTATTACTCAAATATTTATTTGTAATTTTTTTTTGTAAGTTCAGTTTATATTTCGAAGATTTGTAATTTGAACTCTCGTTTTTAAGATACCTACGAACTTATTCAGTATTTTTTATTATATTCAACATTACAGTTATGGACTTTCATATTCTGTTTGGGCACATTTATTGCTTAAATTTTTAGCTTAAGTATCTATTTAATGTAGAAGTTCTAATAAATAAAAAAGTTCAATGCCTCGTAAAAACTCAAAAAAAGAATTCCATACACGGTCGCCGGAGCATGAGCATCTCCCACAAGTTTTGTCACAAAGGTCTTAGGGGCAATGACCCGATTGGCGGGCGAGGTTCTTTTTAAAATGCACTGTGGGTCCCAGGCACAAGTAAACATCTTATACAGCCTAACGGCCTGTGTCATTCTAACTTGCAAAAAAGTGAGTAGGTATGTAAAATATTTATCCAAGAAATAAAGTGGCCAATCAAACCAGTTAATGGCTCGTGAGATTACGTGGAGCATCGAAATAAATGACTGTAACGCCTACTCTGTCACAAAAAAATATTGTTCAGGTGAATACGTACAGTCAAGACCAACTTAAGCTTGACATTTTCACGGCAACTGAAATAAAAACTTGGTAAAAAATCCACGTGCTACTCTGTCACAAAAAAATATTGTTCAGGTGAATACGTACAGTCAAGACCAACTTAAGCTTGACATTTTCACGGCAACTGAAATAAAAACTTGGTAAAAAATCCACGTGCTTTTGACTGTATTACATACATAATATATAATATCATTCTCCACTTGCTACGATCTTGACATACTTTCCTTGCTTCCTGTACTTTCATCAATCCTTTCATACATGCTCGTCGGTTTAGGGTACTTTTAATCTGGCCTTTATTCAGAACGTCCTGACTGTATTTACTTCAACAAACATACGTATTGCAAACGAACTTTAAAATTATATTATCATCTTAACAGCCTAAAGTTGTCCATAGTTGCACATTGGCCTCCCCTAGATCTCCACGACGACGGTCTCCTACGCTGCCTCCATCCAAAGTAAATTATAAATTAACCAGCCTTTCTCATTAATTTTAGTAAACGTTACTTATTTTACTACGAAAACACTTAGGTCCGTTTGCACTAAACTTAAGAATCGCCCCTAACAAGTTTAGGACACTCCTAGCGATACTTTGACGGCCCTTAAGCAACAACTTGGGCGATTCTTAAGTTTAGTGCAAACGGCCCTTAATTATCACACGTACAGGATGTATGCAGACTTAAGTACCAACCTAATATCGATTCTTCTTCAGGTATAGTTTACAGAATTCCATACATATTATTTCTTTGAAGAAAGTTATGTTTCAGTGGTAGGTAATATTAGGGTTCCAAAAGAGCAGTAACTCCTGCTAAATTAAATGAGAATGAAAGAGGAAAGAAATTTCTCCCGGCCAAGCCTAGGCAGTAAGAAAGTCAATTAGACGTCTTAAAAAGCTGTATAAATATCCAAATAAGAACCTACCTGTACAGTTTAATCTGAAAGGTAAGGGAGTTAGAAAGGCAAAGGTAACAGTATCCGAGTAGCAAGCGGCGCTTTGCCCTACTTCGTGGTGTCGTGTCTTGGAGCGCAACATCCGCTGACATGGGTTCTTCCGCAGTGACACATCGCCAAGTATACAGTGACATTAAGGGAACAGGGAATATGCATATTTTTTTAATAAAAAAATGTCGTCATTCATGTAATAAACAGTTAAGAAAAACAAATTTTCGAAATTAAAAAAGATGCAAGCCATCGAAGATTTGTTTCTGTCTCTTTCTAGCAAAACGAAATTTAACACGGAGTATGGCCGTAGTGACATTTAACGTCACTGGTCATGTCGGATCTCTCTGTCTAATCGGCGAGTAATTAGTAGTTTTAAATGCTTATACGAGGGCCAAACCGAAAAGATCGGGAATAGAATACTCAGGAATAAATTAGATTAAAACCTTTTTGGTTTATGACATGTAGTATTATTTCAAACACAATTCCATTTTTGAATTTTAAAAAAAGTAAAAAAGAAAAGAGTAGTAGCCATTTGAATTTGACAAGTCAGTGGAGAAAATGGAGCTTACGCGGGAACATTTCCGTGACATAATTTTTCACAACTTTCGTCGAGGTTTATCTCAAGAACAATGTCTCGCCGAGCTTGTTTCTGTTTATGAACTTGAAGCACCCAGTAAAACGACTATATATCGTTGGTATTTTGACTTTCGTCGTGGACGTTCCTCTCTCACGACAGTTCCTTCTACTGGTCGACCAAAAACAGCGGTAACACAAGATAACATCGATGCTGTGCGCCAATTAATGAAAGAAGATAGACATGTGACATACGAGCAGATTCGGGCTTCTTTCAGCATTGGTATGACAGCGATTCAAACTATTTTACATGATGAACTGGGTGTCAAGAAGTTAGTTTCCCGCTGGGTGCCCCATCGTTTGACCGAGGAACAAAAGACGGCTCGTGTTAATTGGTGTCTGTCTACTCTGCAACGGTTCAATAGAGGGAGCTCAAATGCAGTTTACAATATCGTCTCTGGTGATGAATCGTGGATTTATTCATATGAGCTCGAAAGAAAACATCAATCGGCTGTTTGGGTCTTCGAAGGCGAGGTCAAGCCAACAAAAGTTGTCCGCTCTCGTAGCGTGTCGAAAAAAATGGTCCCTTCGTTTGTATCGAAAACTGGTCATGTGGCTACGATTCCTTTACAAGAACGCAGAACGGTTACTGCTGATTGGTACACAATAGTTTGTTTGCCGGAAGTCATAAGAGAACTTCGTAAAATTAATCCGAATCGTCGCATCATTCTTCACCAGGATAATGCGAGCTCACATACCGCTCGCAAAACGATCGCGTTTTTAAATCAGGAAAACGTGGAGTTAATGGACCATCCACCGTATAGCCCTGACTTGAGCCCCAATGATTATTTTACATTCCCAAGAATTAAAGATATGCTACGTGGTCAACGATTTCAAGGCCCAGAAGAGGCAGTCGAAGCTTACAAATCGGCCGTTTCGACTATATCCACTTCAGACTGGAATTACTGTTATAATAATTGGTTTGATAGAATGCAAAAGTGCATCGATTGTCACGGAGAATACTTCGAAAAACAATGAAAGTAAATATTGTTGTATTATTTTTGTACTTTTTTCTATTCCCGATCATTTCGGTGTGGCCCTCGTATAGACTGTAATTCTAAGCCGATTCAAATTTTAATTTCACTTTTTGTCTGTCACGGTCTTCATGTCTACTACGGTATTTTAATATTCTGTTAATAAATGCGACTAAAAAAATATATGCATATTCCCTATTCTCCTTTAAATCTTTCATTGTAATCCACAAAATAGAAAAGGACGTTTTTCTCGTACTATCCATGTTATTTCAAAATCATTTGAACATTTGAAGGCTACAATTTAAAATCTACTTTTTCCCTAACTTTCCAACTGACCCTTTAGGTTATAATGACTGTCTCCGACTACTTTGTGAAGTAAAGGTAAATAATAAAGGTCAATAAAGTGTGAAATAAAGTGTCATTAATATGAAACCTCTGTTCAAAGTACTGGATCTATCTATAGAGATAAGATTGATAAAATAAATAGAAATAAAAAATCTCGTGCGAAAACCACAGTACGGAAATTCAATCAAATGACAATGAGTAATTTTCTTATTTTTCGTTAACATCTAAAACGTTGCATAGTTTTTAAATAGTTTTCTTTAATTTTCAAGTAATTTTTCTTCTTTAATTTCAGCACGTGTCATAGAAGAATTGTTTCACATGGGAACGAATCCATCCACCGACGACGTAGGGTCCGGTTTTTTTATAAGAAGCATATACCTATATATATAAAAACTATAGCTAAACGTTTTTGTATAACTATACAAAGCTGAGGTTCTTGGTGAATTATCTCTTTATTTCGAGAATAGTAGGGCTGTTGTTTAAACTCTGTCTGGGGATGTACAGGTAAGAGCACCTCGAGCTTGACACATTAGACTTTGTACTGCGTTTATGTTAAGGTGGTTGCTAAGCAGAGGTGCTGCCACTTGTAAAGAAAAATTATTGCGTCACAAATACAAAACTTTTAATAAGGATTGTTCGTTTGGCGGCAGTATGGGGTAGTTCTATATTTTATTAGCCATCACATCATAGCTTAGCTTATCGTAAATAGCCAAAACCGGCCACTTTTAGCACTTTACTAATACAAAGATATACGATAAACTACATTATCAAAGTATGGTTTATAAAATATACGTATATATACCCTATATTGCCGCCAAACAAACAATACTAATTAAAAGTTTTGTATTTGCGACGCAATAAATTTATTTTTAAAGGTGTCAGCCTGCTCTGTGGTGTCAGCACCTCTGCTCAGCAACCACCTTAGCGTGCAGACAGAAGTCGCACTGCGAGTGTCAAGCTTGATATGCATGCTAGAAGCTACCCGCCGTCCACTAACGCCCCCATCAGATAAAAATATTGCTCGGTAAATACAAAACTTATCGAAAATTCGGAAAGACAGATTGAAGTAAAGGTAGTAGTTTATTTAGAACCTATAAATTTTGAAAAATATGGTTCACTGTAATTACGGATACAAAAAGTGCCAAAAACGGCCACTTATACCAATTTTTTTATCTGTAAGTAACTACAGTGACCTTAGTTTTACAGAGTAAATAGGTTCTAAATAAACAAGGGTACCTTTACCTCAATCTGTCTTTCCGGATTTCCGATAAGTTTTGTAATTAAGTAGCGAGTAATATTTTTTTAACGGATGGGGGCGCTAGTGGACGGCAGGAAGCCCCTTATGTATCAACCTCTGACCTATTTCTGCGTAAAGCAGCAATGCTGTGTTTCGGTTCAGATATAGGAGCCATCAGTCAAATTACCGGCACATATAGTTAAAGATCGTAGGTCGATTTAAGGGCATTATTGTGCGCTGCTTGTAAAAAACAGAAGTCTTCTACCAATGGATAGGGTGCCAATAGACGATCATTTAACGATTGGGAGGGAAATCAGATTCATCCCATGTGCGCGGGGGGAGGGGATAGAAGGGGGCGAATTACGCACCATTATAATTATTTTTTTACGGATCAGTTAATGCTACTAGGGCTTGTGTGGTATTGTTTTCAGGGAAAACAAACACAAGGAATTCGTTTTCGATGCTTAAAATGTATAATTTCATTGAAGAAATAATATTTTTAACGAAAAGTAATAAAAGTCACATACATAATTTTTTTATAAACTGCCATATTTTTTGAAGACCTAATATATTGCGACCACAAAAAACATTTATGTAAAGTTTATTTAACCTAGTTTACAATAATATATAATTGTAGTATACTTCTCATAAAAGAACTATAAGAAAAAAAAGAATGCGTAAATTGTACCGAGGATTTCTTGCACTCGAGTAGTGTGAAAGTTTCATAGTGTGTCCACTCAGGTTTTTGTTTTCATTCATGACAAAGATTTTTTCAAGCTTTGGCACATTGTTGCAACCAGTTAGTATATTATACCGGGTGTTAGGGACAGTCATCCGAATACTGCAGGAGCGTGATCAGTCAACGAAAAAAAAAAATCCGCGTCTACATACAAACTGCCGGATCAAGTTTGCAATTTTGTATGGAGACGCGGAATTTTCTTTTCCTTCCTGAAAGATTTGTTCACTGAAAGTTGTTCCATGTTGTTGACTGATCATGCCCCTTTAGTATTCGGAAGGTTGTTCTTAACACCCGGTATGTTACAATAAGATCTCCACGTTTACTTCTCTCTTCTAATGTGGTTAGGCCTAGCGATGCTAAGCATTGCTCGTAGCCAGGTTTCGAAGGCAGGTTACCATTTTTGCAGCTCTTCTCTGTACTTTTTCAAGAAGGTTGATGTCCTTTTGAAAATATGGACTCCATATTTGAAATCCGTACTCTAACAAGGGATGAACATAAATTTTGTAGACCTTTAGGAAAAGTTCTTTGTTAATGTGGAAAAACGCCTTCCTTATAATGTATAGTAAAGAATTTGCTCTTTTTGTGATACCTATAATGTGTTCTTCCCACTTCAAGTGCTGCGTAACAATAATTCCTAAATCCTTCTGACAGGACACGCTAGCCACTACTTTGCCCTATATGGTATAAAGATTCTTGGGGCTTTTATTGCCAATGTGTAAAACAGTACACTTATCAGCTTTGAGTATTACAAGCCAGTCTTTAGTCTATTCAATAATGCGGTCAATATTGTCTTGCAAGATGTTATGTTTAATTAATGGGTTGCCCATAATTTTTGTGTCGTCAGCGATCAGGGAGACTTCTGACTGTATAACTTGCTTAAGATCTATCAGGAAGATACCAAAAAGAGTAGGTCTTAACACTGATCCTTGTGGTACACCGCTAAGGACATTGTGTGGTTCAGAAAAACATTCTCCAATTCTAACACGAATGTTTTTCCTGTTAAAAAGTTCTCTATCCATTTGAGGAGATCACCACGAATCCCAAAATGTTCAAGTTTACAAATTAATCTTTTTGTAGGGACTCGATCAAATGCCTTCTCATAATCCAAGTGGATAACATCTGTAGGTTCATGATTGTTCTAGCTCTGAGTCCATCTGTCAAGGCAGCAAAGCATGTTGGTTACTGTGGATCTCTTTGGCACAAATCTGTGTTGTTCCTCGATTATAACATTCTCCATCTCCAAAAATTTCCTCATTTCTTTAGCTATAATCTTCTCCATCACTTTGCGTACTATACAGGTAAGGCTGATTGGACGATTGTTAGCGGCAGCAAGTTTGTCACCTTTTTGATAGATGGGTGTGATAATAGCTTCTTTCCAGTCATCTAGGAGTTCATTTTGTTCGAAGGATAGTTGCATAATTTGAGCCAAGGTTGCAGATATGGTAGGGCAACATCTCTTGAGTTTTCGCTTTTTAATTGTCTGATGTAAATTCTATGTTCTCTATTACATTTTAGACTCGAGGAACACTTGGTGTAGGAATGGTTACATTTTCTGGTTCCCGAACATACGATTTTTCAAATTGTTTGGCAAAATGATTGGCAAATTTTTCTTATCGTCAGTAATTAGATGTGTGTTTTCGTTTCTAAGTGACGGTGGTATAGAAATTTTTGAATTTATCTCCTGGCGGATGGAGTTGTAAAATTCCTTAGGAGCCTTTTAAAAAATATTTTTCACAAAATTTATCCTTGTCGATCTGGCCAGGCTCACTATTTTGTTATTAACTGACCGGTATTCTCGATATGAGGCATCACTCTTATCAGTTTCTTTTTTTCTTGGGTATTTTTTTATAATTTGCTGTCCAATCCATGGTTTGTTTAAATTTTGTGATTTCTTAAATTTTTTTATAGGTATATGTTGAAGAACAGCACTGTCTATTTTATTCTTAAAAGTACACCACGCATTAAGTACATCGTTTGTTGGAGATTGATGGGTTCATTTAGTGCTTGAGATATCAGCTGATAGTCGGCCTTAAAAATTAGTTGGGCGACGAGCCTGCGTAGTATTTATCTGAACTTGAAGAGTTGCTATCAGTATTTCATGATCACTGTTTCCTATATTAGCATAATTTTCATCGTTACACAATAATAGATCTAAAATAGATTCCTGGTCATGTGGTCATTTCTTTTACGTTTCATATTAGTAACTAGTTGGTGTAGGTTAATTTTGTTAAAAGTTCGACTGAATTGAATCTTTATTTTAAATACATCTTTAATAATTATAAATAATGTCATTTTATTACTAGGTATCAAATAATTCTTCATTCTGCTTCTAATACAAGTAGGTATTTAAAATTAATTACGTTTTTATAGACATGAAATGTTACTTTCTTACTTAATATATATTATAATATAACAAAGATGAAAGATTTGTATTTTTGTATGTATGCATATTTGTAACGAATAAATTTAAAAACAAATAAAAAATTATCATTTTGAATTAACTCTTCATATGCATTTTTATATAAAATATATACCACATAAGCCCAAGCATAAATCTTGAAATTAAATAATATGATCGGATAAGTACCTCAGCGTATTACAGCGCGCTTATTTTTCTTGGCGCATTCTTTATTTTTTTTCTTACAGTTCTTGTATAAGAAGTATACTACAATTATATACATTTTTAAATTGGATTAAATAAGCTTTAAATAAGTATTTTTTGTGGTCGCAATAAATAAGGTCTTCAAAAAATATTGCAGTTTATAAAAAATATATGTATGTGACTCTTATTACTTTTCGTTAAAAATATTATTTCTTCTATGGAATTATACATTTTAAGCATCAAAAATGAATTCCTTGTGTTTGTTTTCCCTGAAAACAATACCACACAAGCCCTAGTAGCATTAACTGATCTTTAAAAAAATAATCATAATGGTGCGTAATTCGCCCCCTTCTATCCCCTCCCCCCGCGCACATGGGACGAATCTGATTTCCCTCCCAATCGTTAAATGATCGTCTATTGGCACCCTATCCACTGGTAAAAGATTTATGTTTTTTACAAGCAGCGCACAATCACCAAGGTACTATCTTTAACTAATATGACAGTCTTAAAGTAGGTGCACTCTTTGGTGTCAAAGTATGTAACAAATAAAACAGCTAAAATGCAATTAGGTGCTAAGAGTGGCAGTGACTACTTACCAATTCTTCCGTCTCTCCCTTATGATAAGACATGGAAAAATAATTGTAATTAGTAAAAAGAGCAATTTGTAACAAAATTTGTACCTATATGCTGAACAAGAGCTTGAAACCCGCTCAAGGTCGAAGTATTACCACTGACGTGCGGCCTTACTGTACCTAGTACAGTGCGGTGCAAACAACTTGAACAATAGTCGCGTAATGGGGGAAGCTTTGCGCACGTATACTGGTATTGTAGGTAAAATCTCTCTGCTCTGCCAAGGTCATTGTTCAAGTAGTTTGCCCACACCTATAACAATCCCTTTAACAAACCCCTCCCCAATCCCCTCAAGTCGTCAAATTGCTTTTGTCTAATATTATGGATAGTGTTAGAGGTATAAGGTGGACCAAAAGAAATATGTAAATATTATGAAAATCGAGTCCAATTCTATAGTAAGCGGGATGCGAATACACCTATTACACAAATAAAGCGAAATAACATGCAAGTGACAAGTACAGTTGAGGATATGTACGGCGAATTTAGTGTCTTTACTGGTTCGGGTAGGTGGATTTAAACTAGTATTAAAATTGAAAAGAAAAGTTTTCTGGCGTGAGAACTTATATCTGTAAACTAACAAATAAAACTGATGCAGTTGCAAAATGAACCAATGTGTGACCTAAATATGATAAAGCCCTATTTACACATCGCATAAACTGAGGCTAAATTCAGGCACGACATAGCTATTGGCATGGTCTAAGCACTAAAGCCGGATTTATACGGAAGTATGTAGTACTATTATGAATTCTGTGACGGAAGTAAAACTAAGGACAAGGACGTTTGCTAAACCTCACGCGGGCGCCCTTAAGCACCTCTCAGGGATCAGCTATACGAGAGAAAGCTATGCGACTATTTCTTTCTAACGTACAGCTGCATTCCTCAGAGGCGCCTAAATTTTGCCCCGTATAAATCTGCCATTACAGGTGTCATAAAATAGAGCTCGCGGTTTAGGCATCATGTGCATAACATAAAGTAAAATTGCAAGGTGACTAATAATATGTATGAACAGCTTCTGGATTAGTCCTAAAAATATTTTTTGGGATTCAACTATATCCACTTTGTGTTTACCATTAAAATCTGCTTTGTCCAAACGATCGGCATGGCTGGTATAGCTGAGGTGCCTCAATTCGACCTGTGTAAACTGGGCTCTAGGGAGTATGCTATACACTGTGTGGTAAGATCCACTGAAACTTTAAAAGTTAAAATAACTGAACCAATTTCACACAAAGAGTTATAGAAAATAAAAATTTTACTTCTCCATATTCCCACTTTTTACATACAGTTTGGTAATTTATATATGGCAGGTAGTTTTTTATGCCCTTTTATTAATTATTTTCGAAATTTTCATTGATAATTATATGTCTAATCTATTTTAATACTAAACTTAATATCCCAGCACCATACTCATTAAAATCTTAGAGATACTTACAGTGGTAGGATGTCAGCGAAAACTGTATGTCGGTGCCATCTGAAATAATTAGTGTAGGGGTTGGTACAAATCTAGGTGCTCATGCCAATTTTAGCCTACTATGTGAATAAATGTAATTTTCAACTTTGCAGGATTAACTACACACTTTGAGTAATTATTACAAGTAAAGAGTAGACATAATGGACAAATGTTGTATGCTGAGCTCCACAGCCAGTTATCAGAAAACTGGGTGATTTTATCATAATTTAATAAATGGAACTAAATTTAAATGGTGTTTACAAGAATCAATAGGGTGCAATAGATTTTTGAAATTTTTGTTTTGAGAAAATATTGACCCAAAGGCCTTACAAAGGGACTGCAAAGGGTCATAAAACTAAATATGGAACACAGACTTTATATTTGTAATAATTACTCAGACTACACAATATAACTATGTGTTTCAAATGAGAATGGGACTGAGCATAGTAGATTTGCAGCCGCAATGATATAAAGTAGTAGCACAGAATAAAGAAATAGCTATCAAACTAACTTTACTCTTTTCAATTTAGTTTTGCACAACCACTAAGAAGTGAAGTTGAAGCACTGTGAAGTTAGCTACAAACTACTGTGATTCTCATTTCAAACGCAAAGTACAAAATTATTGTACAAAGGAGTAAAATTTTGGTTTTTGTACAATGGAAAAGGAAAAAAGTATCTGTGGGAGTGTGATAATTTTGACAATAATTTTCAAGCATGAACAAGGCTGTATAAAATCAATGCAAATGAATTTTTTTACAAAAAAATGTACCAACAGGGACAGCCATTTAAAACAAACAATAAAAAATAACTATACACAAATGGAAATAATAGAAAATATGGTGAACTTACAACTATAGAAGTATCCCCAAGTAGGCAGACCAACTGCAATGGCACCAACAATAAAACATATGAAGCCGAATATGACAACAGCTATGGAGTATAATGCCTTCCCAGCGGCCATGGCTGCATGTTCAGCCGCTGTCCAGTTTCTTACTCATCAGCTCTGTGTTTGCTTGCAGTGGACCGATGACATGATCATCTGTGGAAATGATACTGTATGATGACACTTTTCATGATTCTAATTTAAAACTGGCTGGACAAATGTAAAAAAACTCTGCTATATTTGCTGGCTGATTAAAAACAGTACGGGCCGTTTGCATAAACTTAAGAATCGCCCCTAACTTGTTTAGGACACTCACCAATAGTTTGACGGCCCTTAGGCAAGAACTTGGGCGATTCTTAAGTTTAGTGCAAACGGCCCTACATTATTTCCTGCAGCATTATTTTGAAAATGGAACTTTGACTGTTTAACTAGGTAGGTAAGTACCTAGACCATAATTACGTGGTATAGTGCTCATACAATTAAGAAACAATGATGATAACTGGTTGTAAACAGGTATTGAGCACTGACTAACAACCACAAAGGAATGCCAAACCAAAACATGTAGCAGGAAATGTTGTCAAAATATTCTCACAAGAATCCAACACATTTTCCACTAGAAATCTGACTGGGAACCAGTAAGATATCTACGTATAGCGCCGCAATTCAAACCATAACTTGATGAACTTAAGGCTAGAATTACGGATATACGATACTTTTACTCACGTTTGCGAACTCGTCTGTGAATAAGTTGTCACACGGAGATCACTCAAGTATGCAAGACTACGACTTCAATGTTAAATCGGAGAATATAACATCTCTTTTGAACACGAAGCACTGAACAACACTTTTCACCTCAATGCACAAAAGTTCACTACACAATAAAATTTAAATTTCGAATCCGCGACACACCTCTAAATATTTTTAGGAGGAAGTTGTTGCTTCGTGCATTACATTTAACAAAAATATCTAAGGTAACTGTAACGAATTGTTAATTTAATACGGATATATCTGCGTGAGAAAACACGGACAATAAACACTTGCAAAACCGCGCTCACGCTACTGTCGCGCGCGACGTGAATGTGGCCAGTTCAGAAACTGGTTTTTTGATTTAGATTTCTTTCCTCTTGTTTGACTTGTGTGTTGTGCCGGCAACGTTGCAAATGGAAGTTCTTATGTCTCTTTCATTCTTATAAGCAAGCATTGCGTTAAACAGAGACGTTGTAATAGCAGCGTTGCCAATGCCTATGTTAAAAATTCCCCATAACACACGATCTAAATCCCCAGGCAGTTTACTACTATCTTATCTGTGCCCCTTCTTCTTCAATTTAAGAGCATGGCTCTTGTCGATGGAGTAACTTCCAGTCCTCAAGTTGTATCACGTTGTGCCCCAGGGAAGTACAAATCACATATTCCACACAAATTCCCCGCCCCGCAGAAATAAAATATTTTTTACATACCTACCTAAATTAACTCCTCCAAGACCTAAATCGACGTTTGAATACTTGGAGGAGTTACGATTTGAGTATATTTAAATTATTATTATTCAGTGTTGTCTTTTTCGATGAACTAACTATTAATGTTAAAAGTGTAGAAATATGAATAATTCTTGTCTATGTGTCTTGTCATAAGAATAATTCAAGATTTTAATTTTTGACAAAAAATTAAAGCACTACACCCAAAATAACATAGCTTGATTAGAACGATAGCAAGAAAAATTTGCGTGAGAGCAGGTTGGATCGATACTTATCTCTGTCGCTCCAACGTGTAGCGCATCGCTCCAACGTGTAGCGCATCGCTCCGTCCTGCTCTCACACTTCTGTCATTCTAATCAAGCTAAATTATTTCGACTGTAGGTTAACATATTAAGCCCCATTAACGTTACCATAGTTATAATGAATTTTCTCAACAAAATATGTTAAAAAAGAATCCCGCTATGGCGCTCTCTCTTCTCCAATTCTGTTACGGATTCCCCGCATTTTGGGGAATTTTCCCGACATTGGCAACCCTGTAGTGTCAAGTCCTAACGGGCGCGTTCCATTGGACACCAATTGGCTCGTGGTAGTACCTACCAAAAAAAAAAACAAAAGGCGGCAAAATTTAAAAGTTTAATTTTCATTCTTCGTTTTATTATCTTATCGTCTGTAAAAAAAAAGTAAAATACCTAAGAAAATCAATTTAAAAATTAATATGTTAATAAAAAAAACACATTTATATAACAAAACTATGTGATTCAGTAGTAACCATAAGAAAATAAATTTAAAAATTAATATGATAATAAAAAAACTGTGAAATTCACCATCATCATCATAAGCTTACTAGAATAGAAAGGTAAGTACCTATAGATACCTACGATTCACGTGTTGCGTGTGTAAATACCGAGCGCAATCTATTTTTGACTTTAGTTACACCTACTCTATTGCTAAATTCACCACCGCTAGTTCAATAAAAATTGTGTTATGCCATTTCGTTCAAAATGATACAATTGATTTTCGTTGTTCTGTATATTTCTTTGGTAACAAGTAAGTTTTAATTTTTGTCACTTTTTATTGGTTTATAATCAGTTTTTTAATTAGCTCCGTTTTTTAACAGATGCAGCACCATTGTTCTTAGAAACTACTGCTACTGTAAGTGTCATTAACAGTATTAAGTAGTTAAAAACAAGATATATCTACCATACAGTAGATATTTTCATTGAATATTAAATGATTCACATTTAATTTATCATTACATTTTTGTTTTAGTCAAGTACCGTTAATTGTGGAGAAATAGGTGATTGTTTGTCAGCTGCCCACAATTGTACCGAAATTTGTGGTTGTGATAAGTACGTACCTAATTTAATTTCGAAATTTTGTCTTTAATTGGGTACCAATCTATCTTTTTAATAATTGTATGTTTTTTTACTTTTCAGTTATTATTACTATGAAAAATCTACAAATGAATGTTTATTAAACATTAAATATTTGAAGCAGCTTATGGTTGAGAAATACAACACGGAAGGTAAAGTGCTTAGTGAAGTCGCCAGTTTTCGGAAATATTGTGATTAACGCCTGGTTAAAAACTTTTTTTCGAATATAAACTTTTTTCTTCCGGAAACTGTTTGTTTTCATGAACAAGAATCCTTAGAATATTGCACCGTCAACAGAGGGTTTGTATGGGACGACGATTGATTGTTGACGATAAAAAGTTGTTTAGTTTTTTGTTTATCTGAGAATTAGGTATGTACACAAAAAAAATTGCTGTAATATAAAAATAACACTATTTAAAAGTTTTACATGGATTCTTATCTGAAATTAAGTGCATTTTTTATGCGATTTAAGACTAAAAACAAAGAAGGGTATTTTTTTTGATTTTGTGTTTTCGAAGTTGCGTTTAATATTATTTTTGGTTCCAGAAAAAATACAACAAGACGCACAAAAAGTTTTTAGAGGTATTCTAGTAGCAGCATTAATTTTCATCGTATGTGCAGTTTTTTGCGTTCTATCAGCTTGTGTATATTGTTGCCACGTAAGCCATTCGTAAGTAAAAGTTATACTTAAACTATTTATTTATGTATTAACTAGCTGTTACCCGCGACTTCGTCCGCGTAGATTTTATAAAACAAACAGAACTCGAACTTAACTGAAACATATGTTGCGGAACGCTTTTCCTTCTTGATCCCTACGTAAAAGATGCATTTGTACTTATCCAAGTTGAATGCTATCTTACTACAAATTTAATTATCTTTTGATTTTTGTCAACTGGTACGCAGTGCAGAATTTTCATTGTCAATCGTTAAAGGCGAACTTAAAAAAGAAGGCAATAAAGGGAGTGAATGGGTAGCTAGGAGGTATTCATAAAAGTCAAAAAGTCCCTATTCCTCCCTATCTATCCTTTTCTATTCCCCCACCTCCACATCCCCCCTCCCCCTCCCTCTTCCCCACCCCCTCCCTCACCCCTCCCTCTGTATTCCTCTCCCTCGCCCCTCCCTCTCCCTTTCCCTTACCACCTCCCTTTTCCCCTCCCTCTTTCCCTCCCTCTCCCCCCATCCCTCACCCCCCCTCTTTCTCCCTCCCCCCTCTTTCTCCCTCTTACTCTCCCTGTCACACTCTCCCTCTCCCTCCTCCCCCTCCACCCTGTCCCTCTCCATCCTTCCCCCTTCCTCCCCCTCTCCCTCTACATCTCCCCCCTCCCCTCCCCACCCTTCCTCCCCATCAGACAAACGACACTCATATTAATTTTTAGACATTTCAACCCTATCGCACCCCAACCCCATCCCCAGGGGATGATGGTATTTCGTATTAAGGGTCTTGACAGACAGACAGACAGACAGACGGACAACAAAGTGATCCTATAAGGGTTCCGTTCGTTCTTGAGTTATAAATAGTTTAACTAACATGACTTTCTCAGCCGTTCTCCTACCCCTACCCCTACCATCCTATATCCTTCTCCTGGTTCTAAGCTACCTTTCCACCAATTTTCAACCAAATCGGTTTAGTCGTTCTTGATTTATACCGTTGTCCTACCTCTACCCCAACCCCTACCATCCTATGTTCTTCTCCTGGTTCTAAGCTACCTCTCTACCAATTTTCAACCAAATCGGTTCAGCCGTTCTTGAGGTATAAATAGTGTAACTAACACGACTTTCTCAGCTGTTCTCCTACCCCTACCATCCTATATCCTTTTCCTGGTTCTAAGCTACCTCCCCCACCAATACCAATTTTCAACCAAATCGGTTCAGCTGTTCTTTTATACCGTTCTCCTACCCCTACCATGTCCTTCTCTTAGTTCTAAGCTACCTACCTCCCCACCAATTTTCAACCAAATCAGATCAGCCGTTCTTGAGTTATAAATAGTGTAACTCCAAATCGGTTGAGCCGTTCTTGAGTTATACCGTTCTCCTACCCCCTACTATTCTATGTCCTTTTCCTAGTCCTAAGCTACCTCCCCACCAATTTTCAGCCAAATCGGTTCTGCCGTTCTTGAGTTATAAATACGTGGGACACTCAGAAATATTTGCGACACTAAAAAAAATTGTTCTACAGGTACATATATTTTTATTAAATCTTTTCAAAGTACTCTCCACCAGCCTCTATACAAAGATTCATGCGTCTGAACCAGTTTTCAAAACACTTTTTCCAGTCCGCCGTAGACACCTCGTTTACAGCCTGCTCGAACGCAGCCAGCGCATCTTCCGGCGACGAAAATTGTATCCCCTTGAGCTGATTTTTTATTTTTGGAAATAAAAAGAAGTCACACGGTGCTAGATCAGGGCTGTAAGGAGGGTGACCCAGGAGTTTGACTGGTGTGCTGTCCAGGAAGTCCCTCGTTTTGAGCGCGGTGTGTGCAGGCGCATTGTCGTGGTGGAGCAGTAGTCCGCGGAGCCCTGTGTTTGGTCGCTTGTTGCTCACAACAGAAAAAACTTCTGGTAAACATTTGGTAGTATACCATTCGGCGTTGATGCTTCTTTGATCTCGTAAGGGAATTGAGGCCAAGTGGCCAGTCAAATTAAAAAAGCTGGCGATCAAAATCTTCCCCCCGCTTCGAGATCGCTTCACTTTGGTAGGCGTTGGTTCATTTTGAAACTGGCGCTTGGTTTCTGGATCGTATTGATAAATCCAGGACTCATCACCTGTTACGATGTCGTAAACACGCCGAGACGAGCCTGCTTCAAATTTGTTCAGCATATCACGGCACCATTCCACCCGGGCCTGCTTCTGAGCGTCGGTGAGGTAGTGCGGCACCCAGCGCGATACTATCCTCCTCACGCGAAGATGCCCGTGTAGAATCTCGTGAACGCTTCCCGATCCAATCTTTAATATGTGCTGAATCTCCTGATATGTAATTCGCCTATTATCTTGGATTAAATTTTTCACTGCTAGCACGTTTTCTTCCGTAATAGCCGTCAAAGGGCGACCGCTTCTTTCTTCATCCCCCACGGTTGGTCGACCGCGCCTAAATTCGTTATACCAACGATACACGGTTGCCTTGGAGGGGCCTTCATCCATAAATGCCATTTGAAGTCTATCGAACGATTCATCCGGTTTCAGGCGACACTTGAAATCGTAAAAAATCATAGCTCTAAAATGTTCCCGGCGCAGATCCATTTTTCAGTAAGACACGATACTTTGAATTGGCTCGCAAAAAATGTGGAGGGAAATTTTGAAAATGGAACACACATATTTTTACTTACAAGTAATCATATTTTCGAAAAAGATTCTGACCGGCCAGTCTCCCATATATAAAAACTATTTTTCGCAATACTTTCTGAGTGGCCTGGTAGTGTAATTAACACGACTTTCTTTTATATATATATAGATATACGTTTTCCCGTAGGAATGAAATGTTTTCCCGCGGTAAAAAGTTACCTATGTGCTATTCCAGGACCTAACCTATATGTGTGCCAAGTTTCATTAAAATCCATTCAGTAGTTTTTACGTGAAAGGGTAACAAACAAACATCCATCCATCCATCCATACTTACAAACATTCGCCTTTATAATATTAGTAGGAAATAGGACGATTCGTTTATTTATCTACACTCATGTCGTAATCTTTGAATTATGATTCAAAAAGTTGGTACATAAGGCTGAATATTACGCAGAGTATGCATAAAAAATTAAAAAGTTACCATTACGTAACGATTTTTGTATGAAAATTTTGCAAAGGTGTTACGTAATTTAACTTTTTAATCATAACATAACACTTGCTTTTTTTTTGGTTTTATTCTTCCTTTCGGAAAGGCAAAGAGTACAAAGCCCATACAGCCATGTCTGATTTGTTTAATCTTTCTTTTTGCTCCCCTCGTAAAGCGATAGTGAACTTTACGAAGGAAAATGTTCTTGACTTTTTGGGACAACACAAACGGGGCTTAAACACGAGATCACTTGAAATCTTCATCAGCTGCGCACTCCGTAGTAAATTTACTGCATAACACACTATCTTTATTATCCACTAAATCACTAAATGCACAAAAAAACAAAATTTCAATTAAGCAGGCAAACGCCCATGTCGAGTTCCCGCCAAAAAGCCCCAATAACACTTGCATAAAATTCTTCTTGAACCTAAACCTTTTTAAAGAAGACTGAATATAAGGTCTTTTACAGAGACGGTTATAAATGTAACAGTTTTTCTTAGTAGCTGTCAAATATTAGTAGCATATTTACAAAGTGTGCCTTATAAACAACCTATTATTTTGGAGCAGTTACAGTAACAGTTACTATAGTTACAATTATTTTATCTGTAGTGGAAAATATGCGCGCGCAGCCTGAAATTAGAAGGAAATAATTAGATTTTCCGCCATTTTCAAATATTTACCTTTTTCAAGTTTTTTGTGCCCGTGAAAGTAATGTGAAAGTTTATTGAAAAAGAAGATAAAGTGGTGCAGTCAGGATACTGCAGTTACACCAGAAGATACTCAATAACTTAAGATCTTCTCCCATATTAGTCTAGGACATTTTATGACATAACCTACAATGAATTGGGAAAAAATGAAAATCGAAAAGAAAACCATGTCTTGTTAAGAAAATGTTCTGCTTGTATATTTTAAAGAAGACCTGGCGGATATATTAAGGCGGCTTCCTCAGACTCATATCAGAACTGTAATTATACATAACATAAGTTACCATTGTTGTTTACTTACTTTTGTTTAATTTTATCATTTTTATAAGTAAAGAAACCTATTGCATTATACGCAACTGCATATAATATGGTATTAAAACACTCGTTTGATGCTATTATCACATTCGGCTACGCCTCATGTGATAAACCCAAACTCGTGTTTTAATAACCTGTTTTATATGACAGTTGCATAAACTACTATTAATGCATACTTACCATTTTTACGGTACACAAGGCAGCAAGCAAGTGGTAACAAAACCAAGATGAACCAACGATACGAACGCTGCGCTACACAACGCCCGAATGAAATCAGTGACCGGCACAAATTTAAACTGATACCCCTGAAATGCGGCCGTGTGTACTTATAAGCATTCAAGACAAATATAGTTGAGTTCACACATACAGATACACATACAGATCTATATCTCAATTTGGATTCCAAATGAGAAAGTAGGTACGTACGTACAGTCAATGACAGGTCATGCTTGACACTCTAGCCCGTACGTCTATTTTTATTTATTTTTATAGGCACACAAAACAAGTTACAGCCATTGAAAGTAACAAACACAGATAGTTCTTAAACTAGACCATATCTCTAAACATAAAATAAGAACGGTACAAAGTCTATTAAAATAAGAACGGTACAAAGTCTTGACACATTGGACTTTGCTTGATGTGCTCTTGACTGTACAATTGTTCTTACGTGAGCCCTACCTATGTAATTTTCTTTCAGAGATGGAAACCTTAATAAGGATGTTAAGGCTGTAGCGAAAAAATTGGACAAGAATGCAACATATAAGAAAATAGAAAAGAAACAAGTAGAAGACAAAGCACAAAGCTGCAACGTCGTTGTTGAAGATGCTGGCCTATTTGTTTGCTGAATATACTCATTAGTTGAATTTATAGCTATGATTTTTATTTTATTTTTATTGCCGTAGTATGCTAAGAGCTTCGACCAAATTGGTCGAAGGTCATCTAAGTAGTCTGTGGTCGAAGGCTAAGAGTATTATCTTCTTCTTCTAAATATATAAAACTGCTTGTCCTGACTGACTGACTGATTCATCAACGCCGAGCCGTAACCGCTATAGATACAGATCGAAAATTTTGTACACAGGTTCTTTGTACGTCAAAACCACCCACTAAGAAAGGATTTTGGAAAATTCATCTTCCAAGGGGGTGAAATGAGGGATGAAAGTTTGTATGAAAGTCCTTTGTTTCTCGAGCTAGATTCACACAAATTTGAATTCAAGCTTTTGGTAAAAATAAAGAAACATGTGTTTAAGCATTTCTTAAAAATCACCCTTAAAGGGGGTGAAAAAGGGGATTATTTTTTTCCGTATGGTGGTCTATAAGTCTTTCATTTTTAAAGGTACAATTATAGAAATTTGTTTTTGAGCTCTTGGTAAAAAATAAAAAAGTATGTATTTAAGAATTTTTCAAAATTCATCCCCTAAAGGGGTGAAACAAGGGATGAATGTTTGTATGAAAGTCCGTCAGTTTTGAAGTTAGGATCTTCAAAATTTTTATTTAGACTAAGAACTAACAATTAAGTAAGTTTTATGTGTCTCAGGGTTTTTGGAAATTCAACACCCTAAGGGGTGAAAAGCGGGAGGAAGTTGAAAATCCTTCATTTTCAAATTAAAATCCACGAAATTTATTATTTAGGCATCAAGGTTGTAATTCTGTGGAACTTACATGACTTTTTTTTGAAATTCCACCCCAAATTCAACCCCTAAAAGAGGGAAATGGGGCAAAAAAGTCTTAAACCAATACGGATATCGTTTGTATGGTTTATCGGGTCGCTGATTACAAAAACTAAAACAATTTTGAAATCCAACGTGGTGGACGTGAAATACCATCATCCCCTGGGGACGGGTTTGGGGTTCGATAGGGTAAAAATGTCTTAAAATGAATATGGGTGTCGTTTCTATATTTATTTAAGGATAGGGATAGCGGTTAAGATGGCGTTAGGGTTAGGGGCAGGGATAGGGATAGGGAGAGGGAAATGGAGAAGGAGAGGGATGGGGAGGGGGAGAGGGTGAGGAAGAGGGAGGGGGAGAGGAAAAGACTGCACATTGTATGAATTTCACGCAAGCGAAGCCGCGGGCACAGATAGTATCATATATGGCTGCTTTGTTATACGCCAACACCATTATTTTCCGGCTTAAAGGATGAGCCTTGGCACACTTGTTCCTTAGGTTGATAAGTGGTAATAACACCCGGGAGTATGTGGCTTAAAGCCCGCTGGCTACCCCCCAGTGGCTGCCGAAGCACGTATGGATATGATCAGGTGCAGATACAAAAACAAGTGCGGCTACCACAGATGCAGGTGCTTTCAGCGGCAACTTATTAAATACACGGAATTTTGCGCTTGCGAAGGCAAATGTACATAACATACAGAATATATGTACATGTAGGTATTTTAAGCACATATCTATGTTGACCGATTAATTAACTCGAAATTGTCACTAACTTTAGCTCAGCTTAAAGTTTAAGTATGACGGTCGGTTAGAGAATAGTATATTCCTTGATGACGGTATACCTATGGGTGAACAGGGTTCATACAATATCTTTTTATAAAAAAAAATGCTCTCTAATAATATAAAACCTAAAACAAAAATTTATTCAACATACATATAAAAGTAGTTTTTGTTGTCCTGTATTTTTCTAAGAATTTTGACGTCTCTGCCGCTTTGAGGTAAATATTTTTTTATAATAGTTTTCAACAAAGCTTATATTTTTGGAATCTGTATGAATGTGGCTTTTTAAAAAAAAATAAACAGATTCCGTTACACACAGAAAAATAAGGGTACTTAGAAGGAGGATTAAAGAAATAAAACGTCACAAGGTAGCGAAGGCGTCGTTCTATGGATTTGACAGGTTATTTTGAATATTTCCTAGTGATCACTGATAGTTTGACATAAAATATTGGGACATTTTGGCAGATGTCATCCCATAGTAAAATAAATTAGCAAGGTATCTATTCCGAGCGAAGCAAGGAGGTCCGAAATCTTTGCCGTTACACGTTTAAACTTTATGGTCAAGGAAGGAGTTAGTTTTATAGTCATTAATATATTTTTTTTAATTTTTGACTGTAGTTATTTTTTTTAACGGAAATGCTCTTTTTTGTTTCAGAAAACGATTGACCATCTTTTAATTAGGTAAAAACGATACCAAACTTGCCCTAATACTTAGTAGCTTTTTAATTTGCAGTTATGACGAGTCAAAGTGCGCTCGGATTAAAGGTGAATGCGCTTTTATTCGGATCGTGCGAGCGGGCTGCGCGCATTTCTGTCACCCTCGCGCACCTGTCCGCACCGCGCGGCCCGCGCGGCTCGCTCGCAGCGCGCGCATCGCATAGGATGGTGTGACCATACGTGGGAGATTTCTACCAATTTGGCTATTGAATTTTTATTTTGACCGATTATGTTGTTGAAATACCTTGGTTTATTCTTCCAAGCCAAATACAAAATATAGCAGGTTTTAGAATAGTTACACCGACAGAAACCCTAAACTACACAAAACAATGTTATCGTTTTTGTTATTGAAAATACAATGAAACAATTTTATCGCATTCATCTTCCGCATCTGGCAGTACTGAAACAGCGCGTGGAGTGGCATGCGGCCGCGCGGCGATCCGCGCGGGCCGCGCGCATGATGCGATCGCACCGTCTGGCGGAGTTCAACATGCGAGAGTGCGATGTGACTAGGTGCGCGTTGTTCCATAGATTTTCATACAAAGTATTCAAAATCCGCAAGGCGATCCGCCTAAATGCGCTTGCACCTTAAGAAAACTTTACCCCCTCCCCCTTCCTCCCAGCGTGTTGAAGGGCTCCCGCACACGACCGAGAATCGGTGGGCGATTATCGGCCAGAACAAGGAGGGAAGATGCAGGTGATAACACGTCAGGGCTCCCGCACACGACCGAGAATCGGTGGGCGATTATCGGCCAGGACAAGGACGGAAGATCCAGGTGATAACACGTCAGAGCGGGATGTCAACAAAAAATCGGTCACCGATTCTCGGTCGTGTGCGGGAGCCCTCAGAGCGGGATGTCGACAAAAAATCGGTCACCGATTCTCGGTCGTGTGCGGGAGCCCTAAAGCCGCTTATTTTCGGGCGCTCTCAACACTAGTCTATACCGGAACAAGTGTGCGAAGGCTCATCCCGGAAAATATTGGTTCCCATACAGAATGGATTTCTTTTTTTTTTTTGTAGTGGACTCCTGTTGTTAGCCCTATTGGCTGTCACAACTTCACCGGACGGTTGGGGAGCGCGGAAGCAGAATATCAAGGAGGTTTTAGTAGCAGCTCTTGCTGCTAAGGAGGGAGCCATAAGCGTAGCACTTTCTTGCGATTTTCAAATCCAAAAAACGTAACATTATTATATTTCTCTCTGAGAAATACGTGTCATGGGACTAATAAATGCTATAACCACAGTTTTTCTGGTGAAAACACTTACCATTCAGGAAAAAAACGGTGTTAAAAATCACGCATAAAATGGCTATTACGGATTCTTTACTACGCTTCCGTTCTTAGTATTAATTATCAATTCACCTGTAAAAAAGTATATATTTTCACTTTCGCAAACAAAGTTTATACTAAAACATTAGATTTTTAAAGATATCTTGATTTTTGTAAAACTAAACTGAGTTTTTTGACCGACTAGAGTGGGCGACAGTGAGACGCTTTACACTTCACTAGCTCATACAGAATATGTATATGGCGGACTCTATAGTTTTTTACTCTGAGCAGAATATACTGACTTTTTGACGGCTGTGTTCCATTTCTATTATCTACTAGAGCGAGATAGAGTTCTCCCCTTCTCTTTCTTCCTTGTTATTTGATTTCATTCATTCATTCATTCATCAAAGAAAGAAAATCGATCGTTATCGTTCATTAGGTAAATAACACAGGTAAATAAACAAAAGATAAAAATACTGAAATTGCAAACAGTTTTTTTACAGAAATGAATATACCTATTATTTGGTGGTCCTAACTGAGTAACATATTTATTACGTGTTCCTATCATTATGACACTCTAGGTGAGTTTTACGCATTTTCTTTCTGCTAAAAGTAACGATTTTCCTTTGCGATTTTCAATTGTTTACTCTTTCGTTCGATTGTTTATTTACTGCTTGATTTATTTCTGTTACAGTTAATGCTACTATGTATCAGTTTAATGCGACCAAAGTGAGATATACTACAGATTCTAACGTTATGACTATGATGGACATGGTTTTCGCTACTGTGGGTGTTGTACTCTCTTTGGCGCTGATCTTCTGCCTTTGTTGTCTTTGTATGAAGCTCAGGTAAGCTGGAAATAATTTATAGTAGACATACCATATACATATTTTATGAGTTAACCGCTCACCCGTGAATATCACCGGGTGATAAAATATCACTTTTGAGACTTAAATAAATTAAATTTACCCTGATAAACTGTAAAAATTAAAAATAAGTCACTACTTTGACTAATGCTTATGAAAAGAAAATATGTGATTTTGGATTTTCTGGCTGATATTTTGTCACTCACTAATATTCAAGAATTGATTCCCAGGGCATATTTATTTTATATTATTACTTACAAGCAGCCAACACGAAGAGTTCTCTGGACTAGAATTCAATCTTTGCCATCACCATGCAATCCTCATATTTTGTTGGCTCAAAATTCGCACACATGAAATAATAATAAAGATTAATTTCAGGCATCGAAGGCCCATATCAATAAATACCTTTACCTAATAATACATATTCAATATAAACTGCAAAATTAACTGAAACATTCAGTGCAGACCATAATCAAGCAGTTTTGCTTACGTTCAGGACGTTCTGAATGAAGGCCAGGTTAAAAGTACCCTAAACCGACGAGCATGTATGAAAGGATTGATGAAAATACAGGAAGCAAGGGAAGTATGTCAAGATCGTAGCAGGTGGAGGACTGTGGTCTCTGCCTACCCCGACGGGAAAGAGGCGTGAAGTTAAGCCGTTGTTTCCGACTACTATTCTAAGGATGTTGTCATTAATGAGTCATGTCAGAGGCCTTTGCTGGCTCAACAACTCAGACACCAGGGCTTGTGAGGTCAGTATTCGACCTAGCAGCCCACATGATGTGATGATGAACATTATGATTGTGTTTAGGTCGGGATGTCCTTTCACATAGACCTAATCCGTCATGTGCCTCTAAGTTTACTATTTTATTCTAATCTTATTATTCACTAGTTTTAATTCACACATGCCTTTTTTTGGGCAGGTTATCTTGCCACCTTATCTTCTGTCTATCCCTACTTCTTTCGTGGTCTAGTGGTTAGAGGGTTCCGCTCTTGATCAGGAGGATCTGGGTTTCGAATCCCAGTGAGAACACTATCAAACTAAAATCCCTTTGTACGACCTTCCCAGTTTGGTTAGTACATTGCAAGATGAATCACTTGATTGTCCGAAAAGTTAGATAAATCCGTGCTTCGGAAAGCACATTAAGCCATTGATCCCGACAATTATCTACTGATGTAGTCATTAATGAGCCATGTCAGAGGCCTTTGGTGACTTAACTACAATGACACCACAAACTAACAATTGCGGCAGAGTTGCGCTTGTCCAAAATATTGAATTTTAATTGTAGGAATCAATATTCTATACAATCTTAATAATGATGATATTAATTTCATACATTCCAGTGACCTCAAAATGAAGAGTTACATCTTGGAGCTAGCGAAGAAAAAAGGTGTAAAAGTGGACCTCGAAGAAATTGACAGAAAAAGGAACTGTCAATCTCCATTGGCTAATGAAAACTGTGCCATTTTCGTGCCGGATGTAGGTATAATACTTTAGTTCAAATGTGGGATTAAGAGGGCAGAAAAAGATCACTGAAGTTGAGAAATAATGTGAAAGCTTTTAATGAAGCTTGTGGCTTTGTCTCAATGCAGCATGCCATTTTTTGATTAAATGGGAATACTCTTCGCAGGAAATGCCTCAGTCCAGTTTGTCAACTACTAAGATAAGAACAAACATAACTTTAAGTTTGCTTTAGACTTATTCCGTTTCTATCACTGGCTTCTACTGAGTCTGCTAATGATCAGACATATTTCTGAGATGCTTGTTATGTCCAAAATGTACAGCTATGAAATGGCCCCCTATCTTATAATATAACAATACAATACAACTTACGCACACATTTTCTCTCCACATACATACGAATGGATGTGCAATAAGAAGGGTATATCCATACATTCTAGATGTTTTGTGGCTATTATGCCAAATTGTTTTCTTAAGTATATAGGTCATAGCGACTTTATTACGCTTCTGATGATATAAGTGTTCAATTGTGAAAGGTAATCATTTGTCACTTTGGTTATTTCTTAAGGGGGTATCGCGCGTACAATGGCGCCCAGTAGAAATAACTGATTATATAATACTTACTAGACTATGCTGTCTCAGCGCCCCAAGAGGATCTTTACTTCCGACTCAAGAGTTCTCTATTCTTCCCTGATTATATAAACAGGGTGTAAGGGACGGTGTACCGATAGCTGAAAGGGCTTGCACAGTCAACGAAACTAAACAACTTTCCTAAAGAAACATTTTTTGCAAATGAACATAAATGTTAACCTCTCCATACAAACTGTTCGATCAGAGTTAGCAATTTGTACGGAGAGGTCAACTTTTATTTAATTTCCCAAAAATGTTTCTTTGGGAAAGTTGTTCAGTTTCATTAACTGAGCACGCCCTTTCAGTTTTCCGTAATCCGTCCCTTACACCCTGTAAAATAGAGGCCTTAATCTAGGGGCTAAATGCAACAACTTTTGTTCTATGACTTCGAAATTCACAATAAAAAATTTAGACTTTAATACAGATTGAACCGTTCAGCTGATCATTTTGGAGAATAAAAATTAATTTTTGAGAATTTCGAAGTCATAGAAAAAAGTTATTGCATATAGCCCTCAGAATAAGCTCTTAAAAGGCTTTACTCAAATTTTTTAAAACCCGATATAAATTTTTATAATCTTGAGTAGCATATTAAATTTTATTTTCATTCCTTTATGGCTTATCCAATAGTCAAACTTAAGAATCGTACAAGTTCTTGCCTAAGGGCCGTCAAACTATTGCTAGGAGTGTCCTAAACAAGTTAGGGGCGATTCTTAAGTTTAGTGCAAACGGCCCTAAGTGTTTTTGCTTATTACCTACATTGTCTGTCATAAAATGGAATATGCCCAGTGCTTATATGCTAAAAAATACTTCTTTGACTAGCCAAATTGCTAAATGATTTACCATAATAGTGTAATGACTAGCCTAGTTGATAATTAAGTACATACGAGTGTGTGATTTTGTAGAATTTAGATATACTTTAGTAAGCAGTGTGGAATAGTCTTTTGTAACATAGCTGTTTTACCGGTGGTCATACCGCAAAAATACGCAAAAATTGACTCCCAAACCAACCCCAGTCAGATCCCGGATGCCGTACACCGGATGCCCGAAATCAAGGTTGTTTTGGGCTTTCATTCCGAGAAATAAAACTTGGAGTTAAGTTTCCTGAAGCCGTCGGGGATATTTCAATGGATTGCTCGATAGGTATCTTACCTACCACTGGGTACCACTGGTACCCAAGGGCAATCTACTGAACTTTTTTCTTTTGCGCGGGCACGTGAGTGGTTGAATCCATACATTTTTCAAGTAAACATGCACTTTAACTTAGGGAAACCTGTTATAGGCTTAACTTAGGGAAACCTGTTATAGGCTCATGTACCATTAATATATAAGCAAACTATTATTTTTGTAAACAGCTGTTGGTTTTCTAAATAAATAAAAAAATAAAAATAAAAACTTACAACAGAGATACATTGGCTTTCCAACAAAAGGACCTAACTGGATTTACACACATTTCAGATTTCGTTAGAAAACGAGGGATTTATGACATGTTTGTTATTTATTTTAGAGGGACCATTACTTCCATAGACCTATTACAGTACCGCAGGATATTACCTTCACCTGGTTGGTATTCTTAAAAAACCGGCCAAGTGCGAGTCGGACTCGCGCACCGAGGGTTCCTAACTAAGGTAAAAATATCGTCATAGTTATGGACGCGCAGTCACGCAGAAGTGTATTGAAAACGCGCGAGTCCGACACACACTTTACCAGTTTAAATTATTTGTTGTTATTCTATGGCTTATGCACTATAAATATACCAATTTTCACGCTTGTAAGTGTTACTGTTTTTACGTTAGAGCTAAGAAAAATTGAGCAAAAATTGCCTAAAAAAACACTTTTATTTGGAGAGCCCCCCTTAATTTAGTGTTTGTTTTTAATATTCGTTGTTATAGCGGCAGCAGAAATACATAATCTATGAAAATTTCAACTGTCTACCTATTACGGTTTATGAGATACAAACCCGCTGACAGACAGACAGACATCGGAGGCTTATTAATATGGTCCCGTTTTTCACCCTTTGTGTATGGAACCCTAAAAAAATATAATATTTTTCGGATACTACATAACATGCCGCTGCATATCATCCAAGTTCTCTGATAATCTAAATGGTCCATATCATTGATTTAAAAATTAAATGGAAATAAGTGCAAAAGGAAAGTGTCTTAAAGTTCTAACATTCAACCTTACGCTTATGTAATAAAATAACCAATTATTCTAAATATTAATAGTTGTAAGTTATTGTAACATTTCTAGTCATTTGGGTTCAATTTTATTTCATTATTTTGTTATTCATGACAGTTCCTAAAGACATTTTTAATATGTATAACAATTTGCAATATTAGTTGTAAACCGTTAGCGGAAGTACTAGAAGTAGACTGAATAGTAATTAGTAGTAATATTTTATAGATCTATATTACATTCATTATACACTGTAACTTTTAGCTCACCACAGATACTAGAAAAACTAACTTGTATTGATAGTAAGCAGGCATTTAATTAGGTACAAATTATCTTAAATATGTTAACCTTTTTTAAATGCTACATACTCTTGCTTAATAGTGCTAGTCAGTACAAAATGACCGTACAATATATTGTTAGATTTTTTGGCTCATTGCGCCATAATTGGTAGGTATTTTTCATAGTTCCCTTTACCTTACCTTTGTTTATTTTATAGAAATCTCTTAGTCGAAATAAGTAATTTTATAAATTAGATTAGGTGCTAAGAGTAGATTAGCTGACTTGGCCTTTGACCTCTACTGATCTTAGGCCTTTAGACACCTTGTAATTCTCTAGACTGGTTGATGCCTCTAAAACTATTTAATAATTATCTACTATTTATAAAATTATACATTCTTTCATAACTTCAAAATACCCAGTGTTCAAACTTTTGTAAGTCCTATAATAAATATTTTGAGAACGGCATTACACGTATAAGTATTATACTTAGTACCAAAGTATATGTATTTTCATGATAAAATATTTTATCATAAGGTGGTGACAAAGCGCAGAGGTGGCGCCATTTTGAGAAATAAGTTTATCATGTCGAAAACACCAAAAGATCACAAATATTGTAGGCACCGATCTATATTTTTATAACCATAATTTCATAAGTATACGTAGGATCTAAGATTTCTATTATTAAGTGCCAATTATGCCACCTCTACCTTGTTACCACCATATTTTAGTGAAGGTCTGTATGAAAAGTTTGGACCATAGTTTGAACCTTTTAACTTGTCAGCATAAATTTCTAAAAGTTCTATGCATAAGTATTTTAACAATTCTACACAATTTTAAAGCTAGTGCCAAAAGGTGGTTTCAAAGATTTAATGCTTTTAATGTCATCTTCAAAACCGATGTAGAATAGTGTGTAAGTGTATTTTAATTGTAAAAGTTCGCACCGTGAAATAAGTCCTGCTATAATAATTTGAATACTTATGAGAGTATCGAGGATCCAGTGACACCCACATCCATATTTTTTTTTTGTCGAATGTAAGGCAGAAATTCTGAGGCGAAACTAAGGCTACCCTCAAACCCGGTTACACTTATAGTAAGGGTGATGAAGGACAAATTTCTATATGATTTGCTCATGTCTGCCTCTTTGACTGATGATAAGGAGCATCCTCTAGAAGATACAAAAAATATTAGCGGACATCCACACCCCTGCGTTTTTGAGGAATTAAGTTTTAACTATTTTGAATTTGACAATGAAACTTACACCTGGCAGACTATGACTATCTGATTAAATACATTGTATAAAACCCCAGAAAAATGGTCTGCCACCATAATAGCCCTGCGTCGTAAAGTTACAGCGCTTCAAAATGCAAAAATTCACTACTTCGTCCCGTGATAATGCAGAGACCTGCATGTCTGCCTCTTACATTTTCTAAATCTTCAGAAGTATTTTAAACAGGAGCTACAAAGGCAGACAAAAAAACATTATTTAATATCTTATTTTAATTTTTTTTGCTTTAACTCAAAAACGCAGCGACGCTCAGAAAAACTTGTAAGGACCAAATCGATTCGTATTGAGCTGATCTATCATCCCTATTAATATGAATCATGAGCAAATTATATACCCAAATTGCAGCCAGCACCCTAACTATTAGTTTTGTTTCTGAATCTAGAACCGATACATAAAATTAATTTGTTATCTGTGCTGTGCCCTAAAGGCCATTAAATTTTTATTGTCGAATGTAAGGCAGATTTTCAGAGGAGAAAGCGAAAAAAGCGACCCCAAGCCCGGTTACACTTAGTTTTGTTTCTGAATTTAGAACCGGTACATTAGATAATTTTTAGTTATCTATGCTGTGCCCTAAAGTGCTCTAATAAAATAATAGAATGGGCCGGATTTGGAACCTAAACACATATTTATATATATAAACCTAAACTTATTTCATGGCGAGAACTTATAACGGCTACGCACAATTAATATTGTTGGCTATCCGAAGATACTTGAGGGCGACAAATTTATACCGAACTCAGTCAATAAACAACGACTTTCATTAATTTTAAGCTCATTTTATTGCGTTTAGCAAAATATTTTTTAGATTTTTATACGCTTTTCAAGGTCTTTGCAAATTAATAAAACCCCTCTAGTGTTGAGACTATGAAACTTTTAGGCCCAGAGCTTGCGCGATCCCTCAGGAAATGCCCGAGCCCGCGCGAGGATTATTCCGTTCTGTCTGTGCTGGGTCATAGAATTTAAAAAATCAGAGGCCAAGCTGTACTCTTTGGGCCACCCTCCCAAAGACAAGGTACATCGCTTGTTAATTTAAAAAACAATTTAAACTAAACATGGCGACGTTGCTGATATACGTCTAGAATAAAAAAAAATCTTCGTGTAAGGAAAGAGCGGTTTGGAAACCGATGGGGCATGATCAGTCAATCAAACTGAACTTTCAGTGACTAAAACTTTCAGAAAATGAAATAAAAATTGGCCTATGTACAAAATGTCCGTCCAATCAAGTTTACAACTTGTATGTATGGAGATGCTGATATTTAAAAATTTCCTGAAAGGTTCATTCCCTAAAAGTTGTTCAGTTTAGTTTGACTAATCATACCTTTTCAGTTTTAGGTAAGGGCCCGTAGACAAGTGGCTTTCTACAATCTTAAACGCTAGTAGAATAGAATAACAATGTATGAGATTGACATTAGCTAACGAAACGTTGCGTGACAGCTAATGTCAATCCCATACATTTTCATTCTATTCTACTAGCGTTTGCGATTATCGAAAGCTGCTTGACTAGGTACCCTGTTCCTTACATTAGAAGCACCGCTAAATCGCTTTTACAAGTGCTGTTTTCCACCATATTTATTTAATAAGGAGTTTCTTAAATTAACTAGGTATAGTACCCACATAAGAAGGTACCGTGATTGTCGCCCATTCCAATGTCGTAAAACTGCCAACTATGTGTGACTGAATTCGCTAGTCTATTAGATCTAGTCTTTTTGTGAAGTGTTTGTCTGTATGATACTTACTACCGCACATTATACATACTTTTAAATTATTTCGTTGTTTTAATTATAACAAGAAAAAATAAATGGTACTTTCAAGAACGGAAGCTTGCTAGGAGAGGTAGGAAGCGATTGAGACGTGGTGTTGGAGTTGGGGGAGAATTGAAGGGATCAGCTAGATAGAAAGAAAGACGAATGAGGAAGTACAGAATCTAGTACCAAATACCAAAATGGTAAAAAAAGGAACCCTTATGGTGCCGCTTTGTCTGTCTGTCCGTCTGTCTGTCTGTCACACCTGTATATCTCAGCAACCACTCATGCTATCGACTAGAAATTTGGAATAGTTGTAGAATATGGTTGTCCAACTTAATTGCACGTGAAAGAATTAAGAAAAAAATAGGTCTTTACCTATGATATGCCGATTTTTTTTTACAGATTAATGAGATCATAATTCCTATAATTCTAATGCTATTTTTTTTCATTTGTCTTATATGTGAAAGTTGACTTCAAGGTAAATTACCTAATTACCGCATAAAATAAAGTTTTTGTTTTTAGTTTGATATATAAAATTAAAGGTTCGAAAATATGTCGTCCGATTTCATCATTAGATTTGTTATATTTTTTTACAGATAACATTTTTCGAAAATTTAATTTAAGCTTCTGTTAGCTTAATGTCTTCCCAATAATGCTTAAAAAAAAATTGAATTTATAATTCCTAAGAAAAATGCAAAAATGTTAGTACCGAAAATTTAGTTTACCTAAAATTCGCCATACAAAACGGTAATTTCATAGGTAAAGACCCAATTATAAAGGGGGGCAAAATTTAAAATTGTCGGTACTAGGTCAAGTGGGGTATCGTATGAAAGGGATTTACTTGTACATTTTAAAATATATTTTTGTAGTTTTTTACAACTCTTAGTTTTCAAGTTATGATGCAAAATGTCAAAAAAATACCCTTATCTCCGAAGTTTGTGAATGAAAAAATCTGAATTAATTACACTCGATAGAAGTTTATGTAAATATTACAGCAAAAATAAAACGATCTTTCTAAGTCAAACAGTTTTTTTAGCAATCTGTAAAAAACCATTACAAACAAATTTAGTTTTGCGGTCCTAAAAATGGACTTTATTGCTTCCAAAAATACTAAAGGTATATCGGAACCCTCGGCGCGCAAGTCCAACTCACACTTGACCGGCTTTTATTCCAGAAGTTGTTAGTTACATGGGTGGAACCACCCCCTGAGAGGTTTTGACCAAAGAAATAAGCCCTGTGTGGTGCCGGCAAAGAATAGATACCAACCCATGTTGACCCGTGGGTGTCGTAAGAGGCGGCTAAGGGATAATGAACCAGGGGAAAAGCAGCAGCAACCTTCTATTATCTTACATTTTGCGGTCAGCAACAACCGCAGCTCATGGTGCCAGATGTAACGCTAACAAGCGTGATGACTATGGTACTTCCCCTCCACATTGTTTCAGCAAAAACTGGAATTTTTGAGGGAGTTCCCTGTCCTGTAGTTGACGTTTCATGGAGTGTCATGATGATGATCAAGGAGATGATGATGATAACAAAGAGGTCACAGTGTATGGTAAAATTAGATATTGTAGGTTATGTGTAGTTGAAGGAATGTGGTCGTAATGAGACGCGGATGCGACAACTACAGGGTGAAATTGCAAACATTCGACGAATTTTGAAATTGAGTTCAGACCACTAAACTGAACCACTTTGCCCAAGGAACATAGGTCGTTAGACGTAAATAAGAAATCGATCTCCTATACAAAATGTATGGTCAGCTGACTGACTCCACATGAAAGGGTAATTTTTTTTTGTCCGATGACCTGTTTCTAGGCGAAAATTGTTCAGAGTCGCGGTTTGAACTCAATCTCAAAATAGGAGACTGGTCAAATGACACCCAGGCCCGGCGATAAAGAAAAGTATCTCATGTAATTGACTATTATGAGTAAAAATTATATATATATTTTTTTTGTTTAATATCATTGGCTATCACAGGAATATTCCTATAATTGAAATAAATGGTTATTGATTAGCTTATTTTAATATTTTTCGTATTTATGAACACTTATTATTATTTATTCTACTTTATACAGCTCGATTACCACTGACTGACTGACTCATTCATTCAATCATTCATTCATTCACATCATTGTTCTCCATGAAGGAGTCATCAGAGGTAAAAGTCGTGTATGGAAAAGTTGTTTGGGTAAGTCTGATGAGTACCAGAAAAATCGAAAATCTTGGAAAAGTCTGCAGCATCAGGGGTGACCCCAACCGCCAGCAAAAACTGTAAGGGTTAGGTGGGTCGACCTAAACAAAAAATTACCCACACCCTGGTCCAACAGCCACAATACCTCACGCGGGCTGCTCGCAGCCCGCGCACTCACGCAACCTCTAGTTGCTATATATAAATGATATTTTACCTGTACATAAATAATAAATACATTTTGTTCTTTTACTCATATTTTTAACATTAGGTATACTATGTATTTATGGAAATGGTTATTACGAATAAAATGATCTGTCTAATAGGGTGTACGCGGCGTCGCGCAGGTACCCGTCGCGGGTGCACGCGCGTGTGTAAAATAGTATGAGCAGCGCTGAGGGGCGCGGGCGCGTGCGGCGCGTGCGATGAGTAAAACCACCCGCGCGCGTACACGTGCCGGGTACCCGCGCGACGCAGATTTGCAACACACACAAAACATCAACACAATATCTGCTCTAGGTAATACGTGAGTGAGACAGCAACAGTTTCCCGAATCGGGTATGAATGCGTCGGAGCAGAGCAATTTACAACAGCGACGAGCTAGTTGAGGTAATAGGGACACCCTTGTTCCCTCCAGTTGCCGCCGCCCAGTATTATAATATTACTTATATATGGTTGCCTCGTCGCATGAACAGATTCAATTCAGAGACCTAAGGTAGAGCAGCAATAAAATATTATTTATTTCTCGAGAATATGTTATCGGCGAAACCTGATTTTAGGCCAAACCTAAATGAGTTGGGTAGGTTAGGTTAGGTTATCTGTTAACACTTGCACTAGAAACAAGCCTTTTCTAGTACTAGGTTTACCAGATAAACTAACCTAACCTACGCAACACATTTCGATTTAGGATTACCTAGAGCAGATATTGTGTTGATGTTTTGTGTGTGTGGCAAATAAGTATCTTATCTATCTATCTATAGCCTAAGTCAAACTGGTCTAACTGCGCACACGTGGTGAGTGTGGTCTTTTATAGTCCACGCGCGATCTGAGTGCAGTCATGCGGGAAGTACAAAACATAGTCTATTCCTACGTTTGCTATACATGACAACTCTTCTGTCCTTCACTCATAACTGAAATCAGGACATGTGCGTAATGTACCTAACACCAGACATATTTACACATCCTTCGTATAGATAAATGACATTTTAAGGGCATACGCTGCGTCGCGCGGGTACCCGGCGCGTGTACGCGAGCGGGTGGTTTTACTCATCGCACGCGCCGCACGCGCCCGCGCCCCTCAGCGCTGCTCATACTATTTTACACGCGCGCGTGCACCCACGACGGGTACCTGCGCGACGCCGCGTACACCCTATTAGACAGATTATTTTATTCGTAATAACCATTTCCATAAATACATAGTATACCTATTGTTAAAAATATGAGTAAAAGAACAAAATGTGTTTATTATATTTATGTACAGGTAAAATATCATTTATATATAGCAACTAGAGGTTGCGTGGGTGCGCGGGCTGCAAGCAGCCCGCGTGAGGTGTTGTGGCTGTTGGACCAGGGTGTGGGTAATTTTTTGTTTAGGTCGACCCACCTAACCCTTACAGTTTTTGCTGGCGGTTGGGGTCACCCCTGATGCTGCAGACTTTTCCAAGATTTTCGATTTTTCTGGTACTCATCAGACTTACCTGAACAACTTTTCCATACACGACTTTTACCTCTGATGACTCCTTCATGGAGAACAATGATGTCAATCAGTTTATTTTATTTCAATTATAGGATATTATTTCAATTATATTCCTATGATAGCCAATGATATTAAACAAAAAAATATATATATAGTTTTTACTCATAATAGTCAATTACATGAGATACTTTTCTTTTGCGCCGGGCCTGGGTAAATTTTGTATGGGCCGTGACCAGTCTCCTTTGTCGAATGTTTTCAATTTCACCCTGTAGATCTAAGGAATTACAATGTAGGTTTAGTGAATAAGTAGTATTTTGTCTACTCCCTATTCTGGAGTAGATAAATATTCTCAATCTACAATGTTATAAATAGTAAGTAAGTATGTGAAAACGCATTTGTAAAAACCCTCTATAAATAAATTATGATATGAAGAAATGGAAGAAGGTATGGTGGATGCTGTTACCCATTCTTGTGACATCCAAGCATCCTACAAGGGGTAAATTAATTAAAAGACTCACCTTGCACACCTCTGCCAAACGTATTGCGCACTCCACACAACTTTCTATGAGTGCTCATAACGCACACGCATCAGGCAGACGCTAATTTAACTACAAAATATTATGTCAGTCACATCTGTTCGTATGTTTGATTAATTTTCGATGATAGAATTTTTTTGTATACCAGAACGATTCGAAAGTTATCAATATAAACGCTAGAAACTAGACGGTGCTTCCACTGTTGTGCGGCCGAATGTACAGCCAAGACCACATCAAGCTTAACACATTGAACTTTGTGCCGCGCTTATCTTCTTAATAAGCCTAGAGACACGCTTGACCTGCTCTTATCTGTACATGACCTGGATTTTACGATTACGATAGGAAAATAAGTTTCCTTTGGTAGATCCGTACAGACGAAGTTGGGTGTAAGTAACAGATAGACCTAAACCGTAAATTGGGGCACAATGATTTAATTTTCCTTGGAACCTAGATAGACAAAAAGGAGGCCTAGAGGCTGTGTCAACAGGATATCATCGTGATAAAGCTATTCCGTGCCGTGATGTGAATATAATCCTCCAAGATTTGGAACGAACGTGATCCTAATGCCGAATTGGTGGAGGCTGTTATCATTTTAAACATACTAACGACACTGAATCATACATTGCTTTCCTTAATTAATTACCCTGCTTAGCTCGAATCCGAAACAATAAAAGACTTAAAATCTACGTTTTATGAACGAATTTGATATAATATGATGAATAAATACCTACCTATACAATTAATAAAAAATAATGGAAGTTAGTTTGGTCTACGCGCGATCCTCGTAGCCTCCTCCTCTACCTAAGTACTACGTCGTAGAGACAGTGTGGGTCTACGCCCAAAATTCTGTGATTTTGCTAAGAGAAAAAGTTTTAATTACTAAAAAAAAAAGATTTAAACCGTAACTTTACATTCAGTTTTTATTTGATATTTTTAATTGTGATTAATGTTTTTAATTCTACTTTTTTCCTAACGCACAGGGGTAGGTATATGTTACAATAACTGAGTTATCAATAATCATTAAGTTTATAAGTGGCAACTATATAAAATATTTTAATTAAAGGTGGTAGGGCTTTTGTGGAAGGTCCGTCTGGGGAAGTACCATCCTCTTGCTTTTTTCTGCCGTGAAGCAGCAGTGTTTGCACTGCTGTGTTTCGGTTTGAAGGGTAAGGGAGCCAGCGAAATTACTGGCACATGAGACATATCATCACAAGTCAAAGTCAAGCCATCAAAGTGAGCAACGCACTTAGCTGTCTTATTAGTGTCAAAATATGCCATTAATAAGACAGTAGGTGTTATGGGCGGTGGTGACCACTTACCATCCCATAGGTGGCCCACCTGCTCGTTTGCTCACTTGTAACATAAAAAAAAATTAAGTAATGTGAAGTTAAAACAAAAAAATAAATTCAATGAGACCCCCCCCACAAGGCAACGTACACTCAACAGAAAGCCAGTATAAACAGACTTTATGGCATAGTTAAAGAGTTGCAAATGTTTCCACTGACGTGCGGCTGACCGTACTTGACAGACTGTCAGCGCAGCCTCGCTAGGTAAACGCTAATTGATATTTTTTATTTGTAAGTAACGTTGTGACTTTTAAAATGAGTTATGTTTTAAAAAAGTCTGGGATAAAACGTTTAAAAGTCGTCGAAGTCAAAATTAAATTTCAAGTAAGTAACATATAGCTCCCACCCATCTCTACCCATGGGTGTCGTAAAAGGCGACTAACAGCAGCATCCTTCTGTGTAGGTATCGTATTACCTTACATTCTGCGGTCGCCAACAACCGCAGTCCATGGTACCAGCCGTAACGCTAACTAGCGTGGTGACTATGGTACTTCCCCTCCAAATTGTTTCAGCAAAAGCTGTAATTTTGGAGGGAGCTCCCTGTCCTGTAGTGGACGTTTTATGGGATGTCGTGAGCAAACATCGAAGTTACGTTGTAAGCAATGGACAACTAATAAAAAATGTGTGCTAGTCGCCAAGTATCATCTTAGTAAGAAATGAGTATATTTCGGTCCTTTCTTTAGGCGGTCAGGGGAGATTGCGAGACGTATAATATTAATAAGAAAGCTGCAATTTAAGGCAATGTAGACGACGGGCCACATCTAAAAAGTTTGTTCTTTGAATTGCCATATAATTAACAGCATGAGCATTGAGCATATTAGAGAACTTGGTATATGATATTAGCATCACATGAAAAACGTGATAGGTTTTTGACACTTGAGTAAAGTATGAAGAAAGCGTCAAAAAAAATTTTTTTTTGTTGTCAATGGGCTTACTCTTGACCTCGATCTAGTCTTGCGGACAGAGATGATGTCGACGATGGGACGAGCTTTCCCAGAAGAAGCCTATTCACTCGCGACTTGAATAGATTTGGGTAATATGAACTCGGGAACACAGACGCAGGCAGAGAATTCCACTCTTTAGCCGTGCGCATAATACGAGTAAAAGATGTTTCAAAGCGCTTTGTGCGAATGTGTGGAATATCAACCAAGTGTGGGTGATATCCTGCGGTGCGCCTGGTCTCCCGATGGTAGAAGGGGGATGGTGGATTAAGCTCATGGAGCTCTTGAGCACACTCTCCGAAGTACAATCTGTAAAAAAGGTGATATCATTTAGCATACTAACTATATTGGGTGACTTTTAATTAGTTCTTGATAGCAAAAAATATGCATGTACTCATGATACTGAACAACTTTTCCCAAGGAACATATGTCGAAATACGATAGACTCGCTCTATTTGCATTGTATTCTGCATGACATTCAATAAGTATTCTGTAAAGAATCTACATTGAATAACTAATCTGAATCTGAAAAACCAAATTTGACCTCCCATTCAAAATGCGCTATCAGCTGATGCAGTTTCTATGAGAGGTCAAAACTTGATTTTCGTATTTCGACTTATGTTCCTTGGGGAAAGTTGTTCAGCATCATGAGTAAATTCATACTTTTTTCTATCAAAAACTAATTAAAAGTCACCCTATATGTACGCACAGTAGCAAGTAAGTAGAAACAAAACCAGAATAAGCTGATACGAGTACAGCAGCGCTACGCTATAAACGCACGAAACCAGATTGCAAACGCACCAAACATTAATTCAGATTTATGTTATGCAAACTTTAGAGATAAGGGGTTCGAATGGTATTTTTTAGACATGTTTCATCATTACTTAAAAACTTAGAGTCGTATTTTTTAAAATATATGTATTTTGGAATGTACAAGTAAAGCCCTGTCATTATGATACCCCACTCGACCTAGTAACGACATTTTCCAAATTTCAAGTCGATAGCATGAGTGGTTGCTGAGGTAAGTATACTGGCGTGACAGACGAAGTCGTATCATGAGGGCTTCATTTGGTTCATTCCATTCCGTCTATTTTGGTTCGTTACCCTAAAAATATAGTAAAATTATTTGATCTTAAACTAATACGGACCTACAATGAGCTCACGTACTGTAGGCCGCACGTCAGTGGTAACACTTTGACCTTGAACAGATTTCGGGGATTCAGAATGACTTTTTTTTTACAGAATACTTAACCACTGAATTGAATGTCAGAACATGCATAATACAATGCAAATACAGCCACTTACTAGCTGTCGTTCCACTTGCGCATGTTTACTACTTACTTGCTGTCGTGCGTACCTTTATGAAATGTTTGATTGGTTAAAGCTTAGCAGCATATCGGCCAAATTGACTGCGCGCTGGTTCAGGTTATTATGATAATAAAACCACTTTTATGGTGCGGTCGTAAAGTGCACTGCCCGTGATGATAGTATTAGTACCTACAGAATGATACGGAAGTGGAAAGGTAAACTTTGAACAAAGAACAACATCATCATCATTTCCCTAGCCTTATTCCGTTTTTGCCTTACACGGAGTCGGCAACCTAAACTAGGGTATTTGACGGGGGCACTGGTTTCTACAAAGAGCGACTGCCATCTGACCTCCATAACCCAGGGGGCAAATCAGACCAAGATTAGGCTTTGCCAGTTTAGTGGTCAACCTGGCTGCCAGAGTTTTCAAGCCGCCAAAAGGCCTCTGACTTGGCTTAACGATTACTATCATTGACAGTAGCCGGGACCATCGGCTTAAGGTGCGTAAACATCCGAGTTAAGGCACGGAAACGCTCTAGTTGTTGTGCGACTAGTGGTAACCCATCCGGGTTCTGACCACGGCCAACGTTGCTTAACTTTCGTGATCGGAAAGAAAGTGCAACTACCACTCGACCACGAGCGCTTCAAAGAACAGAGAACAAATAACAACATTGAAAAGAAATTACTTATGGTTATTTCTTATGCAAGGCAGCAAAATTGTTATTTTGCCCGAGTTATATTATAAAAAAAAAATTTTTGACCACTCCATACAAATTGCCCACTCTGGTCGAACAGTTTGTATGGAAAGGTCAATTTTTTTTTCATTTCCCAACATATATTTCTTTGGGAAAGTTATTCAGTTTCGTTGACTGAGCACGCCCTTTCAGTTTTGGCCACGTGTTGAAAACTCGAGCAAATGAAGGATTCTAAGAATTAGCCGAAAGATTGATTCAAAAGAAGAGTAATCAGCGTAGCGAGGGTTTCAAGGCTCGAGACGCGAAATAACTTCTCAGCCGAGCGAAACACACAACTTTTCACCTCAGTACAGCGAGTATAATGCTAAAGAATAGCGCAGGTACCGTTAAAACCTTTTTCAAAGCAAAGTTTGCAAAGTTTTCTGAGCTAGTGAGGTGAAAATATTTTTCCAGCAGCGGACAGCAGCATCCCTACTCGGTCCATCTGCTAGAGATTTTCAATTTCCGCCACTTCGTACGTTTTCATTGGATCTCTAATCAAGGGAGCGGAGTCGGTAGAAGCTATGAAACTTTTGACCTCCCACAGAAGCTGCATCAGCTGATACTCGTAGCGCAATTTGTGTGGGAGGTCAAATTTGGTTTTTCGTATTTCGACCTATGTTCCTTGGAAAAAATTGTTCAGTATCATGAGTACATGCATATCTTTTGCTATCAAGAACTAATTAAAAGTCACCCATATACCGGGTGTTAGTGTAAACACTGTGATCCTTGAAACTGTGCATTGAGACCATGAAACTAAACAACTTTCACTGAGGAACGTTGGTCGAAATACGAAAAAAAATTTTTGACTTCCCATAGAAACTGCAAAAGTTTAAGAAACTTACAGCGCCATCTGTTGTTGCGCAATTATCATCACTTTTATCACATCATTATTATAACTTTTGACAAAACTAATTATCCCTTAGAGTTTATTGTTTGTAAAAGTAACAGATATCTTAATAATTGCATATTAAAGGAGAGATTTTGGAGTATATTTTGATATTTTATTGCTGAGGAAAAACACAATATTTTGTGATTTATAGGAGGTTATGCTATGTTATGTTTCGCAAGAAAAACCGATGGCCGATGGGGCGTGAGGGTTCTAGAGTGGCGACCACGTACCGGAAGACGAAGCGTTGGCAGGCCCCCCACAAGGTGGACCGACGATCTGGTTAAGGACGCGGGAAGCCGCTGGATGCGAGCAGCGCAGGACCGGTCATGATGGAGATCTTTAGGAGAGGCCTGTGTTCAGCAGTGGACGTCTATCGGCTGATATGATGATGATGAGAAGGTTATGCTTAAAACGTCGATATCTCGAAAGTACGTTTTGCCCACTAACGTAATGTAGTGATCCTCCTCGAAAGCCTTCTTTTAGCAGAGTTGACTGGCGACTGTTTTCAGAACGTGACGTCATTATTCGAAATCAAATTCAATTTTAGAAATACTCGCCAGCCAGCTCTGCTAAAAGAAGGCTTTCGAGGAGGATCACTACATTATCCTCCCCCCGGGCAAAGAAATTTCCGAGTGAAGCTTGGAAATTTCTTGTACAAAAAATTCCCTAATCTACCTACCTATGGTGGAAAATATTACAAATGCAAGCATAACATAACCCTGCAAAATATTGCTAATATCTAGCTCATGTGACAAAACATTGTTGCTTTCAGTTTCGGTAATCTCATGAACTACGGTGCACAAAACCACCGAAAATTACACCACAACAGGTGTTACGCTTTACTACTTGCTAAACCAAAAAATACAATGGTAAAAATTTTGAAAAAAGAACTATCTTAGATCAAATCTAAAATTATTTTACTAGTTACGTCTCTAAGAAAATAAGTGATACTATGCTCTTTGACAAATAAAGTTTGACATCCAATAATATAAAACATTCTCTTTCGTAATTCATGGAACCTTTACATAAATTAAAAAAGAAAACTTCCTACTCTATACTCATCCTAAAAAAATAAAATGTTCCCACATTAGACATTGACATAGAAAAAACGCTCTGAGTTTGTCTAGAAGTTTGCGGCTGATGAAAGTCAATTTGACATAAGGAAAACGCTTGAAAAACGCTACGCGTTAAATTATGCAGCCTGCGGCTGGATAATGTCAGTGACATTACTGATATACCTTTCTCTTTCAAATAAAATAAAGGCGTTGCCAAATTGAGACAAAAGCTACCCTAAGATGCTCCCAAGATACTGTGACCCAACAAAAGCCACCCACTAACCCTATGGGCATAAAAGTGGTTGTACAAGATAACAACTAGAGGCAACAATATATCCCATCAAGCCAACCTATATTTTTAATCCCAAAAACTAATTAACCCCAAAAAGTGATGTTTTTCCAAAAGCATCATAATTTGAAATCTAGTTAACATCATATGGCCTGCGGCCGATGTAAAGCGGAAGCAAAGCTAGAAAAATACACGTAGTCATACCAGCTACAAACACGATACTTGAGCCTGATCCAGACCCACTATCTAAATACATATGATTTAATAATAGTTGTACCTATGTTCTTCCCCGATAATGAAAACTGTGACATTTATCCTAACTGAACCCACTCTTTATTGAAATTATGAGAAAAATCTTTAGAAAGTTATGTCTGTAGTATAGACTTTAAAGAAAATACCAATACTTACTTGTTTACCGTCATCATAACACGTTACCTGTAGATTACCTTTACCAATAAATCACTATACCTTTTTAACACTTTACCATTGAAGAATCTTTTATTACCAGGTAGTAGAATAAAATAAACAAACCAAGGAATGATTGTAATTAAATCATAATTACAAACATCCAAAAAACACCCCGTTTTTCTTTCCCAGATGATCAATAAAGTTGCAATCGTTCGCAATTACAACCCTAATGAACAAACCCAAAAAATAAATTTATTAATACATGGATAGCAAAAATAAAACAATCTTCTTTTTTGAGATGGCTGAAGAGCTGCTTGCAGCCTAGCTCTGCTGGCGATGCGATGGTCGGAAGTAGCACGTCCGCCATCAGTCGTCAGTCAGGATAGCCATCTTAGTGGTGTCGCTCATGGTTAGCGATCACCGATGTGGACACGCTGAAGCGCATCCAAGGATATCGACACTCGATATCACAACTCATTGAGCATAGTATAACATGAAAAAGAGAATTAGTGTTAAGTACAAAATAAAGTTAGGACACCATGAATACGTTTTTGGACGTCTTTCATCTATACATACATCGTCAAGTAAAACATTTATAACTCACGCTTTTAACTATATGAGAGGTTCTTTGACTAGAAAAGTGAAAAACTATAGAGAAAACCTGCTAACAAAGATTTTAGTACAAAAACATACATATATCTTTTTTTCATTTACAATATTGCGTACAATGCATTTATAATCATAATGAGCTTATCTATATTTTTTTATAGGACAATATTTCGTGATTATAGGAATAATATTGTACACGTAATATTATCTACGCAATATGAACAAATACTATAAACAAACAAAATATGACATGACATCTTTGTCAGATTGTCATCCAAAAGACATGCGCAGTTTCTCTGTCGCCATCCGTCGTCTTGGAGACTTGCAAACACAAATTATTACGAAATAGGTACGTTTGTAAGCAATTCAAGCATGACAAACAATATGAAAAAACTTTGATGAGGGTGATTCTCTGCTTTAGACAATATAAAATTAGCTTACAGTTGTACGGCACGTGTTATGCGTGCCGTGTCCATAAAAATTGGCACTCATAAAGTATGACGCGTCGTGGTCATCAAATGGCATCATCTTCTTCACATACAGGGCATCATCTTCTTCACATACAGGGCATCATCTTCTTTATTAGCATCCTCTTGTCTTACTTAGGACCGGTGACCGCGTAACTGTAACACTACATAAAATGGCATAAGGGGCACGACGGCGCCTCCACCATTATAGCGAACACGAGGACCGGGGTTAATTTAAACGCAGTGGGTTCGCATTTATGTTTTATATTCTTTTTTTATATAGAAAGCTAATAGCAACGTCCGTACCCAGCCGTGGGCAGGAGTTGACTGGCGACTGTTTTCAGAACGTGACGTCATTATTCGAAATCAAATTCAAAGAGATAAGCCCGCCTTTGTTGATGTCCTTTTGTATGTAAATTTGTGCATTAAAGAATACATATACGTAACATAATGTACTAGCTGTTGCCCGCGACTTCGTCCGTGTGAAATTCAGAAAAAAGTAGGACCCTTAAGAAATCGATTTAACGGGTTATTACCGTGAGAGTGTAACAGATACAGACAGAGTATGAGTAGAGAATATTAGTATTGATGAACGGTGGTACGGTACCCTCGGTGTGGGAGTCTGATGCGCATTTGGTAGATTTTTTCTGTCTTTCTCTTTTGTTATTTCACTTTTTCGTCACTGTCATTTTACTATCGATTTTTATTCCACCATGTATGACATACGCCCTTTCACCCCAAGTTAGCGGTCGAATAGAGGTCGTACAGTGGGTGAATTTTACTCGTATCTACAGAAGATATCGGAGCTTTGTCCTTAGGATATTTCCTGTTTCCCCTTTCACATCTTTCCAGGCGTTTATTGTGATCGTAACTCGAGATATTGCGCGAAAAGGTTTCTGGCGATAAGACGAATTTGATAGTAGGATATATTTTTTTTGGGTTTTGTTTCACAGAAAAAATTACAAATATCATATCGTATAGGTTGTAAGATTGATGACAGAACTCACAAACGTTGTTTTCAGAGTTCTTAAGGTTGAAGGACTCTGATATTCGTAAGAAGTAGCTGGGACTAACAGCTGGGAGCTGTCTGGAAGAGATCGCTCCCAGCGATAAGACCGCCTTTGTCACCCTGGATTTAAGACTCTCTTTTGTAATTGTTAATGTGTTCTGTGTGTGACAATAAAGTGTTTATCTATGTATCTATCTATCTTAAAGTGCCTTTCGTAGAACGGAATTATCTTATTTTTCGGATCATCATAACATCCACTCCAGGACAGCAAGCTCCTTCTAGAATTCTAGCTTTTGCTGGAAAAATGTAGAGGGGAAGTACCTTAGTCACCTCGCTTGTTAACGTTACGGCTGGCACCGTGGACCGCAGATGTAAGTGACCGCAGTAAGTAAGATGTTAGATACAAAGGAGGATGCTGCTGCCCATCCTCCAGTTTAGTCGCTTCGTACGACACCCACGGGTATGTAAGGGTTGGTACTATTCTTTGCAGGCACCACACGGGACCACCACACGATGTAATAAGGTGAATTATCCTGCAATAATATCTTAACCAAATTTGGGAAGTCTCACAAAGGAATCGAATCTAGAACCTCCGGATTGAGCGCCAACCACTCCCACATGACCACGGAGGCTGTTGAATATACAAGGTTATTTTTGTACCTGACATCCGTTTGCCCACTTTCTTGGCGAGGTCAAAAGCTAAAACTTTTGTTCTACGATTTTTCTAACAACGCACAAAACAAATTTAACTTTTTATACAAAGCAACATACCTATGTGACCAACACATTTTGTATTAGAGGTTCAAAGTTTTTTGTGCGTTGTTAGAACAAAAGTTGTTGCTTTTGACCTCACTAATAACTAATTACGTAGGAAAACAGATGTCATGAACAAAAAAAAAAAACAAAATAACCTAGTATAAAAGTACTACACACAACAAAACAACACTTACTGACCATTGAAGAAAGCAGAGAGATATTTTACGAGTGGTCCATCATCAGTACTATTTGCAAAAGAGATTTGCAATGCTACTAAATAAAATTTTCACACAAGAATAGCGGGGATGCACATTGTACAGTCAAGAGCAGGTACAACTTGACACTCGCAACCATTTACTTATATATAAGTACTAGCCCATCGGCACGTTACAATGTCCCCAATTCGTTGGTCCGAAATCTGACGTTCAGGACCAACAAATGTCAGTCATATTGTCAACATAGGATGCAAATAAACTTACCAACAAAATGGAATGTTCTTAGTTGAAGAAACAATATACTCTTATTATTATTGTTATTTCTTATTATTATTTTTGACTATAATCCAATTAATGAAACTGAAAAACCAGGCCTAAATCACATATAAACAGTAAAAAGTTTGTTTAGTTTTTTCCCGCCATATTATTTCCGTCACGTGTATTTAGCACTTGTTTAGTACCGACCGAAGTACTACACAACGTAGTTCACGCGATTTTTCACAGATGGCGCTATTTTTCTTGTATGGGGAAATTTTGAACCGCTTGTTCCCAAGACCCTATCTTAACTATATAAATCTATGCTCGCAACTCTATTCAGCATCTAATAAGCATGGTACAAAGTGAAATGTGTCGAGCTTGAGGTGCTCTTGACTGTACCATAGTTGTTATGAAAATATGGTTATGAAAATACGAAGGGTGTTCAATAAGTAGTGAGAAAGAACAATATTTTGGTTGTAATGTCTTTCGATGTTTATGAGTATTGATAGTTTATTATTTCAGTACAAGGATGGTACTAAAAACTTAGGCCATAATATTAAGAAACGTATTAATAATGAGGTAAAGTTCCACAGCCAGTCAGCCAATCCAGCAAGCAACTTAAAAGTTGAGAAAAATTTAAGTTTCGATAGATGCCATTCACCAAGCCGAGTCTGAGCAACTTAACCGCTCTACACTTACTTTATTTAACTGACAGTCACTCATAGTAACTTTTATTTGTTCTTCAACATCGAAGGAGAAGCAGATACGGAAGCATAATCGAAGCCATGAATCCTATACGGAGAGTATTGGTAGGACCAAAATGAAAACTTTATTTTTCAAAAGGATCGAAGCATCGGAAAACTGCGTGATTCAGGATCGAAGGAGATGCATTATATCAATTTATTATTTTTTATTTAGTCGTTTATTTTCTGGGTCATTCTCACTACTTATTGAACGCCGTAGTATGATCTCCTGTCTTGGAAGATAATACAATTTTCACTCTTGATACACAAAGTAGGCCGTCTTGTACACTCAAACAACGCTGTTAATGTTCTCTGACGGCATGGCATGTTGCAGGCATTGAGAAAAATATTTATTTTTACGCCTAATTGCGTGCGGTTTTGGGCTTAATTAGCTACTATAACAAAGAGTGACAGATTGGATGGATTCCGGGGAATTGAGGAAAGTATTCTTATTTAGCGAAAAAAGTTATGTCGAATCGATCATAATCTGTCAGTTTTTCTTAAGGTATAATTAGCAAATTGGAATTATGACGTACAAGATATTCTTCTAATAACGCTGTTCTTAGAACTTATCTCTATCCTACCAACTACTAGTTACACTTGTCCAGGCAATTTTTTTAAAAGATCACGAATGCGGTATACGCTTGTCAGTATGGAGGAGATATATAGTTACGATGTCCAAAAGAACAGTGGGAAGAGCTAATAAAAACATTTCCGGGGAAGAATGTAGGTGGCGGAATTTTGTAAGTGCCTGCGACGGTCACAAAAGCGAGAGAACATTGTTCTGAGAGTGGCAAAACACTTGGTGCTTGGAGTAGCTTTAGGCACTACAACTCGTCTCGCGAACAATAAGGGAACGACTGGCTGTAGTATTTCAAAAGCAGAATAAATCGTTCTTATGTCGCAGGAATATGATAAAAACAGAAAGAAGTCGGAGAGTTTACTATGGGATCCTGGCCACGTTCTTGTACACCTGTCAGGTGACTGTAAATACGTTACTGGAACGTCTATAAATTATCATTTTTATTTTATGTTTAGCGTAGTTTGACCACTGAGACATAAAATTGCCATGCCGTATCGCACGAAAGAACGATTTTTTATGATTTTTTTGTTAAAACTACTGTATAAAAGACTAAAACAGTTACTGGGTAAAACAAAGTACATTTTAGTCTCATTTTGTAGCAGGTGCATAGAGATAGCCGGAGATGAAACATCTCCTTTTTCATCTCCTTTGGTCAAATACTTTAGCGATTTGGAAAACCAGCTTTTGATCGAAATCTTGTTCTAAAAACCTCTAAATAAAAAACCTGAAGTCTTTTAGGTTAGCCAAGGTAGGGTTAGGTTTCTTTATGTTAGGTTAGATTCTATTTAGTTAGGTTCGGAATAATGTGTAATTGGTAATTTTACCTTCTTCCATTTTTTTATCAACTCGCTTAGGGATTGGACCAAATCTCTGTTTTCCTTACATCCCTGCGACACGTATAAGGAGCCCTTGCACAGTTTGAAAGGATACGTTCGTCAAATATACATACAAACCGCTTTGTCGCATCTTTCGTTATTCGCACAGCAGAGCTAAAAAGTGAAACTCTCCGAATTTGTTCAAGTTGCGAGTGAATAGGTTTCTTTCTTGAGCTCGCTCCATCGTCGGCCTCAAGCAAGCAAAAATAAGCCTCTTTTTTCGCTGAGACTGTGTACAAAGGAATCTTCATCAGCTCTGGCTACAACCTTCGGTGAATACTTTTTTTTTTGCGATGGGCTTACTCTTGAACTCGATCTAGTCTTGAAGACAGAGATGAGGTCGACGATGGAACGAGCTTGCCCCGAAGAAGCCTAGTCACTGGCGACTTGAATAGTTTCGGGTTGTATGAACTCGGGAACAAATACGCAGTCAGAGAATTCCACTCTTTAGCCGTGCGCATTATAAAAGATGTTTCAAAGCGCTTTGTGCGAATGTGCGGAATATCAACCAAGTATGGGTCGTGCGGTGTGTCTGGACTCCCGATGGTAGAAGGGAGATGGTGCAATGAGCTCGTGGAGCTCTTGAGCACACTCTCCGAAGTACAATCTGTAGAAGACCGACAGACGTGCAACTTTGCGACGGTGGGCCAGACTGTGAAACTTGGTTTTCACCAGCACCTCATCACCAACGAGCTTCTTGGCTCTGCGATCTATCGAGTCAAGTGCGACTAGTTGGTATTTGGCTGAGCCATCCCATAGGTGACAGCAATTCTCCATGCAGGATCGGACTTGGGCTTTATATAAAACTAGAAGCCGTCCAGGACTGTTAAGAACGATGCATGAATTAGTACTAACAGAACAGAATGGACGGACACTCCCTGCCCCTCTCTAGTTTCTGCCCCAGTTGCACCGGCACTTCGTTATCAAAGAATACAGTGATTCTACCAGTGAAAGCAAGCAAGTGTTCTGAAGAAAAAACATTTTTACTTGGTAATTTATTTTCGACTCCAAACTAAAGTGGTCAAGTGATTGACATATTTTGAGCGGGAAGCGCGGAAAGACTAAATTTTTTTTTTGAGTAAATATTTTTGTTCTTCGGTAATGTTGCTTGTGAGGGTTCCGATACCAAAATAGTAAAAAAAGGAACCCTTATGGTGCGACTATGTCCGTGTGTCTGTCTATCACACGTGTATATCTCAGCAACTACTCATGCTATCGTCTTACTTAGTTGTACATAAAAGAATTTAAAAAAATTACGATTATGAATGTAAAGGGGGCCCAAATAAGGGGGCAAAATTTCAAATCGTCATTACTAGGTCATAGGGTATCATATGAAAGCGCTTTACTTGTAAATTCTAAAATATATTTTTGTATTTTTTAAGGACTCTTAGTTTTGAAGTAATGGCGAAAAATTACAAAAAAAATACCATTCTCCCTTATCTGCGAAGTTAGAGAAAGGAAAAATATGAATTATTTACAGTCGATAGAAATTTATGTAAATATTACAGGAAAAATAAAACGTTCTTTCTAAGTTGCACAGTATTTTAAAAATCTTCAAAAAACCTTTACAAACAAATTTAGTTTTGCGATCCTAAAAATGGACTTTATTGCTTATCGGAACCCTCGGCACGCGAGTCCAACTCGCACTTGACCGGTTTTTTAGGGTTCCGTACCTCAAAAGAAATAAACGGACCCCTTATAGGATCACTTTGTTGTCCGTCTGTCTGTCTGTCTGTCTGTCTGTCTGTCTGTCTGTCTGTCTGTCTGTCTGTCAAGACCCTTTATCTCACGAACGGGTAAAGGTATCAGGTTGAAATTAATACCATATATTAGGATCCATGAACCACACAAGATCTGAAAATTTCAATTTTTTACAACGACGAAATCAAAAGATATGGCATTTTATGTCCTCATCTCCATACATTTATTCAAAAATGAAAAACCTACAGGGTACTTCCCGTTGACCTAAAATTATGAAATTTGGTAAGAAGCTAGGTCTCACAGTACAAATAATGGAAAAAGTCTGAAATCATTAAATATTACAACTTTTCTCACAACTAATGGTAACCAATTGTGGTGAGCTCCCGTTTCAAGAACATTCATATAAGAGAGGGGTCAAGTTGGATGGTCGCTGAGGCGATTTTTGTTTTAGTTCTATTTAAAAACGGGAACACTTACAAACTTGAAAATTGGTATATTTATAGGGTATAGACTAAAAAATAACAACAAATAATAAAATTTGGTCAAGCGCGTGTCGGACTCAAAAAATCTAGCACATTAACTTACTGAAATTTCAACTAATACAATTATGTTTATGTGGTGGTACGGAACCCTCAGTGCGCGAGTCCGACTCGCACTTGGCCGGTTTTTTTTATTAGTTGAATCACTGTGCTACGGGAGCAGAACCATTTTAAATTCACATTGGCCATTAACCATTTTATATCACCGGTGTCATTTTCTAAGGTTAACCAAAATCATCAGATGTTGGTTTAAAGCACTTTGAGTATCTGTGTACACAATATACAAGAGTTCAAGCCAGAAATATGCGTCTGACGGTATTTACTGTGTATCTAAAGGCAAGAAGTTTAGAATTTGTTGGAGAAATTGACTTAAGCGTAAATATTGGTAGAGCCTAAAATAAACGATTTCAGTTCAAAATAACAATTGTTTAACATTTTAGGATTCCATTAAAGTTGTAATTCAGATTAATGGGAGTACGAATACGAACCATGAAATGCACGAAAATTTGTTACTCCTATTTTCTATCATAAAGATTGATGAAGAGCCATATCAGAGTCTATTTACTATCTTGCAACTTAATAAAAAACCGGTCAAGTGGATGTCGGACCACGCGCAGTATATACATTTAAGATTTTTTTGTCGTAAAGCATGTTTTGATTAAGTATTTCATAATGTTCATAACATAAAAGGTTTACCTCCTTAAGCTCAGCGAGGTCCTAGCGCACGATTGCTATTGCTATTTTTAATATTTCTAGTATGTTTTGATTAAGTATTTCATAATGTTCATAACATAAAAGGTTTAACTCCTTAAGCTCAGCGAGGTCCTAGCGCACGATTGCTATTGCTATTTTTAATATTTCTAGTATGTTTTGATTAAGTATTTCATAATGTTCATAACATAAAAGGTTTAACTCCTTAAGCTCAGCGAGGTCCTAGCGCACGATTGCTATTGCTATTTTTAATATTTCTAGTATGTTTTGATTAAGTATTTCATAATGTTCATAACATAAAAGGTTTAACTCCTTAAGCTCAGCGAGGTCCTAGCGCACGATTGCTATTGCTATTTTTAATATTTCTAGTATGTTTTGATTAAGTATTTCATAATGTTCATAACATAAAAGGTTTAACTCCTTAAGCTCAGCGAGGTCCTAGCGCACGATTGCTATTGCTATTTTTAATATTTCTAGTATGTTTTGATTAAGTATTTCATAATGTTCATAACATAAAAGGTTTAACTCCTTAAGCTCAGCGAGGTCCTAGCGCACGATTGCTATTGCTATTTTTAATATTTCTAGTATGTTTTGATTAAGTATTTCATAATGTTCATAACATAAAAGGTTTAACTCCTTAAGCTCAGCGAGGTCCTAGCGCACGATTGCTATTGCTATTTTTAATATTTCTAGTATGTTTTGATTAAGTATTTCATAATGTTCATAACATAAAAGGTTTAACTCCTTAAGCTCAGCGAGGTCCTAGCGCACGATTGCTATTGCTATTTTTAATATTTCTAGTATGTTTTGATTAAGTATTTCATAATGTTCATAACATAAAAGGTTTAACTCCTTAAGCTCAGCGAGGTCCTAGCGCACGATTGCTATTGCTATTTTTAATATTTCTAGTATGTTTTGATTAAGTATTTCATAATGTTCATAACATAAAAGGTTTAACTCCTTAAGCTCAGCGAGGTCCTAGCGCACGATTGCTATTGCTATTTTTAATATTTCTAGTATGTTTTGATTAAGTATTTCATAATGTTCATAACATAAAAGGTTTAACTCCTTAAGCTCAGCGAGGTCCTAGCGCACGATTGCTATTGCTATTTTTAATATTTCTAGTATGTTTTGATTAAGTATTTCATAATGTTCATAACATAAAAGGTTTAACTCCTTAAGCTCAGCGAGGTCCTAGCGCACGATTGCTATTGCTATTTTTAATATTTCTAGTATGTTTTGATTAAGTATTTCATAATGTTCATAACATAAAAGGTTTAACTCCTTAAGCTCAGCGAGGTCCTAGCGCACGATTGCTATTGCTATTTTTAATATTTCTAGTATGTTTTGATTAAGTATTTCATAATGTTCATAACATAAAAGGTTTAACTCCTTAAGCTCAGCGAGGTCCTAGCGCACGATTGCTATTGCTATTTTTAATATTTCTAGTATGTTTTGATTAAGTATTTCATAATGTTCATAACATAAAAGGTTTAACTCCTTAAGCTCAGCGAGGTCCTAGCGCACGATTGCTATTGCTATTTTTAATATTTCTAGTATGTTTTGATTAAGTATTTCATAATGTTCATAACATAAAAGGTTTAACTCCTTAAGCTCAGCGAGGTCCTAGCGCACGATTGCTATTGCTATTTTTAATATTTCTAGTTTCTCAGCTACCTGTGAAGCCTACTTAGCTGTGATCATTTTCCTTCTAATTTTATCAAATATACTGTGAATTTTTTCACGTTTCCAATAACAACCGTTACGAAGCAATTTTTTATTTGGAGTGTTGCGCTTTCAAGCTAAATATCTCGCAAACGGATCTCTAAATCGAAAAATTATATTTGAAGATTCACCACCATTGGGTGGTGTATCGTTACATAGGTCTATGTAATGGGGTAGACAAAAATTCACCTCCACTTTACTTTTAGGGGAGGTACTCTAAAAAAATTTTCGTCCAAGATTTATGTATATCCTTAAAAAATTACAGTTTTCTAGTAGGTACTAAGTGTCTCTGAGCTAAGCTGCGGAGAGACCTACATACAGACAGACGAAAATGACGAAACTATAAGGGTTCCTTGTTGAATACGGATCCCTAATAAAGGTTAGTCTTGATTAGTTCGCCTAAAATAATAAAATATAAGTAAATATACAAGCATTCTAGGCAGTTTTTTTTTTTTTTTTTTAAATATATAAAGATTACATTCCATCACAATTCTATATTCCCATCGTTAGTTTTGGGATATTATTAAGACAGGGCGATACTTATTGACTTAATATAACCTTTTTAACGTTCTTGTGTTGAGAATTATCACCGGCGCGCCCTTAAGTGATGTGTACAGTCCTGGCAAATATTTTGCCAAAACTTTCGTCGAGGCCTTTTACATTTTACCCGGCACAGATCGCTCCACATTCTCGCTGACGGGTTTTTATTTATACTTACTTATGTTTGATTTTATTCGTCATTTTTTAATTTGTTTATCAATTTTTGACAACCCGAATATAGATGAACTAGCTGTTGCCCACGACTTCGTCTGCGTAGATTTTAGTGAATTAATAAGAGGATGGATTTTGCTAAATACTCTCTTAGTGCTTACCTGTAAAGAACACAAAACAAAAAATAAACCTTTGTGTTAACGTTTTATGAACAAAGGGTTTAGGCGGCGTCGATAATGTCAGCTTAGTTCCTTTTAAGTCTAAGTACACTCGAATTCGACAGATCTCGTGTAGTTATGCCGGGAAAGAGGAGAGCGCTTTAGATCTTTTAGTATTTACTAACAACCGTATTCTTGTAGGAAAAAGTCTTTGATTATTTTCTCAACGTAGAACTTTTTAAGTGATCATCAATTTTATTTGTGGAAAGTTCCCAGTGGGTCGTAAAAGTTAATCTAATAATGGCGGGTTCAGCGTTTTTACGGTACCAAAAACTTGTGGAAGCAAATGAGCCTGTGATTAAATTGGCCAAGTGTGAGTTGGGGTAACGTTAGAATAGGATTTTTAGGAGACTCCGAATATCACCTAATATAGGGTGACTTTTGATTAGTTCTTGATAGACAAAGGTATGAATGTACTCATGATACTGAACAAGTTTCCCCAAGGAACATAGGTTGTTATACGAAAATCAAGTTTTCATCCCATAGAAACTGCATAGCTGATAGCGCATTTTGTATGGGAGGTCAAATTTGGTTTTTCGTATTTCGACCTATGTTCCTTGGGGAAAGTTGTTCAGTATCATGAGTACATTCATACCTTTTTCTATCAAGAACTAATTAAAAGTCAACCTATATACTTAATAATACTTCACCTAAGTCCAACACCACAACAACTCCGATTCGGCGTTGTTTCGTTTTTACGGTTCCGTACCTCAAAATAAAAAAAACCGGTCAAGTGCGAGTCGGACTCACGCGCCGAGGGTTCCGATATACCTATAGTATTTTTGGAAGCAATAAAGTCCATTTTCAGGACCGCAAAACTAAATTTGTTTGTAAAGGTTTTTTGCAGATTTCTGAAAAACTGTGCAACTTAGAAAGATCGTTTTATTTTTGCTGTAAAGTTTACATAAACCTCTGTCAACTGTAATTAATTCAGATTTTCCCTTACTCAAACTTCGGAGATAAGGGGGGGGGAATGGTATTTTTTTTGACATTTTTCATCATAACTTGAAAACTAAGAAACTTAAAAAAATACAAAAATATATTTTAAAATGTACAAGTAAAGCCCTTTCATATGATACCCCACTCGACCTAGTAGCGACCATTTGAAATTTGCCCCCCCCTATTTTGGCCCCCTTTACATTAATAATCATACTTTTTTCAAAAAATTTTCATGTGCAATTAAGTTGGGCAACTATATTCTAAAACTATTCCAAATTTCAGCTCGATAGCGTAAGTGGTTGCTGAGATATAGAGGTGTGACAGACAGACGGACAGACAGACAGACAGACAGACAGAGCGGCACCATAAGGGTTCCTTTTTTTTACCATTTTGGTATCGGAACCCTAAAAACGGAACCCTTATAGGATCACTTTGTTGTCCGTCTGTCTGTCTGTCTGTCTGTCTGTATGTCAAGACCCTTTTTCTCACGAACGAGAAGAGGTATCAGGTTGAAATTGATAATGAATGTTAAAGTTCGTGGACCACACAAGATCTGAAAATTTCAATATTTTACAACGACGCAATCAAAAGATATGGCTTTTTATATCCTCATCTCCATACATTTATGCAAAAAAGCAAAACCTACAGGGTACTTCCCGTTGACCTAAAATTGTGAAATTTGGCAAGAAGCTAGGTCTTACAGTACAAATAAAGGGAAAAGTCTAAAATCATTAAATATTTCAATTTTTCTTACAACTAATAGTAACCAATTAGGCTGAGCTCCCGTTTCAAGAACTTTTCTATAAAAGAGTGGTCAAGTTGGATGGTCACGGAGTTTTTAAAATCAAAGAGCAAAAGCTTTTAGTATATCATATGGTAGATAGGTACGGAACCCTTAGTGCGCGAGTCCGACTCGCACTTGGCCGTTTTTTTTTTTAATGTTACATGTGAGCAAACGAGCAGGTGGGCCACCTGATGGAAAAAAAATAGGTCTTTAGTATGGGAGCCCGCCTTAATTTATTACTTTTTTTTAATTTTTAGTATTTGTTGTTATAGCGGCACCAGAAATACATAATCTGTGAAAATTTTAACTGTCTAGCTATTACTGTTCATGAGATAGAGCTCAAACAAAATGTTGTAAAAACAGCTGACTTTGGTGGCATCTTATTCCTTTGTTTTCAAATATTTTATTTTAAAAAATATTTGAAAACAAAGGAATAAAATACAGTATTTATCTACTCAACAAGTTCTAAACAACGATACCCCACTCGATGGGGTAGGTCAAACTTTTTTTTACGCTCCCCGCTTTAACTGTTTGGGAGCCCCCCTTAATTTTAACTTTTTTTTTATTTTTAGTATTTTTTGTTGTAGCGGCAACAGATATACACAATTTGTAAAAATTTCAAATTTTTACCTATTACGATTCATGAGATACAGCCCGCTGACAGACAGACAGACATCGGAGGCATATCAATAGGGTCCTGTTTTTTACCCTTTGGGTACGAAACCCTAAAAAGCAAGGGGGTGGTACTTCCCCAGACGGACTTTTCACAAAAGCCCTACCACCTTTAGGTTTTGTATTCATTATTCCTTTTGACGAGAACCTTTTAAACCAGAACATTGTCCAGTTTCATCTGAATGTCCGCCAAATTAGACCAGCTTGGCGGCCCTCCACCTTTAGGTTAAGTACGGTATCCGTTTGTTAAAAGGCTATCTAGGGTATCTAAACCAGATATAGAGAGAATGCTGCCGTTTTTGTGGTACACAAACATTTTATTGAAGGAAAAGTATTTTCGACAGACTGTAATAAATTTGTACGTACAGGAAAGGTCGGGTTCGGAAGCCGAGTAAAGAAAAAACTTTCCTGTTCACGTGAAGGCGGTCAGAAAAGTTACCAGAGTCCCTATTTCTGTACCCAAACGGAAGCCAAATACAAATTACTATGTTATTGTTGCTACAAACCAGTATAAGAGTGTTTTAACTGTAAAACAACTGTCTGTTTTTACTATTTCTTGGCACTGACCTTATTTTTAGGGTTCCGTACCTCAAAATAAAAAACTTTGTTGTCCGTCTGTCTGCTGTCTGTCAAGACCCTCTAAAGGGTAAAGGTATCAAGTTGAAATTAATACCATGTATTAGGGTGCATGAACCACACAAGATCTGAAAATTTCAATTTTTTACAACGACGCAATCAAAAGATATGGCAGTTTATGTCCTCATCTCCATACATTTATGCAAAAATGCAAAACCTACAGGGTACTTCCCGTTGACCTAAAATTATGAAATTTGGCAAGAAGCTAGGTCTCACAGTACAAATAAAGGGAAAAGTCTGAAATCATTAAATATTACAACTTTCCTCACAACTAATGGTAACCAATTGTGGTGAGCTCCCGTTTCAAGAACATTCATATAAGAGAGGGGTCAAGTTGGATGGTCGGGGAGGTGATTTTTGTTTTAGTTCTATTTTAAAAACGGGAACACTTACAAACTTGATAATTGGTATGTTTATAGTGCATTAGTAGTTTATGCAACTGTCATATAAAACAGGTTATTAAAACACGAGTTTGGTTTTATCACACGAGGCGTAGCCGAGTGTGATAATAGCATCAAACGAGTGTTTTAATACCATATTATATGCAGTTGCGTATACTACTTTATCTTCACTCATACAATAGGTAGGTACTTACTTATAAAAATCAAACAAAAGTAAGTAAACAACAAAGGCAACTTATATAATGTACGTATATTACAGTTCGAATATAAGTCAAAAGAAGGCGCCTTAATATACCCGCTAGGTCTTCTTTGAAATATACAAGCAGAACATTTTCTTAATGGTTTTCTTTTCGATTTTCATTCATTCCTTATTCATTGTAGGTTATGTCGTAAAATATCCTAGACTAATATGAGAGAAGATCACAAGTTATTGAGTATCTTATGGTGTGACTGCAGTATCCTGACTGCACCACTTTATCTACTTTTTCAATAATTTTTCACACATTACTTTCACGGGCACAAAATACTTGAAAAAGGTAAATGTTTGAAAATAGCGGCAAATCCGGCAAATCTTATATCTATTTCCAAGTCCTTTCTAATTTCAGGCTGCGCGCGCATATTTTCAGCCACAGATGAAATAATTGTAACTATAGTAACTGTTACTCTAACTGCTCCAAAATAATAGGTTGTTTATATGGTACACTTTGTAATATGCTACTGATATCTGACAGCTACTAAGAAAAACTGATACATTACTAACGGGCTCTCTAAAAGACCTTTTATTCAGTCTTCTTAAAAAAAGTTTAGATTCAAGGAGAATTGTATCCAAGTGTTATGTAATGATTAAAAAATTAAATTACGTAACACCTTTGCAAAATTTTCATACAAAAATCGTTACGTAATGGTAACTTTTTAATTTTTTATAGATACTCTGTTTAATATGTAATATACAGCCTTACGTATTAACCTTTGCAAAATTTTCATACAAAAATCGTTACGTAATGGTAACTTTTTAATTTTTTATAGATACTCTGTGTAATATGTAATATACAGCCTTACGTATTAACTTCTTGAATCATATTTCAAAGTTTACGACATGAGTGTAGATAAAAGCTATAAAATAACAACAAATAATAAAATCAAGCGCGTGTCGGACTCAAAAAATCTAGCACATTAACTTACTGAAATTTCAACTAATACAATTATGATTATGTGGTGGTACGGAACCCTCAGTGCGCGAGTCCGACTCGCACTTGGCCGGTTTTTTTTAACGGGATAACACAGTGTTGCCAACTTCAGAAGACCCCGTGATGGCAAATGCTCATATTTTGATACATACATAACATCTTTCCCGTCGGGGTAGACATATATACCTCAGCTCTCCACCTGCTATACGAACTTGACATACACTCCTCGCTTCCTCTACTTTCATCAACCTTTTCATACACGCTCGTCGATTTAGTGTACTTTTAATTTGATGAATCTACTTATTAATAGAATTATCGTTGAAATTTATATCTGCGTTTTGTTTTCACTTTGGTTGTTGGGGCCTCAAAAGACCCATACGGTCCTACTGTCTCAGCAAGTTAAGATATCTTGAAGTCGTCATCGTGGAAGTGCAAAGGAGTGGAATTCTATCTCTGCGCCTGCATTCCCGAATTCTTATAACCCGAATCTCTGTTTGAGTCATCTGTGTGAAATTGTACCATCGTCATCCTAAAGGCTAAATTATAGTCGAAAGCAAGACCGTACGAGTAATTAATTTTAAAAATATCATGTTAGGCTGGGAGTGCTAGAAACGCCAGCTTATTATAGCTTACATTCAAGAGCAGATTATGTTTGACAACACAACCTGACTTGACCTCCTACGGCTATTGAAATAAGAACTGTGCAAAGTCCAATGTGTCAAGCTGGATTTGCTCTTGACTGTATAAGTCGTAGGGGTCGAACGAGTGAAAAAGGCAACAAGGTAGCCCCTGCTTAGGCTAGTGTATTTACAGGCTTACCCTATCCCCATATATGCTGAATACTGAAAGGGCATGATCAGTCAATCTAACAGAACATCTTTCAGTGTTGTAGATAGGGCCACCTTGTACACTATTTACTATGCATTGGTAGACTCTATACTCTCTTATGGACTGAGCAGTTATGGACGAACATTCCATTCATACTTAGATCAAATCAATGAATTACAAACTCGTTTTAGTAAATTAATGGTGGATAAATTTATTTATTATGCATTAATTTATTTATTTATCCGTTATACTTAGTAAATAATATTAACAATTCTTTATATGTAGGTATTCTGCAAAATATTGTCAACTCCTTTAGCCTCTCTAAGGTTGGCTGGAAGAAATTCCATTTAGGGATAAGTCCGCCTTTGCATATGTACTTTTCTTGTTTGTAATTTGTCTCCTTTTATTTGTGATGCAATAAAGAATATATACATACATACATAAAAAAACTAAAGCAAGCTGTAAGCATAACTACGAAAAGCTATTTAAGAATGCAAAATACTTCCAGTCCATGAGAGAGTAAAGAGTGCCATTCTTGTAGAACAGTACTCTCGTACTGAATTTCACAACCCAGTAACCTGTGAGAAACTTCATAGGAAGCTGGAAAATAAAATGTTGATGGTCCCGAAGGTCTGTAAAGTTCTAAGTTCTAAGTTAAGTTTGTGGTTTCCGCACTTAGTCCAGTAAGGACCATTGTGCGTGGGCCTATGTGGCCGTCAAGTTAGCCACCCTAACTGTTGCCAGAACTCAGTCAGTTTGTCCAGTCTGTTGGGTATTTGATCTAGGGTTATGTCCGCTCCAAGTGTGTTTTCTCTAATGCTTTTAATTACTTTGCATTCCAGAATTACGTGTTCGATTGTTTCGTCCGTTTCCATGCAGGCCCTACATAGAGGGCTGTCGGTTATGCCTATAGTGTGGTAGTGTTTGTTGAGGGCAATGTGACCTGTTATTGTGCCTACTACATTGCGGAGCTTTGTCCTATTCATCTGTAGTAGCCGTCTTGTTAAGCGTGTGTTAGTTGATGTTATAATTTTTTTTGATTGTTTGCATGTTGCAATGTCATTCCATTGTTTGTCTGCTTCATTTCGTGTTTTTTCTCGTATCCATGTCCGAAACTGGTTGAAGGGTAACGGCAGCATTGGTTCTGGTCCTTCATAGATCTCGTTGGATCCTCCCCTTGCCAATTGATCTGCTGCGTCGTTTCCCAGAGAACCACTGTGTCCTTTTATCCATTGTAATGTTATGTTGTTCTTATGTGATGACTTTTGTAATTCTTCATGGCATTGTAATATTAGTCCTGAGGTTGTATAGCTACCTTTCAGCGTTTCGAGTACCGATGCGCTGTCCGAGACTATACGAATGCTTGTATTAGTGATGTTCCTTGATGTTATTGCTTGTGCAGCTTGTATAATGCCGACACATTCAGCTTGGTATACCGTGTTATATGGTCCTAGGGCACTTGATATTTCTATGTTAAGATCTTGTGAATATGTGCCTGCACCTGTCCCCAGTTTTGTTTTTGACCCATCGGTATATATGCGCAGTTAAAACTAAAGCAAGCTGTAAGCATAACTACGAAAAGCTATTTAAGAATGCAAAATACTTCCAGTCCATGAGAGAGTAAAGAGTGCCATTCTTGTAGAACAGTACTCTCGTACTGAATTTCACAACCCAGTAACCTGTGAGAAACTTCATAGGAAGCTGGAAAATAAAATGTTGATGGTCCCGAAGGTCTGTAATTACTATGGAGAACGAACACGTAAACACCTAGTACCTAAACTATATAATGAAATTCCACTTGGATTAAAAGGTGTAGATGTTTCTAAACACACTTTCAAATGTAAACTTAATGACTTTTATCTTAAAAAGCTAAATGTGGAACATATAGTTGCGCGGTCAACCTCAAGTCGGTAGAAATATTTGTAAAGTCCGGAATGTTTCTGCTGACGTGTTGTTGGGAGTAACAATATTTGTGGCGTAGCCTGATTTTACCTTTTGTACCACTTGTACGCACTTAGAAAGTAAGCTTGGTTGAGGGCAAGCATAGTATGTGTAAACATCATGTAACAGTAAGGAGTCATGTACTGCCAACAAACTACTCTGTAGTTTTGCAGTTAGTGTTAGTTTAGTGCACCTACAAGCCCTAAATTGAATAAACCTTTTATTTATTTTTTACTAGCTGTTGCCCGCGACTTCGCCCGCGCGGGATTTTATCTATCTGACCATCCATCCATCCATCCTTCCCTCTATCTGTCGTCCGTCCGTCCGTCCAACCATCTGTCCAACCATCCGTCAAACCATACCTGTCCCTGCCCCTCTCCCTCTCCCCCTCCTCCCCCTACTCCTCCTCCCTTTTCCTCTCCCTCTCCCTACCACTATTCCTATCCCTTCCCCTATACCTACCCCTAACGCCATCTTAACCGTTATCCCTATCTTCATATAAACATAGAAACGACACCCATATTGATTTTTAGACCTTTCAATCCTATCGCACCCCAATTTCACGTCCACCACGTTGGATTTCCAAGTTGTTGTAGTTTTCGTAATCAGCAACCCGATAAACCATACAAATGACACCCATATAGATTTTTAGACATTTCAACCCTATCGCACCCCAAACCCATCCCCAGGGGATGATGGTATTTCACGTCCACCATGTTGGATTTCAAAATTGTTGTAGTTTTCGTAATCAGCGACCCAATAAACCATACAAACGATACCCATATTGCTTTTTAGACATTTTCACCCCATTTCCCTTTTTTAGGGGTTGAATTTGGGGTGGAATTTCAATAACAGTGATGAACGTTGCATAGAATTACAAACCTAATGCCTAAATAATAAAATATGTAGATTTTACTTTAAAGATAAAGGATTTTCAACTTCATCCCCCTTTTCACCCTTTAGGGTGTCGAATTTTCAAAATTAATTAATAAATTTTATGAATTTTTAGTCGTAAGCCTAAAAACAAAATTTTAAGATCTTAACTTTAAAACTGACGGACTTTCATAGAAACTTTCATCCCCAATTTTACCCCCTTAGGGTTGGATTTTTGTAAACCCTTTCTTAGTGCTCCGTTAAACTTCATAAGGAACCTACATGCCAAATTTGGAATTTCTAGGCCCAGAGGCTGTCAGTCACCTTCTTTATTAACATTAAATGCGTTTTCCCGTGGGAACGAAGTGTTTTCCCGTGGTAAAAAGTAGCCTTTGTGTTATTCCAGGACCTAACCTATATGAGTGCCAAGTTTCATTAAAATCCATTCTGTAGTTATTACGTGAAAGAGTAACAAACATCCATCCATCCATCCATACTTACAAATATAATATTAGTAGGACAGGATTTTTTTAGTGATTGAAATTTCAGGAAATATAAAAGTTATCGCCCTCTCTATACAAACTGTCCAATCAAGTTTACAATTTTGTATGGAGAAGCAAATTTTTTTTAATTCCTGAAAGTTTCATTCACTGAAAGTTGTTCAGATTCGTTGACTGAAAATATTCCGAAAACTGTCCCTTACACCCTATATACAAGGTGTAAGGAACGGTGTACCGAAAACTGAAAGGGCGTGCTCAGTCAAATAAACTGAACAACTTTCCCAAGGAGACATTTCTGGGAAATGAAAGAAAATTTTGACCTCTCCATACAAAATGCTCAGTCGGGTCGAGAAATGTTTGTTTGGGAAAGTTGTTCAGTTTCGTTGACTGAGCACGCCCTTTCAGTTATCGGTAGACCGTCCCTTACATCCTGTATAGTATATATCCCAATTGCCGAAAAGCTGCCATCAGGACACGATCTTTTAACCTTTTAACAGTTCCGTTGGTGTGGTTGGTAATGAGCCTGCCTTTCACGCCGTGGGCCGCGGGTTCGATCACCGCCCAGTTCAAACATTTGTGTGATGAACATTGTGTGATGATGATTTGTTTTCTGTCTGGGTGTTAGTTTGAGATCAGATGACCTTGTGAACCTCTTACTTCAACTTCGAACTTAGAATCTTTTCCTGGTCCATTTGGAAGTCGAAGCGTTGGCAGGCCCCCCACAAGGTGGACCGACGATCTGGTCAAGGTCGCGGGCAGCCGCTGGATGTGAGCAGCGCAGGACCGGTCGTCATGGAGATCTTTAGGGGAGGCCTATGTCCAGCAGTGGACGTCTTTCGGCTGATATGATAATGATGATGATGGAAGTCAATGAACAGACTGCGGTCGAGCGTTGGCAGGTGCGGGGAACTTTTGAAGAGTTGGGGCTTCTCTGGTAACGACAAGTGTGAGTGCGTACACTTGCTGTCGTGCCCTACTTCTCTAGTTTCCGGCACTCGGACGGACCTTTTTGAATGCAATAAGTTTTTGGGCTAAGCTTTTATACAAAATTTTGCCATTGACTCGTAAAGAAGGAGATGCGTAGGATAGGATCACATAGGTAACCTTGAGTCAATTTTGTTCTTATTTTTATGTGATGTTAAGTCGAAAAACGAAGTGGTTAGGATTTATGACCTGAGTGATAGGGCGGGACATGGGTCCTTTTGAAACAGTGCACATATTTTTTGGAGTCTAACTCAGTAACTGAACAACCTAGAATAACCCAACCTGAATGATCTTGGGAAAAGTTAGTTACAATTATCTGTATTTTCCTTAACGAATCTAGTTTTAAATTATAATTCAGCTAATTCAGTTATTTTGTAGAGTAAGATAACTTACTATCAAATATGATTAACTTGTAAATGAATGAAATGAATGAAAATATGATTAACTTGTAAATGTTTCGCATACGACAGACACGTTCCAGCTATCGTGATAGACCTCCTGATATAATTCGTGAAAGTTTATGTTTTGTTTAGTACCACTTCGCGAAAGCAATTCATGTTTTAGTGCCAGATAATATGCTCTGTGGGTAAAAGATAACGGTTTGCAGTTATTTGCCCTGGGGTGCTATTCTACTGACTTCATGTAAATGTGCCTACATTACGAGCGGTTGTAAACATCGCTCGCCTTCATTGATATGCAATAAGTCAGAACAATGTTATTTTGTATCCATATATTAGTTCAAAAATAGTTTAAATTCTTTTCACGTACCATTTCGAGGGTTGGGGCCATTAGCAACTCCTAAATAAACTATTAGACTCATTAAATTTTAAAAATACTTTCTTCGGTGATTATTTTTATATCTTGTCCACGCCTACTTTAGAATAGTTATTCTTTTGCTTACAGCCTGCCTGTTCCGTAGTGTAGCGTCGAATTTTAGTGTTTTTGAACGATCTTGAGCCTTGATGCTTGACGCGCTCCATGGCTATCTGTGAGATTTTTTGTGCATACCCCATAGTTTCCTTATAAGCATCTATGTCTTAAGATGATAAAAATTATAAGTTTTCTTTCCGTTAGTAAGCGTTTTCTAGTGATTGAGATACATCCGTTTTGTTAATGTATGTCACTGGTTCACTTTACATTTCAGTCTTAATTGCTGTTCCACAATGTTGCGGTTCGGTTTTAAATAATGTTGTTCAACAGTGATCGGCTTAAATTCATGTTTTTGTTATTTGTACGAATGTTTTCCAAATACATAATATACTAGTTTACTTGATCGTAAGTGCAACTTTTAGACGTATAAACTCGGTCGTACTGGTAACAAATTTATAATACAGAGAACCAGTGTTATGCTGTGGTTATGCTACAAAAGCTAGAAGAGAGTCGTGCTTACTGCTGACTCATAGTATTATATTAACGTGCGATGCGACCAACTGCACCTTATTATAGCATTTTTAAATGATTCAACACGCCTGCTTGTAAATGTAAAAAACAAAGACAAAAAGAACCTCAATAAAAGTGGTTAATAGATCACTGATCTAACCACCAGAAAACGTCTTTAAAATTAAAGCTGCTTTAACAAAAAGTAAGGGCAAATTAAAGGACCTTACTTTGAAGAATGTTTTAAGAATCTTTCTTTCTTTTAATCTTTTATTGGTATTATAATTCAAAATTCTGAATGTCATACTCTGAACTTTACCTTGAACCCAGAGACGGTGTTAATGACACCAACACCAAACACACGTCAACTTACCTAATGGAATAGTTACGGAGGATATAACAACTCCATTAGCTTTTGAGAGTTGCTTTGATATTTTTGAAAATATAGCTTATACGAAACACGTTTCCTCGAAATTCCCGATTATTGTCGAAGTATTTATTACGAATGGATATCGTATTGCACCAAAGATTTTGGGAACCCACGCTGTATTGGACGCACAAATTGGACAGATATATTATATCATAAATATTTTCACAAAGGTATCCGCATAATTACCATCTAGAAATAAATATTTTTCATCGTTGTTTTAACATCTTGAATAAACTGTTATAGTGTAAGTATTTGAAACAAAATCGGATATTATTTTATATCATATTAAAAATAAAGTAATTGTGTGACGGCTGAGCTTGTTTCTGCGATTTGACGATGATGCGCCTTTTTTGCGCGTGGTTTAGGGGACAACGAAATATTCAAGACGCCCGATTTCCTGAAAGAGCCCCAGCAAACCGATGACATTTCTCGCAACTTCAAAGTTCGTGTAGTTGCGAGAAATATCATGCCTCTTTGCCTTACCCTGTATGTGGCTCAAAATTTATAAATTACGTTTTATTTTTTATATTATGTATTTAATTATTTATTGTACACATGAAAAGAACACACAAATCATAGATAAAAACATATATCTTCAAAAAAGTTTAAAATATTTATCGCAAGTACATCCTCACATAATATTGCGTGGCTTCGAGGCAACATCGACAATGTGTGGTAGTGTGGTTCGACGAATAGTGCTTGAGGCAAAATAGGAAACCCAGTTACCGATGGTCAATAAAGCGCGGAAGGCGGCGGTTGCAATTTATTTTACGACTTATTTTATCATCGGATTTTAACTTGTTATGGAGGATTTTGGCTATTATTGTTTTAGTTGCAACGTACGAATTGGATAAGTGGAAATTGTAAAAGACTAAATGATTTCATCTTGTGGCTTCGTTTATATTTTTCATGCAAATTTTTAAATCTCTATATATAAAAAGGCAAACCTGACTGACGCATCTATCAACGCACAGCCGAAACTACTGAAGAAATTTACAGATAGAATTTACGGGTTTCGCGGAAGATCAGCGCTACGGTCCAACCGTAGCTTATTGCTGAGCGGGACCTTTTTGTTGCATGTGATACCTCAATTGTATCCTTAGTTTTAAGAACTTTAATGCAACAAATAAATATTTCTTTCTTTCTTTCTTTCTTTCTTTCTTTCTTTCTTTCTTTCTTTCTTTCTTTCTTTCTTTCTTTCTTTCTTTCTTTCTTTCTTTCTTTCTTTCTTTCTAATGACGTAGGCATTCGCTAAGAAACTAAGAAAGGACTTTTGAAAATTCGCCTCCTAAGGGGGTGAAAAAGCGGTTAAAAGTTTGTATGGAAGTCCGTCATTTTTAGAGCTAGAAGCCTGAAACTTTGTTTTTAGGTTAACGATTAGAAATAAACAATTACGTGTCCTAGTTACGTACCTTATTACCTTAGTTAGTACGTTATAACACAGAATAGGTAATAGTACTATAATATAAAATACAAAATCCACGCAAGCGAAGCCGCGGGCAACAGCTAGTTAATCATAAAACTAGCCTGAAGATGCCTGAAGGATGTTGACAACTGTCAATATTTGTTAACGGGACACTAACTAGTGGTGTTTTAAACTGGCTTACAAAATCAGCAGTCATTTCAATTAATAAACAAACTTAGAAAGTATTAAAAATCAATGGCCCCAAAAATTTCATATTATTGCTGCTTTTGCTCTAGACATAATTAATTCGATATTGTGATGCCAAGACAAACGCTGTACTTCTTTTAGCTGTACTACTACGTTTTAGACAGTTAGTTCTATTGCCTTCCGGATAAAATATGCTCATTCTGTGTGCCATTTTCTACAGGATGTAACAAAAATGGTATACTAACCCTGAAAGATATGAATCTGCCCACGAAACTGAATAAATTTCATAGGTCGAAATATAAAAAAAAAATACCTCCCTTAGAAACTGAATCAGCTGATAGTGCATTTTGTATAAGAGATCAATTGTTTTTTCGTATTTTGACTTATGTTCCTTGGGGAAAGTTGTTCAGTTTCATGGATAAAATCACATCCTTTAGGGATGATATACCCTTTCTGTTACACCTTGTATAATAAAAAGACGTAGGAATGGTGAAAGCAACCGTCTGCCGCCTCAATGTTTTATGGGAACTTACTTCTGCTGGACCTAAATCCTGAACCCTAACTCGACGCTGATATCCCCCTCACTAAGTTCTACCTGCTGCAGTTCCCATAGCAAAGTACTAGGACCTAGCCTAGTACTTTGCTATGGGAACTGCAGTCCCAGTAACTAGGACATTCATTAGACAATCCTGTTGCGTCAATGGGCGGCTTTGCGGCACAGCTATCAACTTTACTGAATCGTAGCGCGCGCACCCTGCGCTTGTGTCTCTATTCAGTAAAGTTGATAGCTGTGCGGATTCATTTACCCTTCGACATACTCGTATATCTACTCGTCATCGCCTTAGCCTTATTCCGTTTTAGCGGAGTCAGCACCTACCTTACGGGATTTGACGGAATCACTAGTTTTTACACACGGCGGATGCAATCGGACCTCCGAACCCAGAACCAATCCCAATACTATGATGTACGATTATTAAATCACCTTGTAAATATATATTTCTTAGGGCACAAAAATCCAATATTCAGCGGCTCAAGAACAATAAAAGTTAACGTCAGATCGAGTGTGAATTTCGCCGGGAACATTTTCGCATTGTTGGTGTAACATTATTCAGGAAACAAAACTTTTGAACCGAGAAAAACATTCTTGTTGGGTAAACAATCAAGATGTTTTGATGTTATTTTCGTCTATTCTTAGTATTCTATGATAAACTGTTGGCTTTTTCTAAACTTATGGTAAATATTTGTAGTTGGATATAGTTGTTTATAATACTAGTTAAGTGCTTGGATGTGTTGGCAGTCAATAGTATGGTTACTTAAGTTGTTTTTGTGGACAATACTACATTCCTCTTTCTCATTGGCTGGTAGCGCAGCGTCCGAGTACAGCCAATCGGAGGTCAGCGAGCACGATGCGAAGTTAGCTATATGTGAAGTTGGCTACATGTCGATAGTAGGGAGAGATAATGATTGTAAAGTGAAAGGCAAACCAGTCGGTCGATAGCTCTTAGCGTGTAAGGTTGTGCTTTAATGTTATACTGTGTCTCGGTAAATTATAAATATATTTAAGGAAGGTGATATGAGCTTCACTTCTCGAACTAGCCAATAGTACTAACTGTTAAACGCGACTTTGTTCTGTGGAATTTAAAAAAAGGAGTAGCCTCTGGCCTACCCCGTGGTTTAAACTATTTTCATACGAAGTAGCATCAAAATCGGTCCAGTGGATTAGCGGTAAAAGCGTAGATACTCGTAACAGACAGATTTACTCTCGCATTTACAGTTTGAAGTTTTTATGAATTGTTAACAGTTGGTCATTAGATTTATATAATATAAAAAATAATAATCTATCTATCTTTATAATATAATAATCTAAGTTGTCATCCATTATACTGCTGTTACTGTTGACGATGGGTATTAGTACCCATTTTTCCGAGGTTGTAAAAAAACTTTGAAAACTTGGCAAAGCAGCGTTCTTCTTCTGTCACCAAGCGTGATGACTATCCCAAGTTAAATTAATAAATTAATTATAAAATACACTAAGAAAATCCTAAGGCAGGGACAGGCCTAATAGCAGTAGACGATAACGGATTGCGACTGACTAGTTTTCTACTCAGTCAAAATGTATATGAACGCACGTGACTCCTATCTTCAATGAACGAGCGAGGAGAATGTACAAATAAATAGCTTTAATCTCACGTCATCAAAAGAACCGTATTTACTGCTAGATTTTTCCAAGATTTTTTCAAGAATTTGGATATGGATGGACTTATTTTGTTCCTCGCTTGACAGCATAGAGTTCATTCCATATATTCGGAACTTCCAGAACATCAAAGTGCCTACCGCAAAGCATAAGACCCTGTGACATCACGAAATCTATTTAACTCTGAAAGCCACGTAAAGCTGCGTTCATATTTGAATTACTTCGTGGTATCGTATCATCATTTCAAGGGCGCTTACTACGCCAGGCGCGATCACGCCGCAAGGCGTTTGTCAACATTCACTGAGTGTTACACAGCACTACGTTTAGATAACCCTATTGCTATAAAAACTTAATGTATGCCTACATAGCCTAAGTCCAAAGAAATGGATTGTATTATGCAAGATACCATCAGCATTGCTCTCTCCTGTTATGGAAATGAAGTAACATAGATCCTGTTAAGAACCTACAGGAATGACCACCAGTGCTTTGCCACCGTTATAGCAACTAGAGAATTTTTATGCTTCAATCGGCTGCGCCATCTTAGATACAGATCCACCGACTTTTCTGTTCAGACGGACAAATGATGAACTAAACACCACTACAGTTATTGACATCTGACAACTGACATATCGCGATGGACGCCACTTCAACAGATAAGTCGGTGGCCATTTAAAAGGCCATTTTGGTGCGATGTGAATACTGTAAAAAAGAAATGCAATGACACAAGTGTGGACGCGGCTTATCTAAACTAGTGAATGTACAGGGACATTTCCTGCGTTCCCGCGCTTCCCGTAAAATTTACAACGTTGAGTTATATCGCTTTAAACGCGACAGTTGTGGAAGTTACAAAGCGGCGGAATTTTCATTTATCTCCACTGCTATTTAGACTGTCTCAACTAGCTAATATTGAATGCAAAAATGAGTCAGATTATTTGTCCTTCCCTGTTTTGTTAGAGCGGAGCAACGGATAGTTGGGATTTTTTCACAAAGAAATGATGGACCTCTTTCGTGGGTCACTTGTGGAAGCGAGTGGTGATAAAAAAATAGGGATTCAGGGTTTCCTGTTTTTATGTGTGGTAAAGTCGACAATTCCCAAGTCGACCCAATAAATCGTAAATGACATGTACAGGGTGTAAAAAAGACGTATTCAATACTCGTAACTCAAACTGCGCATTCAGATAAAAAAATTGAAAAACTTTCTTCACGCCGATGGGCCAGGCTTCATGTATTCAATGAAGATTCTTTACAGAATACTTCATAACAATAACGTCTGATGCTTTGTAGTTTGTCCAGAATGCGAAAGAGTGACTATGTGAGTGAGTAATTTCGACTTTACATGTACCGGTTGACTAGCTTTCTCCTCATATCTTCAGATTTGCTCACATAGAAATAGATTATCAACAACCGAGTGCACATTTATAGGAATACTCCACCTACCATACGGTAAATAAGAATTTTTCTCATTTCAATAATTCTAGTAGTTACGGAATCGTTTCGGTTAACAAACTGAATCACACTGAATTCCTCAAGTTCCGGTATTGGACGCTATTGGACGGACGTCTCGAGTTGGAACAGTTTTGCAAGTCCGTACGTGATGGAAACTTTGTCCAAATTAGATAGTGGCTCTAGGAAAAGGTTAGATGTAGTAGTGTAGGCAACGAAGCAGTTGACCCCAACATAATTCTCTCAGGCAGATTTTATTTGACAGGATGATAAAGAATCATGAATTAAATGTAAATTCAAAATATAAAAAAAAATACAAAAAATTTTTTTTCATACACTTTTTGTAACTTTTGTATGGAAAAATTAAAAGTACCGATTTTTTTGGAATTGCTACAACTCGACCAAAACAACTAGGCACACGGTTTATACGAGTGCTCATACAATCCGAGCGTCCAATTGCTCCAGTCGAGCAATACATTACTGATACTGCCCTATTACAAAATGTATGTAGGCTTTGCCTGGTTTGGGATTAGATGACTTTGTGTGAATTGTCGCTTATATTTATCACACAAAATATGTTTGACCTATGGCGGGGAACGAACCTGCCACCTCAAGGCAGACTCACTACCAACCGCCTCAAAAGGCCATAAGGCCTTAAATTCTTAAAAGAATTCTCTTCAGGTTTAATTTTTGCACTACAAAAAAATAATTTATATGTTACTCCGACCATAGAAAACTGATAAATTTTTCCAAAGACATGGGTTGGAAATGAGAAAAACATTTTGATTTTTTTGATCTCTTGGCGATGCATGTTTTGTATGGGAAAGCAAAAAACATTTTTGAGGGAATATTTTCACAATTTTATACAGAAGACCGAAGAGTATAACCAGCCACTTTGCCTAGCGTTTGTGGACTATGAGAAGGCCTTCGATTTGATCGAGACGTGGCCGCTCACGATGGGCCTTATCAGAAAGCTCAAAGTCTTCCAAAGGGCTATGGAAAGGGCTATGCTCGGAGTCTCTCTGCGCGATCGAATCAGAAATGAGGAGATCCGCAGAAGAACTAAAGTAACTGACATAGCCCTGAGAATCGCTAAACTGAAGTGGCAGTGGGCAGGGCACATCGCAAGAAGAACCGATGGCCAATGGGGCGTGAGGGTTCTAGAGTGGCGACCACGTACCGGAAGACGAAGCGTTGGCAGGCCCCCCACAAGGTGGACCGACGATCTGATCAAGGTCGCAGGACCGGTCGTCATGGAGATCTTTAGGGGAGGCCTATGTCCAGCAGTGGACGTCTTTCGGCTGATATGATGATGATGATTTTCACAAAATTTGTAATGTGATTGTTAACCCTATGTGCATACCCACATCGCCAGAACACAGTTAAAAATGCTCACTACGTGTCTCTTTGTTAGCTCACTGCCACAATGACCACTAAGTTAGTAAATCAGAGGCTTCTGTCACGGAATGAATGTGGCCGAAATGAACTTTGTTTAAGCTCTCCTTTGGACGCCAGTGGCTTAATTATGGTAAGTTATTTAGCTTATTTTAACGGAACGCATTCTGATGCAAAACGATGTGAAAACACTTGCAAAGTTTTTAAGTTAAAAATATGCTGCTTTCGAGTACTTTCTATCAATAAGTAATAAGGATTGAAGAGTCCGGTTTTAGGGTCCTGACCACAAAAAAAGAATATCGTGGTGGAATTCATTCCAGGGATGTTCGTGAGTTCGTCTATGCTGCCGTTATTCATAATCTGAGTTCGTCGGAGCTCTGGAGTTGCGTCAAGGTGATAGAAGTGCAGACTCAACTTGAGGGACACACCAGTTGATTAATGATATTTACAAATGAAGTAGGAGTCCGAAATGTATAAAGTGAAGGGTAAATAATCTCGATACACATGTGGAGAAACGTCAAAACATTGCGAGAGCAGCGCAGAATAATTTTGAATTCGGAACGTCAGCTGATTTGACAAATTACACTGGCCGGTTGAATTAAGAGGGCAGAGGAAGAAGTGCGCAAGCGTTACACCGTTTCTGAGTTTCTTCTGACAGACCCTGATAGCTAATGCCTACCCAGCTCAATAGACAGTAGACAATTCACCAGTAACAATTATGGGCCGTCTACCGTGTGATGCCGGCAAAGGATAGTACAAACTCATCTTTACCCGTGGATGTCGTAAGAGACGGCTAAGAGATTCTGAACTGGAGGATCGGCAGCAGCATCCTTCTGTGTATCATAGCCATCTTACATACTGCGGTCAGCAACAACCGCGGTCCATTGTGCCAGCCGCTACTCTAGCAAGCGTGGTTACAATGTTGATTTCCCTCAATTGTACCACGCATTTTCTCTGGAATTCTGGAGGGAGCTCCCTGTCTTACAGTTGACGTTTTTTAGGATGTTATGATGGTAATAAATATATAGCGTTTTCGAAGATAAGAAAACATGATTATACGAGTTTGTAAGCATTTAACTAAGCGACTAATACCCACATACGGTGGAAAAAGAAATACTGCCAAAGAAACCAAATATCAAAAAGATGTTCGAATATTCTTATATTCTGAGTAAGCAATTTCGTGATTCCCTCTTTGAAGCAAACTAGGTTAGTGGGCTGTGAAAAGTGACGATGATTCGTACGTAGATATGATAAGATAGGGTTACCAGGCTCTACATCAAAAATTTCAGGTTTATTTTTAAATGGTTTGATGTTTGGCTCTGAAATCTGGATGTAGTGTATGTATTGGGATTATTATTTACAATTTAATAGATTTATATGAATATCTAAAGTTAACCTCTCACGTAACCTCTCACTTAAAGTTGATTGAAGTTGTAAAATGCTAGCGTCATTCTAATTCACCCCCACCCTGGGTCAATAAATACCATTCGCAAGTGGGCGGCCGGCTCAGTCGAATGTCAGCCGAGTGCACAGTGATATACTTAGTAAGTTACGCGAATGAACAAGTTACCTTAGTGATATATAAGTTGTATTATTTATGTGGCAAATAATCCTTAAGCCCCTCGGGACTCAAACCGGTTTTGCCTAAATCGGGCTAGATTCAGTTGAATTTCATTCCACCATTACATACCGTCAAACGTCTGCTGCAGCAGGGAGGACCCAATGGAGCAGGGATGACCCAATAGTCACCACGTTTGATAGCGTTGCGGCTGGCACCATAGACCGCGGTGGTTGGTGAACGCAGTATGTAAGATGGTAAAAAGGACGCTGCAGCCCATTCTCTGGTTTATAGTCCCTTAGTCGCCTCTTATGACACCCACGGGTAGAGATGTGTTGGTGCTATTCTTCGAGATTTTCATTTATTTGGATTTAAATTTTGGTCGAATCAGCCGTAGCGTATGGAAGAATGTACTCGTAATTTATGAAGAATCTTATTTTAACATCTTTCCGTGTGTTCATAAACATAAGAAAAAGATTAAAGGACCCTAAAATTTAAAGTCGTTCTATGGTCGCAAAACCCATTTCTAAACGTGGCGACTATGGAAATTCCTCAGAACAGAACAACTCTGGACAGTTTTAGGCTATAAATCATGACGACGACATTTGTCAAAAGCCTTCTATAAAAATATAGATTCAAATCCCGCTCGGGTCATAAATTTTGAGGTTCTCAAAAAATATTCAAACACAGGAAGGGTAAAAAAACTATTTTCATACTTAATATTATGACACATGCCTGGCAACCCTAGCAAAGATTGACATGACATTGAAAAGAGGATGAAGGGCTTTGAAAGGGGATTTGTTCCGTGAGTATCTAGCTATGGTAAGCAGCGTATTGTACACTTAGGGTTTTCGCTCTCACTTTATTACGAAGAAAACTGAAAGATAGAAATACTGTTCTGTTCTGCTCTTTGCCATCTGCGTAACAGCATACGCCTTAATAACTCATGCTCTTTTTGACCCCTGGCCAGAACAAAACTGAACAGCTTTCCTTATATTAGTAGAAAAAGAGATATTTTATAAACTTTAGTCGCATCCCTAATGGAATTTGTATGGAACGACTAATACATATTTGTATCTTGGTTTTGGACGTATGTTTCTTTACAATAAAGTTGTATGTGTGTATGTTTGTTTGAAGTTGTATGATTTTTGACATGGGTTACAAATTTGGTAGCGTCCTAAAATCTGTTTGAGCACAAAAGTTTTACTAGGTACAAGAAAAAACAGCGATCGCCTTAAGCTACACCCATCCTTTACCGTGGATGAAACATAATCAGACACGATTTCTCTTTATTATCTGCCAAAGCTCCTCGTCTACAACCCCGGCATAGTTTCGCCACTAGGGCCGAGTAGCGATGGGTTAAAATTGGACCACGCGTGACCGGCGTGTTTATTTCACGCTCATCCCAGAACCATCGTACCAAATCCTCTCGTCTACAACGCGATAAAAACACGCATGTTTACGTGCGTCATACATTTTCTCGGTCATAAAACTAAAAGCCTATTTCCCTCTTTTTAGCGAAGAAAGACGTAAAAAACAAATGACTTTTTTACTCACCGGTTTATTCCACTGTGCTCTATACTATACTTATAATTTTTGTGTGAATACCATACAGTATCTTACTTAAACTGGTATTTCAAACTAGGTTGAAAGGATAAGCACAGATAAGATAATATAGTAAAGTAAAATCAATACTTAATACGGGGTATTAAAAGCGTCTCCCGAAAAATGAAAGCGTGAATTCAAACTAGAAAACGTCAAGTTTATATTTTGCAAAATTTGACCATCCTCTCAGAAATTTCGGTGAAGTCTTGCCTGCTATTTATTTTTCTTAATACCTACTTTTACGAAAATAAAAAATATACAGGGTTTAAGGGATAGCTTGGCAAAAACTGAAAGGGCACGATTAGTCATCGTACATGAACAAATTTTCAGCTAATCAAGTTTGCAATTTGTATGGAGAGGTCGATAATTGTTGTAATTTACTGAAAATTTGGTTCACTGAAAATTGTTCAGTTACCGATCATGTTCTTTCAGTTTTTGTCAACCTGTCCCTACATCCTGTATTATAAGTAAAAAAAATGTACTAAGATAGTTTGATTAGAAAATGAGACCAACCGTAAAGGCGAGTAACAAGTAAATAAAACCTTTGTGTGCCGGAAAATTCTGCTTAAAAACTCCCGTAGACATAAATGTTCCATCCGTTTCCGTAAAAATGTCGAAATCAAATTTTCTTAATGCTGTCGTAAAATTTTACAGTCTTCATTTTAAGATTTTTATGGCTGGTTTTCCTCGCATATTTTTATTGTACTTTACTAATTAGTAATTTATCTGAATTAACGACATTTTACGAGGCTCAAGTGCTAATAACTTTAATGGTCGAAAGCTTTAATTTATTTAAATTTAAGACGGATGAAATTTAAATAAAATTCACTTATGTATGACATAATAAAAAAAATAGACAAAAGTTTGTGTAGACGTGTTTTTTCACAGTAGTAGTCAAAAGAACTTCAGTTATTTAAGGGCCAGCAAATGAAATAAATATTCAAAGTTAAACGAGAGGCGAGAGTGAATGAAAACGTTGGAAGGGGAAGGCCTCGGCGAACGTACCAGGACCAAATGCAGGACGTTCTGAATAAAGGCCAGGTTAAAAGTACCCTAAACCGACGAGCATGTATGAAAGGATTGATGAAAGTTCAGGAAGCAAGGGAAGTATGTCAAGATTGTAGCAGGTGGAGAACTGTGGTCTCTGCCTACCCCGACGGGAACAAGGCGTGACATTATGTATGTGTGTATGTAACCAAAGTTGTAAAAAAATCTCTTTGCTCCCTCCATGCCTCCCCCCAATCATTGACGTAAGAAAAAGCGCTCGGCTTTGAAATCTTTGCCCCCAATATGAAAAAATGCCGCGTAAACAAAAGCAAAAAGAAAACTGCAGCATATTATTACCATTCGAGTGAGCGGTGCTTTTAGAGTGCTATAGAATGGTGTTAATAAATTAGCTGTATAAGGGTCCCGTTACATCTGCAGCATGATTTACGGTACCCGCGGGTGGATGGTCGCTACGATCGGAGGTGGTGTAAGTTATACGCGACTTCATACCAGGGTCTACAATAAAAAAATCCTTAAGTACGAGTACTCTAAAATGCGCAGGTATATTCAAGAACACATCAAGTTTGACACATTGGACTTTGTACCGTTCTTATTTCAATAGACGTACGGTCTAGAGTCGCGCTGTGAGTGTCAAGCTTGACATGTCGTTGACTGTACACTATAGACTGGGGGCGCTGCAAGTTATCCTACGTCATCGAGTACAGAAAATTTGAAAGTTTTTCTTTAAGAGAGGAGTGGCCTAGTAGATCCATAAAACGTTAGCCAATGCGCAAACTGGCAAGTTTGGTACAGTACACGAATGAAACCTGTTAGGATAAATGGAAGGTACTAATGTAAGTAAAAGACAACAGATCTGCCTTAAATCCTCTTGGCAGTGGCGCTAGTTGGACCACAAACGTGGTCGAATGTGGTCGGACCATAAATTCGGTTTCGTGTACTCCAAGACGTAACCACACTTTTCTCCGACTGTACCGAACCTGCCAGGTTGCGCGCGCATTGGCAGACCAACATAATGCGGATCTAATATGCCACTACTCTCTTAAGAAAGTTGCAAATTTCTTGTACTTGATGACGTAGGATAACTTGCAGCGCCCTCTAGGTATATTATTGTTTATTGACCCGGACTTGCATGTATTTCGGTGGATTTATAAGGGGGATAAATTTCGCGAAATCGTTTTTTAGTGTTCGCCTGCCTTGTATAAGGTCGGGCTGCATTAGGTTCTCTTGCGACCACAAGGAACCTGCCAGAAGCGACTTCGCTTGACAAAATACTCTTGGCGATTCAGCATGACGTCTTAATCTGGGTAGGTAGCAGTTTTGTTGAACGTAGCGCAACGATGCAGCTGAACGTCGTTCAGCTATTTTACAAAACAGCTATTGGACATCATTTTTTTATTGTCAATGGGCTTACTCTTGATCTCGACATAGTCTTGAGGACAGAGATTATGAAATGAAATGAAATAATTTATTGGTAACATTGTTACACGTCTATAAATTGTATACAAAAAGAAATATTTTATAATTGCAAGGGTAATTTAAAAAAGGTAATATAATCATAGAATAATTCCTTGTGAAGCCAAAGCTTCATTTTGTTTTTAAAAATTTGAGTGGAAGGTGCATCACGTATTAGGTCTGGTAAACGATTGTAAACCTCAGGACCTATTACGTACACGGAACGTTCTGACTTACACAATTTATGCGGGTCTGCGATAAGCCGGTTTTTATATTTATTACTGCGGAGGTTAATGTTAAGATTGACACCCTTCCGCTGAAAATCATCTAGGTGCTCATGCACAAAAAGGGCCACATGAAGCAAAAAGAGGCAGGGTAGTGGCAGTATTTTAAACTTTGCGAAATGTTCGCGCGCAGATTCGTCGTCTGGTATGCCCGCCATAGCCCGTACCGCTCGCTTCTGCATAACGAACACACGATTCCAATCGGCGGCGCGTGCCCATAGCTCGGTACCGTACAGCAGAAGCGAGTGTACTGTGGCGTAATAGCATGACATAACCACGCCGATATTCACCGTTTTAGCGAGGCGGCGCAGTGCAAAGCAAGCTCGACCGAGACGGGCGCAGATCCCATCGATGTGGGAGCCCCAAGACAGCGAGCTGTCTAAGTGAAAGCCTAGCAGTCGGGTGGAGGTCACTTGTTCGAGGACTGTGGCGCCTGCGTAAACGCGCAGCTGTTGTTGGCGATGACCATTTAACCTAAACTGTAAGAAACAGGTTTTTTCTCTGTTAAGTGCCAATCCATTCGAACAGAACCACAGGTTGAGCTGTTGCACAGTATGATTCAGAGCTGCTTCTAGCTGAGATGGTGTAGGTGCACTGACTACAGCGGTAACGTCGTCTGCATACATGTAAATTTCAGCGTTGCTGATAGCTGACGGGAGGTCGTTCAACAAGATGCTGAACAGAGTGTTCGATAAACACGAGCCTTGTGGGACTCCCATTAAGTTTCTTAACTCAGCCGATTTAACCTTTCCGCTGTCGCCCACCACGACTTGCCCTCTGTCCGTCATAAAAGAGACCACCAATGACAGGGCAGGACCGCGGATGCCGTAATGGTTGAGCTTCTTTTCCAAGAGCCCATGGTCGGCGGTGTCAAACGCGCGCGAGAGGTCGCAGCACACCATGGCGACGTGCATGCCGGCCTCGCGCGCGCGCGTCATACCCCGCACTACTTCTCTGACTAAGTCAGTGGTGGAACGGCCACGCCGGTATGCGTACTGGCGCTCCGACATAACGTTATGCTCCGTCCAATATGATAAAATCCTATTGTTCAACCCCACTTCGAGTACTTTACTAAAGGCAGGTACTAATGATATTGGACTTCATAGCCGATTTTTTCCCTTTGCCCTTGTAAAGTGGGGATATCTTAACTTTTTTTAATGCAGTCGGAAAGGTACCACTACTGAGACATCTGTTGAACAGTAATGATAGTACAACGCAGACAGACATACCTATTTGCCTTAGAAGACTTGCAGACAGATCGTAAATATCAGTACTGGGTGTCTACTCTCAAAGTCCGATATATCGAAACGATACTATACGAAACATGCGAATGCAAAACTTCGTCCCTTGACAATACAGTAGAATATTGGTTGGATGAATTTTCAAACTGCCAGTAGTTAGCATCCAACCAATATTCTACTGTATTGTCAAGGGACGAAGTTTTGAATTTGCATGTTTCGAATAGTATCGTTCCGATACATCGGACTTTGAGAGTAGACACCCTGTTTTTCGATGCGATTGAGTATTTTAAGATGTTCAATATTTCGCTCGGATTGAACGGCTTTAGCCGGATCGACGTGTCGCTCTCGGACTGGCGCGCCGACATTGACGAGACGCACCGCGCGGGGTCGGCCGCAGGGGCGTCGCATCGCGTAGCTGCTGTTACGAACTCTTTGTTTAGCGAGTCGACTAGCTCTTGTTTTGTGGCGAACGGAACTCCCACTTGGTCTCGAACCATTTCCGTGTAATCGACCCTTTCGCGATTTTTCCTACCCAATTCGTCATTTATAACGATCCACATACATTTACTCTTATGTGTATGGTTAGAAATTAGCGAATTAAAATACTGACGTCTCTTAAATGCCAACTCAGCGTTATACTTTCGCGACATAGTATCAACTTTCTCTGCCAAGGCGACATCTAAAGGATATTTAGACTTTAAATTTAAAAGATCGAACGTCAATAATTTCAGATTTATAATATCATCATCGACCCATGGACACCGTTTGATAGGGTATGAGATTCGTTTATTTGGAAAACAAATTTCTATTTTGTTCATTATGATATTAGTTAATGAATTAGCTAGCGTTTGGCAACAGTTTTGAGTGTTATTAACTACCTCGTACCAGTCTATTGACTCAATCGCTGCTCTAAAACCCATAATATTCGATTTACTGAATACGCGCTTTGTTATGGTCACGTGTGACGGCTGAGCTCGCAGAGGAACCTTCAGTTTCTGTGCAATGTGATCACTAAGGTGAGTAATGATAGCTTGCGCAGACACACGGTCGTCACGGATATTGGAGTACGCATGATCCAGCAGAGTTGAACAGTCGCCTTCAATTCGCGTGGGAAAGTCGATATGTTGCTCAAAATTACTTAAGGTCAGCAGGTTTACTACTTTCTTTTTTTGCGAGGTGTTGGTAAGTAAATCGATATTAACGTCACCCATTATAATCGCCCTGTAGCCGTCGTCATTAATCTTTGTTAGCAAAGATTCGAAACAAGTTAAATATTCAGAGTGGCTTGTTTTGTTAGAGTGATAGATGACGATTATTAATAAATTTTCGTCCAGCAACTCAACGGCACATGTGTCGAAAACTTGCTCAACGGAAATATCACAATAATCTTGTCTCTTTAACACACGTTTACCAGACCTAGCATAAATGCAGCTTCCACCATGCTCAATCGAAGTATCAACGTCGACGATAGGACGAGCTTGCCCAGAAGAAGCCTATTCACTCACGACTTGAATAGATTCCGGTTATATAAACTCGGGAATACAGATGATCAATATCGCTAAATCCTTTCTTACCGCTCGCCAATCACTCACTGTTTCCTTTTTAGCGTGTAACGGAAATATGTGATAATACTGAAGGGTATGTATCTGCTCATGAAACTAAAAAAGTAACTTTTCCCAAGGAAAATAGGTCATAGAACAAAATAAAATTTTGACCTCCCATAGAAACTGCATCAGCTGGTAGCACATTTTGTATGGGAAGTCAAATTTGGTATTTCATATTCCGAAGAAGTTTGGCCATGTTTTCTCTGCAACGGCTAAGTTTCGCTATCTTTTCTCTGCCACGGCCATGCCACGGCTAAGTTTTGTTCGAGACTTTATCGACTTTGTGGTAGAATGTCCGAAAATACGCTTGGGTTAGCAGCAACGGTTTGGGTGGAACTTGTATAAATACTATTTTGTATAAATTCTTCTTCGAACAAAACTTAGCCGTGGCAGAGAAAATATAGCGAAACTTAGCCGTTGCAGAGAAAACATGGCCAAACTTCTAAAATTCAACCTCTCAAATTCAAATTCTGTAGAAAAGTAAAATTTTATTACAATTTATTTTCGAAAACTGGGTAGAATTTTCGCTTAGACGTCGTAACTTAAACTGAATTTTATTTTTAGCAGCTAGCGGGGAGCGGGTTATAAAAATATCGCATACGAGTTTACTTTTTGCTTTTCATCCTAGTTTATTGCCTGAAGGTTTCACAATCTTTGCTTGCAAGAGTATTCAGATTAAACGATAAATTTTTAACATTGAGGAACGAGTTTTGGAATGAATTAGTTGGCATATGAAAGCAATCCGAAACAGATAAGTTATATCTGAATGTCAGTTTCTGCTGGGATTTTAACTGGCTTTACCAATTTTTCCGTACACGATTTGCGATGTCATCTAAACTACAAAGATTCACATTAATATATACAGGGTGTAACGGACGGTGTACCGAAAACTGAAAGGGCGTGCTCAGTCAACGAAACTGAACAACTTTCCCAAAGAAACATATGTTGGGAAATGAAAAAAAATTTTGACCTCTCCATACAAACTGTTCGACCAGAGTGGGCAATATGTATGAGGAAGTCAAATTTTTTTTCATTTCCCAACATATGTTTCTTTGGGAAAGTTGTTCAGTTTCGTTAACTAAGCACGCCCTTTCAGTTTTCGGTACACCGTCCCTTACACCCTTTTATTGTCTTTGATTTGCAATAAGGCAAGGCATTGGATTTGTAGTAAGTTTTTGTGACAAGTGGTAAAAAAAATTACTGTAAAATCCAGTGCCATCCCACGCTGATGTCGAAAACTTTGATTTTGTTGATGTATTTCAAATATAGTAATGCGTATAACTTTTTCCAGTCCGTAAAAAGCAGTAAATCAAGGTATTCCGAAAAGAATATTGTATGATTTTAGAAGCTATTTTTTATTTTTGTTTGCTGAAGGAAAAATACAGAGAGAGCTCTGTACAATGAGAAGTAAAGCATATTTGAGATCAGTAGCAAGATCAGACAAGACTTATGATAATTTTATGACGTCAGTCAGTGTAACAACTCGCTTTACGAAAAATATGGAAAAAAGCTTTAAGAAATAAGGGACAGCCATATTTCTAAGTACCTTTGAGCAGACAGTTAAGTGATTAAAAGCTATATCGAAGTGGTAAACAAGGTCGCACGGACCTTTAAATAGTGCCTAGTCGTCGTGTCTATTTCTTGAGGGTGATTTAATGAAAAACCTGAACTGGTAGATAGATACTTTATATTGTAGTACCTATAGGTAGGTTTACAAGTATCGGCGCTGGTTCCGTCGTGTAAAGTAGAATGAGAGGCTCTGTGTAATTGCCTTTATACCAAAGTTTAGCGCCGTCTGGTTTCATATTAACAATGTAGGAAGGAAAAGGAGCTGTTTTGTCGACGGCTCTAATTTGATATTATGTGAGTTATTGACAAGCTAGAAATCAGATGTCGCTAGCATCAACACGTCGTCTCATGGAAATAAAGAATTTTACGTGGATACGGCAATACTACATCGAGCTTTAGATTGGTGAGTCAGAGTGTGAGGTGTGGGGGTGAGGGGTTAGGATAGGTAGGGGCGGTGAGAGGGAAGGGGGGGGGGGGGGGGGGGGGGGTGACCGGACGTGAGTGACAGCTTGACGTGCTTTTGACTGTTCCTTCCTTCATTGACGTATCCACGTTAAACTTACGGCCGTATCAAGGATACAGGACACATTTTTTATTAAGCTATTTTTGTTTCAGCTTGTGAATAAAGTGTTTCATCATAACGTCCCATTGCAAGACCACTGCAGGACAGGGAGCTCCCTCCAGGATTCCAGTGCAAGTATTTTCAGAAAGGTAGTATTATTACGATGGGGTGTAAGGGTTCTAGAGTGGCGACCACGTACCGGAAGACGAAGCGTTGGCAGGCCCCCCACAAGGTGGACCGACGATCTGGTCAAGGTCGCGGGAAGCCGCTAGATGCGAGCAGCGCAGGACCGGTCGTCATGGAGTTCTTTAGGGGAGGCCTATGTCCAGCAGTGGACGTCTTTCGGCTGATATGATGATGTTGATGATCCGCAGTTAAGATCGTTCGATACGTAGAAGGACGCTGCTGTCCATTCTCCAATTCAAAATCCCTTAGTCGCCTTTTACGATAGCCGCCGGCATCATACGGAGAGAACATTATTTATATCTGTAAAAACATTTTTTAATTAATTGACCTTTGAAGCCCATAATTGGAATTTAAAACTTTTCTTGAAACTCCGTCATAAGATAAAACTCGTATAAACAATTACATATGCTCGTAAGTTACGTAAAAAAATATTACCCTCTTACCTAACAATACTAATTATGAATAATTTTATGTACGAAATCAAAATCGTTCAAGTCAAAATTGCCTATTAACAACTTTGCCTCTGCCAGGCATGTTTGATTAGCATATTATTATGTATGTAAAACGAGGGCCGTCATGCCGAAGATACCACAGATGATAATCTTAATTAAACTCAGTTAGGCGTGTGTTAAATTAGTAAGGGATCGTTCATGAAGTACGCAAGACTTTGTTATGCAAAAATACCTCGAAACGTTATGAAGCAGATTTTTGTACGTATATGAAAAAATACCAAAGTTTTTGAATTTAAACGATACTTCTATTTTGTTTGCTAGCTTTTCCTTTCAAAATCTATTTCATAACTCAGTAACGTGACACTTTAGGAAGGACATTATATTATTTGATATTTTTTGTTTGTTTAGCCTTCTTCTATCGAGTTTTGAAGGTTGGATCATGCACCGCCATTTTGGACAAAATCAAGATGGCGACCGATCATTGCCACAAATATTCGAACCCCTTTGATGGCATGCCAATTGACTAAGTCTTGCACAGGACCAAAGAATATATTAAGGAACTGCGAGGATTTGAGTAAAGAAGAAGAGGCCTTGACCCAACGATTGGAGGATGTGGGCTGAAAATGATAATTTAACAAACCAAAGTATCATTAAAGTTTCACATAAATCTCACTTCATAATATATACAAAAGTATGTATGTTTGTTTCTTTGTTCCACTTTCACGCCTAAATGGCTGAACCGATTTCGATGAAATTAGGAAGTAGATAGATCAAGGACTGGACTAACACATAGGTACTATATATTTATAGTTCCTGTAGGAGACACTAGGATGACACAAAGACTATACAGGGTGCAAGGGACGGTGTACTGAAAACTGAAAGGGCGTGCTCAGTCAACGAAACTGAACAACTGTCCCAAATAAACATATGTTGGGAAATGAAAAAAAAAATTGACCTCTCCATACAAACTATTCGACCAGAGTGGGCAATTTGTATGGAGAAGACAATTTTTTTTTTCATATCCCAACTTATGTTTCTTTGGGAAAGTTGTTCAGTTTCGTTGACTGAGCACGCCCTTTCAGTTTTCGGTACACCGGCCCTTACACCCTTTATAACGCGAGCGAGGCCGCGGGTAAAAGTTCCATTTCCATTTCAATCTTTCATAATTTTTTATTCAATATTTTAAAGCTGAAAGAGTTTGTAACTCTTTTACACTGGCATTCCTTAACGACTGATCAGTGAGCAACGATGAAATTTGACAGGAAGATAGATTACGACTTTGATTATCATAAAATCGAATTTTAGTTACCTTAGAAAATGGCGGTGCCTTCGGAAAAAAATATGATAACTTTTTTTGTAAGCATGACATGGACACATAAGCGGGTGCCGAATAGTTTTAAAAAACAATAAATTTTTTAAGTACTACATGAAAAATTATAAGTTTATAACACAGTTTACGAAAGAGCGTCACTTTTGTAAAGAGTGTTAAAAATGTGCATATCTGTATGTAAGACGATATCCTTTTTCAGTGTATGTATTGTGGTTACATAACTCGTGTTATTGAAGAAAAATCATTACTTGTTTGTTTACGAAACGTGATACTCTTACGTGGACTTTAATAAAAGTCTTTTTGTGCAATACATGAATGCCACCTTATAATAAGTACCACAAGTAGGGTACCCGAGCCGAAATGGGGTGTGTTGTCCAAATAGTGGATAGGTTAGGGTAGATACGCCCATTCTGACCCCAATAAGGTTTTATCTACCCTTCTCGTTCATGGAGGCCGTTAACAGCCGACCTTTATTTAAACTGAACACTTTTTACGTATTTTTTGCCCTTTAGGTCAATGTTCATTTATGTTTTCCAATGTAAGCTGGATTTAGCGGATTATCATATAAAAAGGTTTTGGTGGCTGCAGTTAAATCCGTAATAAATAAAATTTCATATTAATAGGTCCCCCGTGAACGAGGTGGAATTAAGCAAAATATCAAGTTAAAAATAAATTCCATTATATGGCATATGCAATGAAATCTTGTTCGTTTAGTACATAATATATTGTTCTTATGGAGCAAATATTTTGTCTGTTTTATTGTAATCTGGAATTTTAGAGGCAAAGCATTACAAATATCGGTGATCGAACTAAAGCACTTTACCTATAGTAAACAAATTTTTCAAATACTTAGTTCGTTTGGTAATAGTTACCAAAGCAATAACCCAAATTACATGAAACCACCTAATCAAAAATCTAAATTAAAACTGAATCAATATTTTTTTAACTTGCATGGCCCTTAAATAATACATTAATGTTATTTTCCTTTTTCAAATTTATCAAATACTTAGTTCGTTTGGTAATTCGATAATCCATACTACATGATAACCTAACTAAAAATATGAATTAAAACTGAAATAATATTTTTTTAACATGCATGGAATTGGATACCCTTAAACAATACATTAATTTTATTTTACTTTTTCTCCTACCTTCTCCAGGATACCTAGGATCGACCAATTCTAACATTTCTAAAGCCTTTTCTAGATAGCAGCTCGCAGGTGGAAGGTCTCGTAAGCGTAAGTACCTGACAAACCGATTCGCCCCAAGAGAATTTGCCGTGGAATAGAATAGCCTGAGATAGAATACCCACTGGGTAAAAATGTTTCAGAATGTTTTTGTGTTTCGCTTTGAGGCAATAAAATAATTTTCAACTCATTTGCTCATAAAACAGCTATATTTGCACTGTATGAAGGTCCATAATCTAGCTTATTAAACACGCGTGTTTTTTCCATTTTACTGCACATTAATGTTTTATTTTTGTTTCGCCAAGTAGCAAGGAGTTTTTATGTCTATAACATTCATAATATTTTCATTAATAAATAAACTGTGTTCGTTACTATGATAAATAAACGTTAATTTCATGAAAATATTCAATTGATTCAACTAACATTAAAGTCCTTTATTTAAGAAAATACGAGTATTTCATTTTGAATATTCAAGGATTAGGCTGTTTGGCAGTTTAATTAACGTGCCTCCTGCGCGCGCATCTGTGTTTGCTAAAAAAGTAATGCGCGCGCCATTTTTACAAATTTGTATTTGTGGTGATTGTTGTAATAATTTTCAAAAGTATCGACTTCTACAAGTAAAAAACAGTAATTAATGTAGATTTTCAACGTCGAGAATACTTAGACGTCGAATTTTCCTTTATCGAAAAAAGTAAGTAAATTTTAGTTGTTTTTATTCGCAAATATGTGTTGAAAAACGTCTTACGAAGCGCGTGCGCTTTGGTCATTACACTCTCGGCTCCATTACGCCATCGCCTGCGGCTCAGGCTGCAATTCTCGAGCCTCACGCGTAATCATCAAAATAGCGCTCTTTTATCTTAAATTTAGGTTTACCCACTTGTTAGTGCAAGGTAAAAAGCAACAACTTTTGTTCTACAACTTTTGCAATAACGCAAATTAAAAAAACATTAAACCATCCCCGCCTGCTATACCTCATAAAACTCGTAGTAACTAAATTGTACAGAACATAGAGCTTTTGAAAATAGAGTTAATGTTTCTTTAGACAGTCGGGTTTTTTGTTTATTTAATAATTTTTTTTAACTTTTGAGTTTATTCTGCAGTGGCTGTTGAACATAACTTCGTTCTAATAATAGTTTCTCGTCACTGGAATATTTTACTGAAAATCGTTTTGTTTTTACGGAAAATTTTAATTTTTTTATTCGCCCTAGTCACTCCTACAGTAAAGACGAATCTAACAATACGTCATATGTTAAACTCCATCAAGCCGTTCAGGCTGTCAAGCGTGACAGACAAATAGACATACATGCATATAAACATAACCCTCTTGTCGCGGCAGTCAGGTGAATAGCTTTCGATACATACTTTCAATTTGTTTTCATATGCACGGAAAAAAGACTTACAGTGTTCGTTCAGTGGAAAAAACGATAACCCGTGTTCTACATTCCAGTTTACTGTTATTTTATTGTGATGAATGAGCAAACGACCATGTGGGCCACCTGATGGTAAGTGGTCACCACCGTCCATAGCGACTATTGTTGTACGCATAAAAAGTAATTCACATTCTCTCTTTTCCCGAGTAGTGAAAGTTAAATATAAATTCTACTAATGTAGGCCTTCTGAAGTTCGTGGATGTTACGTATTTTACGTGGTTAATGGTGGGACGTTTGTATTTTTCAACATGTTACAGCAGAAAAGGGTATAACAGCCGTGAAACGAAAAGGGTCACAACCCTGAATAATGTGAAAACGAAACTGGCCATGAAACTGAACAAATCCCAAGAAACATAGAATGTATCAAATCAAATATTTGTAATATGGCTTCTGTCATAGAATGTATTCATTATCATCATATCAGCCGAAAGACGTCCACTGCTGGACATAGGCCTCACCTAAAGATCTCCGTGAAGAATGTATTAGAGACTCCGTTTTAACCTGGGAAGACTCTTAATTGCTCTTAATATCATATGTGATAGTGAAATTTTGACAGTTGATCTCTATAGCCATTTTCCATAGAGTTCCCTGAAAATGGAAAATTTGTGAAAATTGTTTTGAAGATTATTCAAAAATATATCTTATTAAGTAAACAATTACATTTTCTTTTTGCTTCTTCAAATTTTTACATGGTGATTTAGAGGTCTCTTGCACAAGATGCCAAGTGGACGATCTGTGACAGTCAAAATTTATTGTCCATGTCACGGGCAAAAGCTCGTACAAAAATAAAGAAGATACCGATAAAATTAACCGAACGGACCGAAGCCTCTATCACTGAACTTATTCAATTTATGTACTTACCAAAAAAGTTCCATTAAGTGTCGTACACGTATTAATGATTAGATTATCGGTCCCGAAGCGGGCTATTTTATTACCCACCTTCTTTCGTACTTTCGGAACTTTTACCGCTTATGGGTGGGTTCAGTCTATCCCACGTCGGTAGAAATATGATCTTGTGACCTTCTTTAAAGTAATCACCACGTAGCGGTAGGGTTGGTCAAGTGGATTATTATCGATAACGATAACTGATAGTGGTTTGAAGTCATAAGTAGAAGTACGTTGATTGGTGCGTACGAGACTCAGCCTAACTTCCTAATTTTATACTAGGTTATTTTTTTGTAGCTGACATCCGTTTCAAAGCAACATCTTTAATAAAATTCTACGACTTTGAAAACACGCACAAAAAAAAAACAACTTTCCATACAAAGTAACTTAAGTGACCAACACATTTTGTACGGGAAGTTGAAATTGTTGGTGCGTTGTTAGCAAAGTCGTAGAACAAAACTTGTTGCTTCTGACCTCACTAATAAGTGGGCAAATGGATGTCAGGTACAAATAAAAATAACCTTGTATAGTGTTTAGTAGAATTTTACTTGATTTAAGTACAATCCACGTAATAAATCACAAACCCTTCATTCCAAACTGTACGAAAAGCATGCTTTAAAGTACTGTGATCGCGCTTAATTCATTCCAAATAGACCGAAAGCGTGCTTTTCAGAGGGGTTATAGCGCTTTAACTTCGCTATTCATTTAATTTGGAACGCAGGGAAAAACTAAAACACCGCTGCAACTTTTGCAATCTGCATTAGAGATGCCGAGGGTTGCCGTGGTCTTCCTGCTGGTTGATGTAAGTATTTAGCAAGACCTTAATAAGACGATAGTTGGATTTTTTGGTAATAACATTTTCGTTAAATAATTCGATAGTTTTAAGGTTCTTAATATTTATTGAGATATTTCATTTATATCTTTTGTTCCCAAACCATAGCAAATGTACAGTCAAGCGCAAGTCAATAGAAACCCTCGCACTACAGTTGAACTAATGTAGCTTGATAAGAATGATAGCAGCCTGACAGCAGGAAGGAACCATGCGATCTGGAGAAATCATAGCGCCGTGAAGCAATAAATCTATGCGAGAAATAGACATTGGAGAGCCCGGTTGGACAGACAGATACACGTGTCGCTCCGTCCAGCTCGCACGGATAGCTTTGTATGACAGCAGGATCATTCTAAGACTGCCCGCACACGACACGACAGAGAATCGGTGACAGATTTTTTGTAATCATCCTGCTCTGGCGTGTGTATCGCGTGAATCTTCCGGCCACCGATTCTCGGTCGTGTGTGGGCAGCCTAATCATTATATTATTTCCATTTCCACTATACACTTTGAAGCACTTTGACCTTAAGCAGGTCTCTGGTTTCAGGCGATTGTAGCATAGTGTTGGTTCAGCTTATACAGGTTTTGTTTCCACTTGCTTGCTGCCATGCGTACCAATATCGGCGCCACTACTGCGTTGTAAAAAAGGAGACGTGCGGTATAGACTTCACAATAAATAAAGATAAGTTTCAATTTTTAAACTATTTACACATGTTTTTTCTGATTTAAGTAGATAACCACATTTTTAGAAGTAAGTAAGTGTGTGTATTAAATTACGCTGGTATTTACAACATAGATGACCATAAGTTAAGATGTTCTTAAAAGAAAATATTATTTACATCATTAAGGCTCACCCCGAATATAACGTAAATCCAGCACGAACCACGACCTGTCAAAATTTGAACTTGACAGAAGCGTAGTGGAACTGACGCGACTGCAAACCACGAGAATCGCGCGGGCGGGTCGCAAGGGTGAGGGGGTGGATTCCATGGGGGGCGGAGAGTGTACATTCTGTATGATTAGTATAATTACTTTATTCTGTGATTTTGGTAGGTATGACTGAGAAGTCTAGAGCGATAAATCTGGTCCGGTTGCTGGATACGCTCAAAACTGATGGAACGCCACCCACTTAATAAGGCAATAATATTGTTAGAATAAGGAAAGTGGCCATCTTATGAAACGATTTCTCCACGTTTATAAATTACACGTACTCCAAAATTATTATACTTCATAAATTTTTAAACGACCAAATAAAAAAACGACATACACACTCCTCCTTTTGCAATAGGCAATTTTATATGACGTGGGTTAACTATGTTTTCTTAGATGTCGATGAGTACGCTGTACGCTGAATTTCTTTTTTTAAGGGATAGTAAAATGAAAGCTTTTTAAAAGAAAATATATTACATACATTTGACAGCAGCAGTCAAACTGACAATCATTTTCATTCTTGGTGACCGTTTAGTATCAGTGTTTCCATTTCCTATTTTGCTTACGATGATTAGCAGCGCCATTCAGTTGGACTTTCGAAAAGTGCTGGAAAACGCCCTATTATGTTTTACAGCTGATATACTAGTATTCAAGATATATGCATATGAGACGGTTTAGTTAACTTTTTTAATGTTTTTATTTTTTATAGAAGAGGTGGGCAGACGAGCAGACGGGTCTTCTGATGGTAAGTGATCACCGACGCCCATAGACAACCGCAAAACCAGGGGGTCACAGGTGCGCTGCCGGCCTTTAAGGGAATGTGGCAAAGGAGTACAGGACATTCAGCCCTTATCATTAAAAAAACATCTAAATATTGGGGGACATTTCACACAAGGTCGTCTAATCTCACACTAGGCAAAGCCTGGGTCTCAGAGACTCAAATAACACCCAGACACAGAACAAATACTTGTGTTCATCACACAAATATTTACCCAGGGCGGGGATCCAACCCGTGGCTTCAGGCGTAGAAGGCAGACTCACTACCAACCACACCAATGCGCCAGTCAAATAAAATGTAAAAAAAAAAACAATTTTGAACCAAGTTATTTCGGTCGTGTGATAGTGGGTGCTCCATTCAAGCTTAGATAAAAATAAAATAACCAACGTGGTCACCCTACAAAAGCCCAATGTCACGTTCCTAGTTTGGGCTTCCAGGAAACTTCTCTTGGACATTTCTTTTGCTTTTGATTTTCTTTGCAGAGAGATAAGTAAATATTCCGAGGGATTTCTGACCGAAATATACTTTTAAGAAAACTTTCTTTAATTTTGCTTGAATAGGCTTTGATTTAATTTTTGAGATACTTAGAACTCTCTTACTATACGGTAAGTAGAATAGCTAAGTTTGACAGTATTTCAGCATTAAAAAAAATCATCAAACAGGTTGGTTTCGCTCCCAATTCTACACATGAAAACAAGCCACTTTACCGAAGAAAAATAATTTTTACTTAAAATTTTTTTTTTCCTTCCCATACAAAATGAGTCGATTATCACATTAGTGAGGAGAGTTATGTTAAAAAGATGGAATGCTCTCTTGATACTGAATGCATGTTTCATATGAGCTTATATTGTTCTATTGTTGATTTATGTCGTTCTGCCTTGGTTCTGTCCGTGTCAATAGCTTACAATATTTTTGTTTATCCACTGCTTTTCAATTTAATACCTCTGATCGAACCAAAAAAAATTCAAGTTAAAATTTATATAAAAAATTTAAAATTAAAAAAAATTCACGGTGTGTTCGGGAAGGTAAAGTTGACTAAACTTGACGTTTTTCTCATAAAAACAAACATGCCAGAAGAAAAAAAAAAGTTTAAAAATAATCGATAACGTGACCACTTTAGTACCTATTGAAAGTCAAAATATTTCTTACGAGCATTTCTTTTAACAAAGTTGCTTGATTATTTACCGTTGTATATTGTTTTTACTTAATGCTATACACTTCCATAGAACGGACTTCACTTATATGGTTCCCGAAATATCTAAATAGCACATTATAACTTAAGTCAGTATCCAGGGCATTTTGTAAACGAATAAAACGTCCATTTCCTTCCTATAACCCTGCAAAGGCTTTGTAAAGTCGAGCACACATCAGAAGAAGAAACATTTTTGCTTTAAGTGTCAAAGGAGCTGCTGCGCAATAAATGCGGTCTCAAGCTCAAATCGTTTATACTAACGAGCAGTTGCCTGTACGAGACGAGCGTCTTTAACGCGACGTGTTTGGATATTTTGCTCGCGAGAAAAACGTGGATCGAATATTTGGAATCTTATTTCGCATTAAAAAGGTAATATAGAAAATTGAATGCCGAAATCCTGAGCGGCACTTCAGTTATACAGGGTTATTTTGTTTATCACTGTCAAAAATGATATGTTTCTCAAACTGTTACAACTGTCCCTAAAAACACAAGTCGAAATACGAAAAGATTTCGGACCTCATTCCTTCGCTCGGAATAGAAACCGTGCTTATTAATGAGCCGGTTTCGCAGCTAAGCATCAACTGAGTATTCAAAGGTGTCGATAGATGGCTCTGAAGACAGTTACTAAAGAATTTAAAATAAATCTGTCATAGATGAAGCGTGAAGTAAATAAACCTCCTTAGGCAACACTCACAACAGATAGGAAAAATAAGTTGACAGTTAAATTTTTCTACACCAACGCTATCTATCAAGAAAATTAAAACTAGTTTTTCTTTTTTAAAACCCGGCTCGTTCTACTATAGGACGACATCTGCCAACATGTCACATCTCCTTTGCCATGCAATGTCACATCATCATCGATGATTATGAAATATTCAAAATAACCCTACCAAATTAATATAACGAGGCCTTCATTGCATTTCTTTAATTTGTTGTGACTTTAAATCACACATCCGTAACTTGTGATGAATTATTTCTTTAATCCTACTTAAAAACTTTATTATTCTGAGGTAATACGGCAAAAAATTTCGGCCTTTCCATATATGCAGGTAAGAATTTTTTCAACAAAACTTGAAAACAGAGAACTATTTTTATTTAAAGTTTAAACATAATTTTCGTGTTTTTCCGTGTACTTTTTTATTGTTACCATTTTTAAATTTAGAAAAAAAAAACAAAACGTGTTCTAAGATTTTCGTCTTCCTTATCTTTCTTGATGGCATGATTGCTGGATGGCAGTAATTACTACGAACATAAATAAATAAGTATGAGGAACGATTCACACATAGGTCATCTGATCCTAAGCTATTAAAGACTTGGGTATCAGAGACTGAAATGAAAAAAAAAAACCGGCCAAGTGCGAGTCGGACTCGCGCACTGACGGTTCCGTAATACCACATAAACATAATTGTATTAGTTGAAATTTCAGTAAGTTAATGTGCTAGATTTTTTGAGTCCGACACGCGCTTGACCAAATTTTATTATTTGTTGTTATTTTATAGCTTATGCACTATAAACACACCAATTTTCAAGTTTGTAAGTGTTCCCGTTTTTAAATAGAACTAAAACAAAAGTCGCCTCAGCGACCATCCAACTTGACCCCTCTCTTATTTGAATGTTCTTGAAACGGGAGCTCACTACAATTGGTTACCATTAGTTGTGAGAAAAGTTGTAATATTTAATGATTTCAGACTTTTCCCATTATTTGTACTGTGAGACCTAGCTTCTTGCCAAATTTCATAATTTTAGGTCAACGGGAAGTACCCTGTAGGTTTTGCATTTTTGAATAAATGTATGGAGATGAGGACATAAAATGCCATATCTTTTGATTGCGTCGTTGTAAAAAATTTAAATTTTCACATCTTTTGTGGTTCATGGATCCTAATATATGGTATTAATTTCAACCTGATACCTTTACCCGTTCGTGAGATAAAGGGTCTTGACAGACAGACAGACAGACGGACAACAAAGTGATCCTATAAGGGTTCCTTTTTTTTCTTTTGAGGTACGGAACCCTAAAAACAAATCTATATTCATCAAATGTTTGTAGACGGTGTGCATACATCAAACCCGTGACCTACGACACAGGAGGCAGAGTCACTACCAACCACAGATTAGTATATATGTAGAGGGCTCTACCAACTACGTCAATTAAATAGCCCTGTCCGCATGGCGCTTACTATGGCTACGAATGTTGCTACGACTGCTACGTCGTAGAAAACTCGTAGCATCACCTGTAGGAACGAACGATTAGATATACATTTTTTAAATGGAAACGTATTTGGGAGGCCTTTGCCCAGCAGTGGGACATTATGGGCTATTAAAAAAGGCAAAAAAAGTGTATCGATAACGAAAGTTAAGCATTATTACTCCTATTTAGGTCCCACATGTGTTACCGCTTGTCTATAAACAACAAGAGCGTTTCTGTGCATCGGAAAGCACGTTAAGCCAATAGTCTCGGTAATCTTACGTCAAATACCATTTTGGTGCGGTTACGGTGCATACTCGATCGTTTACCGTCATCAGCTTATTGAAAGTAAACACCATCATTCATTCTTTATATTTACTCATTCGTTCAATCGCGACTGTCAATGCAGTTGACCGATGAAAGAAATAAACCATAAATAAAAATACTATATCACTGTATGAAACTATCGACCTGTTACTGTCTTTTTCTTTGACAAGGACAGTGACAGATCTGGACCTGTCGGGTTTGGTTTAGTGTTGGCCTGTGTCTGCCAGAATCGACTCCAGTAGCAGACTTAAGCTAGCTGTAAATCTTGTGTTATGTAACTTGGAGGAGCGAGGCATTCCCACTACAAGTATCTCTGATTACTTACAGGGAAGCCCCGGTATATGTATGTTTTCAGATTTACCTAAATAAATATTTTTAATTTTAATTTTTTTTTTAATCGTGTAGTGAGTTTTATAAAAGGCGACAAAGGGACTTTGAACATGATGATGGATAGACAGCAGTTATTATGTGTGTGGTGCCAGTAACCGTGGTGACTATGGTTCATAGCAATGTTTTTCGGAGTCGGCTGCCTAACCTAGGGGATTGGACGAGGGCACTGCTTTTTACACAGAGCGACTGCCATCTGACCTCCGCAACCCAGAGGCAAACCAGACCCAATCCTAGATAAGGCTTTGCCAGGTTAGTGGCCAACCTGGCTTTCAGAGTTTTCAAGCGGCCAAATGGCCTCTGACTTGAGTTAACGACTACTATAATTGACAGTAGCCGTGACCAAAGGATAAACGTGCCTTCCAAAGCATGGAAACGCTTTAGTTGATGTGCCACTAAATGCTGATGATTATTTACTAACCTGGTTACTTGTTGCTGTTTATCTCTAGCTTTGCAAGCATTTAGAAATAGTCCTACAAGCTCACTTGGCAGTTGGTCACCCACGGTCACCCATCAAGTTTCTGACCACGGCCAACGTTGCTTAACTTTTGTGTTCGGAAAGAAAGAGCAGCTACCACCTGGCCACGAGCTCTTTTAAAGCTATGGTGCAAAGCCTTAACCATCATAATTGTGTGTTTTTTGTTCAAACCCCTATCACATTCCCCTACAGACTCCAGTATAAATACCTCATTCATTATTGACGATACCCCAGCCCCAACTAACTTGACCAAAACGTTTGGAATAGCTGATAGTGTTTTTATAATTAAAGAATAATCGATTCCAATATCCTATACTATTAAACAAGCACTATTTGTATACATATATATATATATTAAATTTACCATACGGGGGTTTTCGGGAGCGAAAACCGATCTAGCGTTCTCACGTCTGGGAAAATTCGTTTCCCCCGTGGTTTAAGGATTTTTTTTAAATACCGCGTTTTAGACAAAAACCTACAGCGCCATCTGTCGGCGGGTAGCATAGCTTGCTCACCCGATGATATTTTAATGTCAATGCAGCTATTATAGAGCGAAGATTAGTCACCCACGTACTTTATATATTGACCTTACATTTCCTTTAATTTCAACAAACAGACAGAATTAACGATGATACAAAAAAGCAAAATACGAAGGTAGAGGAAACAGAAAATCTCGACTTACCAAATCACCAACATGCGATATCAAAAACGTATAATGGATAAAACCCCGTTTGAACTCACGCGGAAAAATCAAAGAAAACTTCGAGTGAGTGAGGACGGGGAAGGTTTTGTTTTCAAAGTATTGAATTATAAATGAGTTTCTTGTTTGAGAGAAAGCTTTGATATATTTGTGAATAGTTATAATCCCATCCCCCCCCTCATCCGCCCGTGTGGTGCCGGCAAAGAATAGTACCAACCCATACATACCCGTGGGTGTCGTAAGAGGCGACTAAGGGTTATAAACTGGAGGATGGGCAGCAGCATCCTCCTGTGTACCAACTTACATTCTGCGGTCACCTATAACCGCGGACCATGGTGCTAGCCGCAACGCTGACAAGCGAGTTGACTATGGTACTACCCCTCCACATTTTTTTTCAGCAAAAGCTGGAATTCTGGAGGGAGCTCCCTGTCCTGCAGTGGACGTTTTCATGGGATGTTATGATGATAATCCCATCTCTTATCGTGGGCACCCCGTGGGCAATGAATATACACTATCCTCCACATCTCAGTTGGTAATAACTTGTCCGAACTGTCACGGGAGTAACAGGAACCCTAGACAAGTGACTTTCCTTCATATCAAACGCTGTTAAAATACATTGAACAACCCCTCTATATTCTCTTGTTTCATTATGAAAACGTTTTAGATTGGCTTTACCTATCAAGTGACATTTGATAGTTTATGCCAATCCCATCCATTTACAATCATTATTATGGCTAAGTCTAGTATTAATAAATCCCGCTCAAGTGTGGGGTGTTGCATGCATTAATAAACAAAACTTAGGTAGCTGTCCTCGAAGCAAATATCACTTGAGTGTTGACAACACACTCGCTATTTAATAAAATGAACTTATGAGTTGATATCACATGGGTGGTGTCAAACGGTGAAGATACTTTTTTGTACTTCAAAGAGTGCATTTTATTTTAGTCGCTTAAAATTAAATGAAAACGCTTATGTTTTTCATTTTAATGGTTGATATTTAAGAAAACACAAATAATGACACGACATATTACTTCCTTTTATTTAATTTTTTAAACAAAAATAAAACGCAGACATACATTCTCTTTTCTCATTTAACGTTTGACTTATGCAGCAAAGACGCCGTACTTGAGATTGATAGTTGTTTATTAATAAGCATGATTTGAAATGCTAATCGCACCTTTACAAATAATACCTCTCCGGATGGTGTCCTTAAATAACCTGGAGGTCTATATAGACAACGTGCCAATAAATTTTGAGCTGACAAAAGCGAACGCCATAAAGCAAATTATTATTCTATGCCATAAAGTGTACTTGTACGGTTCGACATGATATGTCAAATGTCATCCCATACATTTCATAACTTTCGGTACCTATATGTTTCAGGAAGGTTTCAGGTGTCTTTAGTTCGTCCGCGTCAAGAATGCAGTAAGTCATTAATGCAAATACAGGGTAAAGGTTTATTCACAATGGAGTTAAAACGCAAAAAAATAATTCTTTTTTAGTTTTTTATGTAACTCACAAAAGAAACAACCGCTTTTTTCGAAGATTTGCCTTCAGTTAGTAATTGTGTATTTGACTTTTGTACGTTATTTCAAATGTTTATGTCGCAGGTTTTCATATCATAATCATTGTCACTAGTGATTCTGATCCAAACTAACCTATAATAGATTCGTAATGTAAGGCAAACTCAGCGTAACCGATCCCGAATGAGATCTGTTAGGTTGTAACCTCAACGCCAGAAGAGAATTATTACATTTCACAGAAATCGTATATATAATCCGTTTCACGAGTCAATGGCAAGGCTTACCAACATATTCTGCAGCTATATTAAGGCTATTGTGCTCCATGATCAATACATTATTCGTCCATGTCAATACCTAGTTAATCAGTTAAAACTGTCAGAAAAAACAAGTTTGTAAAAACAAGTTTGTTTGTCTGGTTTGTGGTGGTTTGTCTGGTTCTATGGCTGCAAAATGTGTTGGTTACCTTTGGCATTGACTCATGAAACGTATTATATGGATTCGATCAATTCACTGGACTTAGTTCAGAGATTCGGTTTAATCCCTAGATTTGTTCAGGGATAATTGTGTTAAAATTATATTATAATTTAATTATTTCGGATTAGGATAGGGTAGGATTTGATCGAATCCCTTTGGGATTTATACCAACATGCATGAGAGGTATGAGTCAACCCCTAATGGAGGTAATTCGCTTTTATTATTCACAAGAGGAAGGCGTAAAAACGCGGTCGTTCCGCACACTTGACGTTCAGATGTGAAAATTAATTATTGACCTGATTTTGAAGAGGGTTAATCCGGTGCAGGCAAGGGCTGACGCGGTCTTGTGCCAAAAGGTGACCGTTGGAATAATGAATTACCTAAGCTAATATCATTAAATGCGAACGTGTATTGTTTGATCTTTCGCAAAGTTATAATAGAATGGAAAGCTCTCCCGAAAGCTGAAACAACGGGTTCAACCATGAAACTGAACAAATTTGCCCAAGGAACTCGATAGGGCGAGATACAAAAATGATGTTGAAATGTCCCAAAAAAAGTGAAGAGTTTTTTCATTTTCTAAGGGAAAGTTGAGCAGTTTCATGGGCAGATCCACATCAAAAATAATTTTATTTCATTACTTCCTATGTTCGGATAAATCTACAAAGTAGAAAATCGCATAATTTCACAACCACAGGCAGGATTCGAGCCTGCAACGTCAACGTCGTGTTTTCAATTATGCGTAGTGTTACCAATTTTCGACTTGAATTCTATCTGTAATGATGGACTAGTTGAGCTAGTACAGCAAATGCTTACTAGGAAGCAGCACAAACGCAACGTTGAAATCCGTATAGACGCCCCAAATTTCACAACATCAGGCAGGACCACGGTAGCCTAGCTAGATGGTAAAGCGTCTCCCGTACTTACGAAGAAAACAAAGGTTCGAATTCTGCCTGTGGTTGTAAAATTTCGCGATTTTCTGCTTTTCAAATCCACAGCCTTCACGGTTAATATACCTTTTCAGTGACAACCTAAGTTAAGTTCGAAAATTCGTTATATTCGTTATTTAGGATATGATTCTGCCCATGAAACTGAACAACTTTCCCTAAGGAACATAGATCAAAATACGAAAAAAGAATTTTGATCTCCCATACAAAATGTACAATTAGCTGATTTCATTTCTACGGGGGGTCAAAATCTTGTTTTCGTTTTTCGACCTATGTTCCTTAAGGAAAGTTGTTCAGTTTCATGGGCAGATTCACATCCTTCAAGGTTGATATACCCTTTTTGTTACATTCAGTATATCGGAGTAGCAAATTACGAGTGAACCCCAGGTCGTTAAACTAGAAGCCTTTGACCATAACTTTTGTTGATGAGAGGCCAGCCGCGATCATTTGCATTTTAAAAGCATATTTTTTGTGTTACATTTTTGTGTGTGATATATTGCCAGGGGCCTTTGTTTTTACACCAGTTAGGGTAGGGTACAATTTTTTAAAATTATCGAGATAAATCCAGTTAAGGACAAAGTCCGTTAAATCCAGTACATATTCTTTGGGTTGTTATTTAGTACCTAAGTAGTTTTAAGAGGTGCTAAATACCATACGAAATCGGCCAGAAAAACTTAACCAAGATCTATATCCAGCAAAATGTCTAGCGATCTGGTGAAATCAAAGGGCAATTGGATGCAAAATCCAGTGTTAGGTAAATTTCTATGAAAATCATTAGTAGAAAATCTTTCTTTGTTTAAAAAATATTTAAGCGGACAAATAAATACTTTTTGCCCGCTCGTTCGTGAACATGAAAATCTTTGATAATTAAAATCTTCAATATAAATTTTAAATCTTCCAGAATCTGTTTGGTGATTCCAGAGATTACCTCCTGCTTCAGTTCGGCTCCGATTTTGTCGAGAATGTTGACGCACTACAAAAATAATCAGAAAGTATTGATAACACGAATATAGACGTATCTTAGTATTTATGTACATTGCAGTGACAATCCTGTATATAGCAACATTCGTGTAGAGCTACCAGGAATTACTGTACAGGGTGATTTAGCCGTGATATCTTGTCAGTTCGCATGACAAGCATAGCGATTAAATAACGAAAGAACTGTTAAATTCTTATAAACAACTTTGACATTTGCTTTGGATTATTCCCCTCTATTCACGTATTGAACTGAACTTGACTTACTCTACCGCTTTTAGAAACCAGCATCAAAAAAAGTTTTATCTGGTTTTTTCTGGGATGTTTTAAAAATGATTCTTGATCTTCCTTGTTATGATTGCGGTTTTTTTTTCAGTATGAAGCAACGAACTTAGTTTAAACTTTTATATTTTTTGGACAGGTTTCATTTGCACCTAAGCTTTTTATTCTCGCTCTTTTTAGTCTCCTTTTTAACCTCAGTACTAAAAAGATTTTACTGACGCAAATTGTGGTCGAAGTACGCAAAAAATACAATACAGTTTAGTTTAGGTAGAGCCTCTAAAAATAGAAAAATCGTTGTTAGTCGAAACTATAGAATATTGGACACTGGCTTGAGTAATAAAAGGTGATACGAGTGACAATAAAGGACTCAAGAGCTTTAATTTCAGAGTGTCTACTAAGTAAAGCTGCTGTAGCAGAATAAGGAATTTACGGATGACCGATCAAAGGTTTACCTAAGATATTTTGAAACCTGTCCTGACTGGCTGACAGTTTTACTGTCGGTCGGCTTTATTTAATTTTTGTTCGACATTGTCCCCCATGTCCCCACATGAATTTAAACCTAGAACTTCCGGGAGAGCCGTGGGTATGTTTTAATTACTTGAAACCACGGAGGCTGTTAACAAAACGGAATGATATGAAATTCGTAAAATAAAATAAAGTTTATCTTCGGGTATTTTTTTATAATAGGTCTTTACCAATGAAATTGCCAAAATTTTCTTACAGATTAATGAGATCATAATTCCTATAATTCTAATGCTATTTTTTTCATTTGTCTTATATTTTTAAGTTGACTTCAAGGTTATCAATTGACGCATAAAATAAAGTTTTTATTTTTCGTTTGATATATAAAATTAAAGGTTTGAAAATTATTCGTCTTAAATGTCGTCCGATTTCATCATTAGATTTGTTATATTTTTTTACAGATAATATTTTTCCAAAATTAAATTTAAGCTACTGTTAGCTTAATGTCTTCCCAATAATGCTTAAAAAAATTGGATTTATAATTCCTAAGAAAAATGCAAAAAGGTTAGTACTGAAAATTTAGTTTACCTATAATTCGCCATACAAAACGGCAATTGCGTAGGTAAAGACCTATTATCCATCGTTTTGTTTCCCCTTCTTATACTTAAGTGCAGCGCTCTTTTCGGTGGAGCAATCTCCATTTATCTCTGTCATATGCCTGACTTAACATCCTGATACGATACTACGAGTTGATGACTGAACGAGACGTTCTGTTTATGAGCTAGTTTTGGAAACAATACAAATTTTAAGGACCGCAAAACTAAATTTGTTTGTAAAGGTTTCTTGTAGATTTCTAAAAAACTGTGCAACTGAAAAAGATCGTTTAATTTTTCCTGTAATATTTACATAAACTTCTATTGACTGTAATTAATTCAGATTTTTCTTTTCGCAAACTTCGGAAATAAGGGGTGAATTTGAAAACTAAAAATTATAAAGAAATACAAAAATCTTTTTTCAAATGTAAAGCCTTTTCATATGATATCCCAATGTTGGTTCGGAACCCTAAAGACATGGCGATAAAATCAAAACATTTTCTTTATTATTTATTTGTATTTAGGCCTGGTTATTCAGAGTCATTTATTGTGATGTAATTAACAAAGACTTTGAAAATAATACGAGAAAAAATATAATTTCATCATGTTGACAAATTGATTAACATCTTCGATCCTACGTGAGACCAAAAAGTGATATGCCTGTACTGCAAGTGAAAATTACACATTCCCTCATTCTCTTCTAGTACATTATTTTAGCTTCAGTTTTATCATGGAAGTTCTTGCAACACTGTATACTGTATAGTAGTGATGAACGTCGAACTTTTCTTATTTGTGAAGTTTTACGGCGGTTTTTATTTTATTAAGAAAACTACTTTGCAAAGTGTTGCTCTCGGTGATGTTATGTGTAAAATTTCTCACGCAAATTCACAGAACTTTGCTGAGGTTTATATAGAAATATATATTTGTTTATTAAAGCAGTCGTGGACAAGTGGCGTCAGCTTTTTAGAACCAACTGACTCAGCTCGTTGCCCGCGAGAAAAAATATCAAGGAGAAATGACACTTTATTTAAGGAATGATGTCATCTAATCTATCACCTCTAAACACGAAGAAATGTTAGTGGAAGAAAATGTTTAGCAAACCCACAAATTACGTTTTTAAATTTTAGGCAGAGAGATAGCTTTATACAAGAATGCATGTAGCCATGTAGCTACTCGTAAGCTGTCAATAAAACGTGACCATACTTAAAGTATGTAAATTGGCAAACCTATTTCTATAATCTATGCGCCTAGATAAGCTAACAAAACTTGACTCGTGCTATGCCAACAGTTGGGAGACGCCAGTATTAGGGTAATTTTCCGTGATATGGTTGGAAATTTAAATTGAGAGGGGTATAAACCCCTCATCATCAGTTTACTGTTATCTAATCTTAGTCTAAGGATATTTCAAATTAACCTAACTCTAGCTCTGGGGATTGATAGTGGTAATCTGAACGATATTACCAAAAACAAAAAAATTACGGATTAACGTAATATTTTAGGCAAATTTTAATTAACAGCTTGTAACTCTATGACCCTAGGTACAAATTAAGGTACTTAAAAACCATTAAACAGCTGGCTGGGAGCTGAAAAATATCTTAGAAACGCATAAAAATTTAGAAATACTACAAAGTTAATGAAAATGGACATTAAGATAGGTTAAAGGATATGTAATCATATAAAAACATTACTTAAAACAGTTAAAAGTAGTATTCGCAATGGTTTATAGGAATATCTTTCCATCAAGCATCAATTTAGAACAAAAATCTGCCTGTATTGAAATATTCATACGAAAACGGGCTATCGAAGCCGTTTTGGCGCGAAACTACGCGGTAGAATCCGTGTACAACTGCGCGATCTGTCGTTTTATATTACGAAGTATACTTATGGGGAAGACGGTCGTTGAGTAGGCGGCGGACCGAATCCAAGAAATATTGGCAAATGGATTAATCACATGAAATGTGATAATATGAGACTAAATTAATACGAAAGGCATTTCGTATAATATGTAGGCAGACGCTTAGGCTGTTCGAAAAACTGAAAAGTATAAAATGGTATAAATACTTATCGAACGCGTCTGTTTGGTTGAGTGCATGGCATGATGGAAAACTCAAAAGGTTTGGGTCTTCTTATAATTCTGACGAAAAATATATATGATCGGGGCAAGTTGGGAGCTGTTTGCGATGTTATTGAAGGAATGTGGTACTGTTCTGAGTAAAGCAGAGATTGTGTTATCGAGACGTGAAAATCCGGTACACGAGTCGATACTTGCTTGGCAGTTGCGGCACTATCGACGATGACGAGTTTACAGTTTCCTTGTGTTTTGTACGATGAGGGCATCATGTGGCGGCGCGCCTGGAGTTCGCTATCGTGAGCTGCTCGTCGGCATTACACAACTATCTTGCTTAACACTGTTCTGCTAATAGTGCGTTGAAGGATGGAAGTCCGTATCCTGAGTGCTATGAACAGTACGGCCACGGTGATGGTACGTTGGTTTCGTCATTGGAAATATCCAAAAGTATGTCTCCGATGTATCGATCACTATTTTTATTTATTAAACTGACACTTTTGGGCCGCAGCCTCGATTTCGGTCGGCTGTTGGTCCTGACTTGGAGAAATCCTCGTCTGTCCTACGGGACTCAAAATAAAAGACGACACAGACGTAAGTTGTTTCAATAGATCTTCTTATGTTTCTGTTTTCGCCATGGAGGTCAATATTTGGCTTCGGCCACCTTTTTAATTCATTAAATTGTCACTTTGGGGCCGCAGCCTCGATTTCGGTCGGCTGTTGGTTCCGACTTGGAGAAATCCTCGTCCACCGCTGGAATCACATTAGGCTTTTGCCTAACCCTGGCTTCGGCCTTTCACCAACAATGGGCTTCGGCTCCAACAATGGGCTTCGGCTCCAACAATGGGCTTCGGCTCCAACAATGGGCTTCGGCTCCAACGGTGCTTCGGCACGGGCTTCGGCCCAAATCAAAAGACTGGCTAAGCCGGCATACCCTTTCCCCGTTGGGGGGAGCACATTGCGCACGTTGGTGTGTTGGTAGGTGCTCATCGTGGGCCGCGAGTGGTGGAGCGGACCATCTCTCCCACCTTTTTTATTTTTTTATTTTATTTTAAGATAAAGAATAGAAAACGGGAGAGCTATCATCTTAGGCCTCGCATAGGCAGGGCTTAAGATGAAAAGGGAATGGGGTGTGCCGGTTATAGCCTTACCTAAAACATGAATAGGTTACACTGAAGGGGCAGTGATAAGCACTTAAAAAGTGAAGCGATAGATAATTAAAGAGTTATTGGTTAAATCCTTTTGATGGCTACAATTACACTGAAGGGGCAGTGATAAGCACTTAAAAAGTGAAGCGATAGATAATTAAAGAGTTACTAGGTTGAATCCTTTTGATGGCTACAATTACACTGAAGGGGCAGTGATAATCACTTAAAAAGTGAAGCGATAGATAATTAAAGAGTTACTAGGTTGAATCCTTTTGATGGTTACAATTGCACTGAAGGGGCAGTGATAAGCACTTAAAAAGTGAAGCGATAGATAATATAAAGGTTACCTACTTGTTATGAATGCTTTTGATGGCAACAACATGATCCTCAAAAAGAGTTTGGGCTACTATTCACATGTAGTAAGTCCTACCACAAGTCGATCAAAAATTTAATGTTTAGAGGCCTAAATAAAACATTCAATGTATTTTAATTTTCAGCTTTCTCCGGAGTTGTAACGATGTTGATCTACTTGGACACCCAGATTGATTACGTTTAAAAGCGGATTTGTCGGGATCAAAGGACCAAGTAAATAGATCATTTAAAAATTAAGTGTAAGCACATCAATTGTATTGGTGTGCCCAAGCTTAACGAATTTGCTTTGTCTTCGGACATAAAACTGTCATAGTCGGTGGATATCTCTCTAATTCCGTGCGGAATAGATAATGATATAGAAATTTGAGAAAAGATCTTGTGAAAGAAACTCGCTATGATCTTATTGTGTCAGTTCAAGGGACTGCGCTGCTGGAACACTTGTGTTTTGGCTAAATTAAAACTTTCTAACGAATATCTCGGTATTTGTCTGAATAGAAAATACTTATTCTATTAAGTAAGGTTATAGGTTCAGTTACAAGCTAGAGTTAGGCCTGCTTTCAAGCATGTACTTATGATTTAGATCGCAGGACATGTCTCTCGCATGCATTCTGAAAAATGAGTCTAGTTGGCTACGAACAGAATCTTGGAGAACGGGCGAAGTCGGGCGGAAAAAAATGAATGTTATTAGATGTTTTTTTGACTGACTGGCAGTTAGTATCTCAGGACCGTTAGTAGGTAAAAAAGAATAGGTCTTTGCGCAGCAGTGTGACAAAAAAAGCCGGCCAAATGCAAGTGTGATCGGCGCGGCGTTACTGGTTGCGTACCACAACACAAAATTTTTACAAGACCTTTCAGGAAACAAACTTGTACTACAGGTTATACATATACTTTATTACAACCAAGTTACCCTAAAAATAACCAAAAACCATTAAAATAAGCTTGCCTGAATGTTGTTAATGTTTAGGTGAACCTGAGCGTAAAAGGCCCGCTCTAGCAGAATTAAAATGATCTAGTGGATACTTTAACCCCTATTGCTTAATACACCGACGCCATAATCTGAAATTCTGTAACGACCAACCCTTCAAAACCCTTTGTTTCTATTAAACTTCATAAAGGGATCCCTTTTGAATTTGCAATCTGATCGCTAACTAGTCTTTGCCCCCTGAATCTGTATCCCGCTTTTTTAGCCCAAGTGCAATAATTATAAATAAAACTCGGGATAATAGTTAGAAATACTTATTTATTAATATTATTTTATAAATAATATAAAAATAATGCTATTATAAAGGTGATTGATTGACGTCATCCCACCAGTAATTTTTTCCATTGAAATTCTTTTTCGTATTTGGATATACTTATAGCGAGAGTTGTTCAGTTTTTTGGTCCAAGTAACATACTAAGAAGGAACGCAGTTGATTAGGAATATTATGTATTAGTGAACATAATTTTAGCAGGTTACTTAAACTATGAAACTGAACAACTTTTCTCAAGAAACATAGGTCGAAATAAGAAAAGTAATTTTCGACCAACCGAACTCGGTCACCCAGGTACGAATATTAAAAGAGTATCTTAGTCCGAGAAATAGGTACTATATTTGTTCAAACTATTGCTGCGTATGATAGGGATAACCTACAGCTTAGACCGATTTTATCTACAAAACGACGTTCGGTTTTGCCCTGTTTTCTTCTCCAAAACTGAGCTGATTCAATTATTTTTGATATTAAAATTTAAAGAAAGAGTAGATCTACGCTTCTATTTATTTCTTTTATCTTAAAAACTTAAAAAAAATTCCGGTAGTCGTCTAAATATGGTGAAGAAACGAGTCTTTTTTCAGGTTCTTAGATAGTCATATTTCTTTTAGTAATTAATGTTTGGAAAAATATAATTTCTTTTTTTAATTTCTTTTAGTAATTAATGTTTGGAAGAAATGCAGCTAGGACTAGGACCCACTTAACACAGATAAACGAATATGTCAAAGGCCATTAAATTTAATGATTTAAAACTCTTGAAAACGGGATTTATGAAACTTGCCATATTGGGACCGGTAAAATGACTATGCTTTAAAAATAAACAAACAAACAAACAAACAAACAGTTCGAAATTATAATTACAGAAGTGTCGCGTAAAAACTTTTAACGCAAGGGATGATGAAAATAAATGATTTGAGCGTCTATTATGACAAAGGAGTAGTGAAATCGGTCGACTGTACGACGGTTTAAGGGATTTGGTACTCGGTGCGTGAAATTGAGTCCCCATCATCATTGAACGTGGCCGTTCGTAGACAAAAGCTGTTTAAATAATTACAGAGAAGAGATTATAGTTTTAAAGGTGATGAAACAAGCAGATAGGCCAGCTGAAGGTTACTTTTCGTAAAAAGAAGTGACGTACTGTGACTTTAACATAACACCAAAAGCGCGTTGCCCGCCCTGAGAAGTAAAATAAAAGTTTCATGAGCCGGTAATTTCAAAGGCTTCCTTACCCATCGAAACTCAAAACAGGCAAAGGGGTACTTCGTTGTTTAGTTCAAATAATTTTTTTATCACATCTATTCGAAAAGAGCTAGTTCGTTATACGTTAACAGGGACTAAAATCGCGTTTTAATCCCTAAGGGTCTAAAAGTGATTTGAATTAGGAATGTGGATAAAGAGCTAGTTCGTCCTAGAGCGAGCGAGCACTTAATAACTGATTTGTATTAGGAATGTGGACATTGTTATTAGCCTTCAATTATTTATATGTCATGTTTTATTGTTCTTATGTAAATAACTAAACGTACTCGATTCGTACATTTTCATAATTGTATAACTTATTTTCACATAAAGGGTGATAATAAATAGAGTGTCCACCTCGGGAGCAACACTATTTTAAGGCTCGAGGTACAGTCAAGAGCAGATCAAGCTTGACACTCGCAGCGCGATTCTAGCCCGTAGATCTATTAAAATAAGATCGGTACAAAGTCCAATGTGTCAAGCTTGATGTGCTCTTGACTGTACGTACTTTGATGCCCTCGCTGCGCTCAGTATTCTACTTCAGGTTTCTACTCTAGAATCCTTCACTCCGTATTCGATTCAAAAAACGCTCTTGCTCTTAAAATAATTGTTTGCTCCCTTGGTAATCAATCTACTATTATCTCTTCAGTAGACTGTTTCGTGGAACCTACTTTAGTACTTACTACTTTTTAAATATTGTACAGTGAGTACAAATTTGTTGTTTTAATTACATAAAAAATCCCTGAAAAGGTTTTTTTTTTCAACCTAAATCCGCGATTCCGCTTTGAAAAACTCAGAAAATTAAAACGTGAGTGTTTCTCTTTTGTGTTGTGAATGGCCACTTATCTCAAGTCGGAAGTTGGTTTCCATCAAATTATCAAGTTTGCTTCTTGAAGTGTTTCCGAAGTTAAAATTAAGTCACTGACACAAACACTGTAATATTATCGTTAATTATCTTTACACTTCACCAGCTCAGAAAGTAGCTTATTTCTTTTTTGAAAATCAGGAAGAACGTGCGTCATTGCTATCGTAAAAATGTAAAAAATCCATATATATAGTAGCTAAGGGGATGTATAGGTAAAATACAGGGACAGTGGGACAGCCTTCCGAACACTGAAGGGGCATGATCAGTCAACGACACTGAACAACTTTCAGTGATCAGAACTTTCAGGAAACGAAAAATAATCCATGTCTCCACACAAAATTGTGAACTTGATCGGGCAGTTTGTATGGAGAAGCCGATTTTTTTTTCGTTTTCTGATCATTCGTTGTCTGATCATGCCTCTTCAGTATTCGGAAGGCTGTCCCTAACATATATACATTAAACATATATATACAGGGGTATACAGCCTCTGTCATAATGGGTGTAAGAGACGGTGTACCGAAAACTGAAAGGGCGTGTTCAATCAACGAAACTGAACAACTTTCCCAAATAAAAATATCTGGGAAATTAAAAAAATTAATTGTCCTTTCCAAACAAATTGCTCACTGTGGTCGTACAGTTTGTATAGAGGTCATTTTTTTTTTCATTTTCCAAATTTGTTTCTTTGGGAAATTTGTTCAGTTTCGTTGACTGAGTACGCTTTTTTAATTTTCGGTACACCGTACCTTACACCCTGTATATCAAGTGGTGACCGCACTGTTCGCCTATTCGGGATTGCGGTCAAGTGCGCAAATTAATGCGACATTAATGTAATCCCTCCAGATACAGTAATCTGTGACTATATAAGGTGTGAAGGACAGGTTTCCAAAAAATTTAAAGGGTATGATAGGACGAAACTGAACAATTTTCAAAAAAAATAATTTTCTGGAAATGAAGAAAGAAAATTTGCAGCTATTTTACAAAATTGTAAACTTTATATTCTATCAGTTTTCCGAAAGCTTTCCTTAGCGCCCCGTATAGGAAGCTTTCATCCTTTTCAGTATGTTACTCGGGCCAAAAAACTTAACAACTTTCTTTAGGAACATTGATGAAAACAGGGAAAATTTGTTTTAAATACCCTACAGACTGCATCAGCTGATAGCGCATTTTACAAAGTAAAGTTAATAAATTTTATAGTCCGACTAACATAGGTACTCAAAAGAACGCAGTTGATAAGGAAGCACCTTATATGGACGGATATACAGGATTTTAACAGTGAGTTGTTGAAAACAGTGAGTTCCTTCAAGGAGGTAACTTAGTATCGTTTGTGAAACAATTTTCCCTACTATGACATTTATGTCGAAAAGACAAATTTGTTTTCAAAATAATCAGCTGGTCTTATTAGGTTGGTGAGTATGGGAAGTGAAGATTTATTTTGAGATTGCAACATGTGTCCCATAGCGAAAGTTTTTTTACCTCGGAATTCACTGTTTACTGTAAGATACATCCCATTTATCGGCACAAAGTTACTAGCAAACACAGGAATTATTCCAGTCATGTCGATTTTCAACTTCGTCGTGTCTTGCGATGTCGATTTCATCCACGTCGACTCTCGCAATAGTCAGTCTATCTTAATACCTCAAAGTGTCGTCACCGATATCGCCGCGATACCAGCGCTAATTTATATCGTTGCTGTACTTTTCTCGGTATTGTGTCGGTGACGGCGCGGTGGAGAAACGGCCTTAAACCCTGTATTATTAAAAGTACTGCCAATAGCCAAAATTAAACAGTTAAACAGTTGTTTTGGTCTCATATTATAAAAGTTGTTATGCAGCCTAATCAGGAGTAGAACAGTTGATTCCAATATAAATGCATCTCAGGCAAATTGTATGTACCTAGGCGTTTTGCAAAATGATGAGAAATTGTGAATTCGTTATTTTACAAAACGGCGCGTATTGTTAAGACAACCGTTTATAGAAAACCGAAAGTCCACGCGAAATTAACCACATTTTCTCAAGAAATACGTCTGGGAAAAGAAAAATAATTGACCTTCCCGTACAAAATAACAAAGCCATTATTTATATCGGTAATATGTATGGTCCTTGAAAGAATGATCATAATTTTATTAAATGTTACTTAGACCATGAAACTGAACAATTTTCCCCAAGGAACTAGGTCGAAATACGCAAATAAATTTTTGACTTCCAATAGAAACTGAATTAGCTGATACCGCATTTTGTATGGGAGGTCAAATTTGGTTTTTCGTATTTCGACCTATGTTCCTTTGGGAAAGTTGTTCAGTTTCATGGCCTAAGTAACATGATAAACTTATGTTCACTATTTCTGTAGGAGTCTATATAGACTAGTCTAGGAGCATTTAAGAATATTTCCACCCCTATCTCTTTTCGTAGGTGTTGTGAAGTACAAAAACCAGAGAATGGGCAAAAGTGTACTTTTGTCTATAAAAGTAGACTGACGGATGACGTTTATAGTCACTTTAGCGCCCTCTGAATTTTGGATACAGAACCTTAATCACGGCAATATACTTGTGCTACCCTCTCTCTAAACTAAACTACACATGTAGGTGGGGTACTTGCAGCTTCGTACGTTTTCTTTAGATGACAATGCGAACTATTTCTCATAGTACAGCTCTCCACAACACTAAATTGGTTCCGGAAAATATTCAGCTCTAGATGATTTTCTATTCTTCTTAATGTAATGATCGTTCATAAGGTCTTTGATAAATCTCTGCAAACCCCTCTGATGGTGGCTCTATTTATGAAATTGAACAACTTTAGTTCTACAAGATTTCTAAATAAGAAAAAATATTTTGTTATTCTAGAACAAAAAGAGTTCAGTTTCAAGCGACACCCCGAGAGGTTTGGTATACCACAAACCATGTTTTGACCGTTTCCAGTGCTGTTAAAAAAAAATTCCAAAAACCAATGGCGCATAACTGGCACCGATACCTATCGAGGGTAGTGGACAAGCGCACCTGTCACTGTGCGGCAAGATTAATGAACATCTCACTGAACAAAGACGTGTTTTGAGAATAGATTTAGATATATACCTACTTATAGATCTGTCATTTCCTTTGTGGTAATAGGATTTCGGTTCCTTATAGTAAGAATAGTGTGCCGTGTGGTCCCGGCAAATAATAGTACCAACACATCTCTACCCGTGGGTGTCGTAAGTAGCCTAAAATTGCTTTACTTAAGAAAGAGCTATCTCCACTAGGCCACAAGCAATGATTTCGAAGCAACCGTCGCGCGAAGCACGCCCAAACCCGCCCGAAGCACGCTCGATGCACGCCTGACGCACGCCCGAAGCACGCCCGACTCGAGGCACGCCCGAAGTACGCCTGAAGCACGCCCGAAGCACGCCCAAAACACGCCTGAAGCTTTCGAGCCTAAAGCACGGCTTAAAAAGTTGTCCAGTCCACGAAAGACCGCGACGTTTTGTTATCAAAATAATAACCTCAATTTCATGTAAAATTTCATGTGGATATTTCTGACTAGCTCTTTGTAACACGATTGTCTAAGCGCTTTCCTGTGTGTAATTTGTGGTACCCCGTGTAATTGAAGAAAAATCTTTTCTTAACTGCAAAATGTTTGTTTACAAAACGTCTCGGTCTTTAATGATTGTCTCAGCTCTACCCGCGTGATACCTTGTGCAAGTAACTCTTAACTGAACTCCCTTTAAGTAATATGAATGTTTTTGAAATAGGAGCTCACTCTAGATCGATCTAGTTTTTGATTGTTACAGCTCCGGTTCTCGTTATGGCGGTGAGATCAAAAATGTATCACGTTATTTGAGTTATAGGAATAGAAATCAGTCCAGGGGATCTACGTGTCATCAAATTTAGAGATGAGGAAAGCGAACGTCATAAAATATATGGGATGCAAAGATTTTGGAAAATGCGCGCAAAACTGGAATTACATAATTTGACAAAAGTCATCCTATCGGTTTCGTGAACCTTTTGTTTTGTGGAAAGTACGTCTGGAGAAGTACTACCACCTTGCTTTTTTCTGCCGTGAATCAGCAATGTTTGCACTGCGGTGTTTCGGTTTGAAGGGCAAGGGAGCTAATTACCGACATATGAGACATACCATCTTAGTTCTCAAAGTGAGCAACGCGCTTTGCTGTCTTATTAGCGTCACATGAGACATACCATCTTAGTTCTCAAAGTGAGCAACGCGCTTTGCTGTCTTATTAGCGTCACATGAGACATACCATCTTAGTTCTCAAAGTGAGCAACGCGCTTTGCTGTCTTATTAGCGTCACATGAGACATACCATCTTAGTTCTCAAAGTGAGCAACGCGCTTTGCTGTCTTATTAGCGTCACATGAGACATACCATCTTAGTTCTCAAAGTGAGCAACGCGTTTTGCTGTCTTATTAGTGTCAAAAATGCCATTGTTAAGACAGTGGGTGCTATGGGTGGCATTAGGCGGTGGTGACCACTTACCATCAGGTGGCCCACCTGCTCGTTTTCTCACTTGTAACATAAAAAAAACATGTTGTCTAGACCTCCAGTAGTTTTTGCATATGTACAAACAAACAAACAAGCAAACAAGTATACAAATTTGCTTTACATTTTTATAATATAGATAATTGACTTTTGAGCGTAAAGGGCATTAACAAGGACACAATTAAGTATAGAAATCTGTCCTTAATTAATTATGACTATCAAAACAAACCTCTTATGAAATACAGTACAGCCTCGAAGTTAGATAAAATTATTGATGCAAAATGGGCTGATTGAGTTGAATTGAGTCTGGCCAAGTTTAGTAATAACAAGAAGCAAAGATGAGTTCAAGTGTATTTCAAAAGTGGACTCTGATAACAAAGTTTTGGTTGGCTGATGAAGTGGAACCTTCCCATTCAAATTTGAACGGACTGTTTTGTGGATTGGTTGTAAGATAAATACGTACGTAAGTAGTAAAAAAACCAGTACAGGTAGATTACGCTACGCTAAAATAAGAGACCGGTGAAAAACAAAGAGTTACCACTGACGTGTGCCTTTTGATAAAGTTTTGAGGTTTACTACTACTTTATGTTACGACTTTTGGTATTCTTATATTCTTCCTATTCCTTTTTTTTTAATTTCCTGAATCGTTTCTTTGGGAAAGTTGTTCAGTTTCGTTGACTGAGCACGCCCGTTCAGTTTTCGGTACACCGTCTCTTACATTCTGTATACAGGTTGTTTGGTATACCTCTGCAAACCTCTCTGGACCTTGCTGTAACCAAAAATTATCAACTTTTGTCTTTTCATTAGTCTAAGGTTACTCCATACAAAATTACAAATGGAGCGGTTCTATTTATATAAAGAACCAAAAACATGTTATGCTCATTTTGAAAAGTTGTAGAACAAAAGTTGTTCAGTACCATGGGGAGAGTAAGCACCCGAGAGGTTTGAAGAAGTATACAAAACACGCGTATTTTGTATCGTAAAGTTGCCAACTCCCAGGGTGTCATTTTATTTTTAATCGAAACTCATACAAAACAAAACATATCTTTTAAATAGTTTTTCAGTGTTTGAATTTTTTAAATACTAACTAGTATTACATTACCTAATGTAGTCCCTATGGGTTGGTAATACAGGGATGACCTAGCTCAAGCCAAGCTCAGGCTCCAGTCTCCCACAACATTTGAATTTAAAGTTTTACCTCTAGCATTGTACTTACCTAGTATGGAAAAAAAGTTATGTGGAGAAATAAATAAATAATTTATTATTATTATTTTCTTTGTATAATTTTTAGTCTCTCCGAGGAGGTAGTTTTTACACGGGCCGAAGCCAAGTGCTAAACGCATATAACTGGAATTTTCTTACAATTCTGCACGTGTTTTATTATTATCCATCTACCAACATCCCGAAAACCGTCGCAATTTCACAATAAGTACCTTAAGTTTCTCACTTCGAACGTTTACTACTCTTTGATAGCGATGCACGATTTTTTTTTATTTAAGAAATTTTTTCTCATTCATGTAATAAACAGTCTTGTAAAACTATTTTTCGAATAACTATAATATTAAAAAAGATATAAGCCATCGAAGATTTGTTTCTGTCTCTTTCTAGCAAAACGAAATTTAATATGGAGTTTATATGGCCGTAGTGAATTGTGACGTCACTATTCATGTCGGATCTCTCTGTCTAATTAGTAGTTTTAAATGCTTATATCGGCCGTATTTATTAGCCGATTTAAATTTTAATTTCACTTTTGAGCTTCTCTTCTACGGTATTTTCATATTTTGTTAATCAAGGCGACTAAAAAAATTTATGCATGTTCCCTATTGACATTGAGATTGATTATTCTAGAGTTTTCCAGCCTGTGTGCTGCTATCCGCATCTCTACATGCTTACTTAAAATGTTTTCTATGTCACAAAGAAGCAAACGAGCAGCCACCGCGCACCGGTAAGTTTTCACCACCGCCCATAGACTCTCTGTCTTATTAGTGGCATAATTGGACATGAATAAAACAACAAAGTGCGTTGCCCACAATGAGAACTTAAGCAATGTCTCATGTGCCGTTAATTTCACTGGCTCCCTTACCCTGCGAACCGAAACAAACCAGCGCAAAGACTGCTGCTTTAAGCCAGAAGTAGCCAAGGGGAGGTACTTCGCGGATGTAAATCACCACAAAACGTATTTTGGTCCCTGCCTGCAATATATTATACAATTCAAGTTAACAAATTGTTTTCCTCTTTTCTGTTAAGCAGTCGGGTTTTTTGTTATTTAATTATTTTATTTAACTTCTTAGTCCTCAGATTTGTTACTTCTTATTCTTCTTTTCGTGTCGACGCAAATCCTATAATTTTAAATGAATTTTGCCCAGTACTTAGCTACGAGAATGGCATTTTGTGTAGCTTGCATCAGTTCATCCCGCGTGCAGGTGTCAGGGCACGCGGGGCAGGATGTAAGGTGAGTCATACTCTGCGGGGAATAACCGCACTCGCATGAAATGTCCCACAAAACAAACTGCGAAATTGTAAGAAAGAAAGTTAATGCCCGAAATAACCTTGTAGCCCGTTTAATCTCTACCAAATGGGGAGCCTCACCTAGTGTACTGCGGACTTCTGGACTGGCACTATGCTCTTCGGCTGGCGAATTCGCTTGTCCCGTGTGGTGTCGATCTACCCATGCAAACCAGGTGGATACAGCCCTAAATGAAACGTGCCGGACAATAACTGGTTGTCTCAAACCAACCCCCCTAGCACAGCTGTATCCACTGGCTGGAATAGCTCCCCCAGAAGTTCGCAGGGCAATCATAGCTCAAACCGGAAGAGGTAAAATGGAAACAAATCCGCTACACCCAAAGAACTCGCACACCACTGTTCCTCAAAGACTCAAGAGCCGAAAAAGTTTTGTTAAGTGTACCAAACCACTCAATACTGACCCCTCTACCGCCCGTTGCAGATTGTGGCGAGACAAATACGCCCCTCCAGATAATTTCATACCTCCTAAGGAGAGTCTCCCACCTGGTTATGAACTGCCATGGGTGACCTGGAAGCCTCTTAACAGACTCCGGACTCAGGTCGGCCGGTGCAAGGAAAACCGACATAGGTGGGGGTTCACTGAAGTAACGAACATTTCATGCGAGTTTCATGAGAGTCAGAACATTACTTAAACGTATAAGTTATATATATTTTTATCGGCTCTTAAAATTCTTCATTTTAATACCACACTTCATAGGACTTATCCTAGGACTTATCTTAGGACTTATCCTATGAAGTAGGGTATCAAAGGAAGAGTTTAAAAATGTTCTTCCTACAGAACAATTTTTTTTATTATATTTAATTTGGCCTCAAAAATCCTTTTAATAGGTATACTTAAGGAATAAGAAAACGGACAGACATACATACTTACATACATACATACAGGTCAAACACATAACCCTACTTTTGGGCTTCGCCGCTGTGGGGTAAAAAGTGAAGAATTTATTCGACAATTTATAAAATAGCCTTTTATAATATTTTTCATCCCATCTATTCGAAAATCTCTGAAGGATTCGTCAATAAAGGCGAACAAAATAGCTGTTTTCTCCAAGAGACTTTCGTAGCGGGTACAAATGGGATTTAAAATTAGAATTAGCATTTAGGTCCACCCATAGAGTAACACGATTTTCGCGGGCTTGCGCGGTTTGACGCGTTGCTCTAAGGGTCCACCATATGGATATTTTAGGTCAACCATAGAGGTCGAACCAAAATATTGTATGAAAAATGATACTGGCTGGTTGTACTATTAAAATTATTATGAATATAAAAAAAGAAATATGCTTGAAATTTAAACAAGACTACCAAACAAAGAGGTTCTGTTCTTAATTGCTACAAAAATGTCAATAACATTTTCAGTTGTTACAAATAATACTTCATATGATTTTCAGTATTGTTTCAGTGTATTTCATATTTAAAATTAATGACTAGTGTCTGTCTCAATAAGCCTCTTATTCTTTTCTCATAGAGGGAGATGAAAAGTAGAGTGTATTACGCGGCTGCAAAAATATTTTTACCTTGGGCGACTTATTGAATACCTCGCTACGTTCAGGATTCTACTTTAGAATCCCACGCCATGCTCGGGATTCTACTCAAGAATCCTTCACTTCGCTCTGTATTCAAAATAGACCCCTCGCCCTAAAAATATTATTTTACAGCCTTGTGATACAATCTACTATTTAATCTCGAAAGTCACTTGTAGTCCGGTCCCTTATAGTCAAATTCACCAAATTGCACCAATTTTTCCAGGTACTAGTTAGGTACATAGCTCTCAATTTTTGATAGGAGCCAATTCTTGAATTTTCTATGTAAATTTTTGAAATTCAAGAATTGGCTCCTTAGATTTCTTATGTTTTATTACTGATAATATTTTCTTTTTAATTCAATTAAAGTTGTTATATGCTTAATGTCTTCTAATCTTAAACACATAAAAACAATGCAAAGGAGACGTTTCAGGTTACTATGGGAACCCGGCCATGTCTTTGTACACTATTCAGTTGATTCTACAGGGTGAAATTGAACATTCGACAAATTTTGGGATTGAGTTCAGACCGTGAAACACGACGCAATGTAGATTTTTTTCAAATTCACCATGTAAATACATTATTAGAACGTCTTTGTGTGATGATTTTTGTTTAATTCGGCATTGTTTACTCGTAATACCCTGATACATTTTCATTAATGGGCCCTACTGGCAAACATAATATGGTGGAATTTGTCATTCGGTGTGACCTTTGTAGCTTAAAAGGCCGATTATATATATTTACAAGATGTTTTTGCTTTTATTTTTCATAATTGGACCACTGACACATTAACATTGCAGAGCCATATCGCACGACTGAGCGATTATAAACGAAAAGAGTTGATGGGTGAAACTAAGTATATTTTTGTCTTTTTCTCTAGCAGGTGAACATAGAGATGGCCGGAGATGAAACACCTCCTTTTTGATTTGTAATTACTATAAAAATGCAAATGTACAGAAAAGTTATACTTACTGAAAATTAAGTTTACCTACAATTCTACATACAAAACGCTAATTTCATAGTTACCTATGAGGTCAACGACAAATATATTTTTTTATTGCTTGATAAGTAATAAGCTATTTAGAAGGAATCCTTATACATTTTTTTGTTTATTTCATTAGTGGTTCAATTCATGATGAGGCGTCGTTTATCTTTCTCTCCCGTTCACTCAAAAAACGCTCTCTCCTGATTATCCAATTTGTTCTCCTTGTAGGCACTGTGCGTGTGTTGCAGATAGGCCCATTACTGCTAATATCATATTAAGTCTCGTTCTCTCCTTATCTGTTTCGTTGCCTAATGGTGAGTTGTAGTAAGCCTGGTAAAAAATAATATTTCCTAAAACTATTGCTACTAGGTAGGTGAAAACTTTCAGCAATCGATGGAAAGGGTACACTGAGTATAATGAAATGTTTAATTAATAGTTTCAAAAATAAATTTTTAAGTTGTAAATGAAAAAAAATATGGTAACAATTTAATATTTAAATAATGATGTACTTATATATTGTTTGTTACGACCCAACGGGGTTCATGTACTGGACATTCTGTAATATTTTTTGGATCTCTTCAGTGTACATGAATACAACTAAATAAATAAATAATATACAGCGTAATTTTTTTTTATCACTCCGTATCTTTTAAGAGGCGTTTCTACCTATGAAACTGAACAACTTTTCCCAAGGAACATAGTTAGAAATACCCCGTCAACTAATGCAGTTTGTATGGGAAGTTGACATTTCTTTTCGTTTATCGTTTTTTTTTGTGTTACTTGGGAAAAGTTGTACAGTTTCATGGACAGAATCACCTCTTAAAATATCCGGGTTTATAAAAAAATAAGGGTGTATAGCGTGACTTTTAATTACTTCTTGATAGCAAAAGATATGCATGTACTCGTGATTACATACAACTTTCCCAAAAAAATTGGGTCGAAAATCAAGATTTTTTTCCCTTCCCATACAAACCTTGCAGCAGCAATAGTAAAATTTGTAAGGTACGAGCAAAAATTTCTCTCGTTTTTCGATCCATATAAGTTAAATTTTTAGCTATTTTACGTCTAAAAATTTCTACGAAAGTCTTTTCTCACTTTAACAGAAGCAGCGTAGTAATTCAGAAGGTTGATAAAATGTTGTAGTCTCACAAAAGTCCCAGAAAGTCGTAAATTGGTGGACACAATCTTACTCCCGCTGTTTTGACAGTCAACATTTGGACACCCTGTGGATATCCTTAAGACTTCCTGTTGAGTTCCGTTTAATGTCGTCAGCAGTCAAAGTCGAAAGTGTTTTGCGTAAAAGGGAACGGTTAGGGTCGGACCAGATGCAGTGTATCTTGCGCAACGCAACTTGCGCTGAGTTACGCGCCGACCGCGACATTGCCTTTCATGGAATTTCGACTCACCGTTCACACCGGAGCGCAAGTTACGCTTAGACCCTGTCCAGAAAGGGCGAATTCGCCGTGAAATGTTACGCGCGAGTTTCTACGCGCGTACGCGAGGTACTGGGTGTCAATACATTGCGTCCACAAGCATCGCGCGAATGTTCTCGACTCGCGTGAGGTTCACGCGAGTCGAGATACGAGCGCCTTGTATGCGTCCAGATGAACGCGCGAAACACGCGCGAGTAAATCGCGGCGAATTCGCCCTTTCTGGACAGGGTCTTAGAATGTTGTTAGCGAGCCGTGTATCTTACGCTACTACGCGGTGCAAGATCGCTGCGTCTGGTTCGACCCTTAGAGGCTACGCAGACGAGATCGAAATTGTCCGCCAGTGTGGCCAGTATTGCAAATTTCGATAACATCTATTTTAATGTTGTTAGTATACGTCGTATGGAAGGAAATCAGCTTAGATAATATATTATTCAGTTTAAAGAGTTCTTAGGTCCCAAAGGTTGTTCAGTTGATAGTTGTGGTCCACTACAGGACGGGGAGCTCCCTCCAGAATTCTAGCTTTTGCTGGAAAAATGTGGAGGGGAAGTACCATAGTCACCTCGCTTGTTAGCGTTACGGCTGGCACCATGGACCGCGGTTGTAGGTGACCGCAGTGAGTAAGATGTAAGACAAAGGAGGACAAAAAGTAGTACAAGTAGTAAAAACGATAGTTTTCGCAACACCGGCCACACTATCGGACATTACGATCTTGTCTGCGGAGCTGCGGAGTCTTAAAGACTTCCTTTACAGTTTCGTTTTATGTTGTCAGCAGTGAAAGTCCACACCAAAGTGTTTTGTGTAAAACGGAACGGTTAATGACATTTTTGTCTTGACTCGTCCAGTGGTAAAGTTTTAGACGCTCTCTGTAGCGCCTGTTGTGTTGAAACTTCCGGTTCCATTTTCAAATGATGAGCTTGGGAACTTTTGGGGTGAAATAAAACAATAATATCGTCCATAAACATTTATTAGTATATTTATCATTTTCATATTCCAATATTAATAATACAATTACCATATTCCACGCATAGGAACATACAATAAAGAAGCTACGTATAGAGATCTACTAGGCTGCGATACCATGCGCCTGAGTGGCACAGAGTACATTAAAGATTCGTTTATTAATCATATGATTTATATGTATCCAATAATCTAAGTTGCCAATCGCAAATATCGGCGTTGTTCATACAAAGGCTTCTTATAGCGTCTTTCACCAAGTTTTTTTTACCGTTAGTCTCTTATATGACTAGACTAGAACATTTAAAGTTACATGTTTTTTCTATTTTGTAATTTCTACTTCCTATTGACATAAGTTTACCACCAATTTAGCAGCTACTGCTTTATCTACTGTTAGCTTAACTCTACATACATACATTGCAATAGAAGAACTGCCTTCAGAGTGACGCGCTCAAGGGCAGAAAGAAAAAGAACGAAACAGAAGATCCCAAGCGGGCGTCCTCAGAGGCAGTTGTCGGAATCTGATTGGCCGAGCTGACGTCGGGCGTACTGATTGGGCAATAAGGCTGGGTGATTGCCCAACCACGTAAGCGGACACTCGGCTCAATCAGAGAAGAAGAAGAAACAAACCATGAGAACCGCTTCTAAATTTTGTATACAATGTCCAAAAATATGTCCGAACTAAAATCTAGGTCCCTGTTTTCGATTCGAATCTCTCTAATTCAAAGAGATAGAAAGGAACTAAAAAGTAAATAAGCTGGTGGGAAATTAAAGAACGCAACGGGTCCGTTTGGATGCTATGGTTGTCGCGTCCAGTGGAGCGGCGGTCAAGTCGGCTGGTGTGAGCTGGTCGCCGCTTCAAAGGAGCCGGGGGGCGGGAGGTTCACCCCCACTTCTGGAAGAGGCCCATTCGCTGGCAGCGGCAGTTGGAGCCCCACAGGTTGCAGCGGCAGGAGGACGAGTGGCAGCAGTCCCCGGGCCGGTGGTCGCAGTTGCCCCCGCGCCGGATGCACGCTCGTCTGAAAACGTAGATCAGCGACGAACGTCTGAAACGACATCAGTGAATACTAGCCTAAGTTTGTGCTTAGGCTGTTTAACTGTGCGGGCATGCAGTCTAGTTCTATCTTCGAGTACCCTGAGGTGACTTCTCGAACGAAAGTTTTGCTTTAATCTTTTTATCGTTGTCATTTGGTGCGCACTTGCCTAAAATTTTCTAAAACTGCTCAAATTTTTACAGGTAAAACCTAATTTAATTCAAATAAAATAGTCTATCATATTCAACTTCAATTCTTCAAACATTCAAATTCAAAAGTACGCATTTTGTCGGAAATGGAAAATGCCAGACGACCACAGACACACGACTTTTGTTCGGGATGTCTCCTCTAGTACCTACTTATATAGGTAGAGTCCTATTTGCATTCCAAAAATAATATATGTTAGCTGCTAAAAACTAGAATAACTCGGCTTCTCACAAAATTATTCTTTTCCTTTATTCTTACATATTTTATTTCATGAAAATAAATAAAATAAACAAAAAGGTTTTCAACTGCAAAACAATAATGCTAAATATGACTCGACAAGTCGACACACAAAGTTTTAATTAATAAAGCTCTACAATAATTCAAACGCTAAAATATAGATTAATTGAAGGGTAAAATATATAAGCAATTACTAAAATTAATCGTAAATTCAAGTAATAGGAGTTAGATTTACGTTACATAAACTATTATGAAGTCAGATCAACGTAATTTTCAATTAAAACTACGTCGCCAATTACATGGTTAGGCATGGCATGTTAGGTTTTGAATTTTGTTAAATGGTTGGCTTAACAAATTGAACCAAGTTAATGGGTTGTTTAAACTGAATGGTTTGCTCAACCTGAATAAATAGGAAAATGTTTTCGAAGACGGCCTTGAGACAAGCGGCTTTCTAATATCGCAAACGCTAGTAGGATAGAATAATAATTCATCTCAACGTGAAACAAAAACAATAATTTACTATGAGCTTTTAGATTTCTCTTTCTGATTTATAATCCATTGAAAAGAGGAAGGTTACCTTGCTTGTTAGGTTACCGGCGACTCAAAATTTTTGATATGTTGTCTAGGATGGTCAGTAAGTGTTTAAAATATTAAATGCACAATTCCCACCCCTTCGCGACAGCCGCCATATTTTTCGCTTGTATCTTCGTTTAGGTGCGTTTTAGCTAGAAAAGTTTCTGCAGAATATGCAGAATAGTTACGGAGATATGGACTTAAATAAAAATAAAACAATCTCATTTTCTGGAAATTTCTCAAATGTCTAACTTAAGATCGCTGTAATGCAGTTATGGCCTATTCTTAAAGTTAGAAAATTGAGAATTTTCCCGAAAATGAGCTTCTTTTAATTTTTTTATAAAGTGCATATCTCCGTAACTATCAGTCCTTGAAACAAACTTAAAACGTAAATTATAGGAAATTTAATTTTCTACAACATTGTACTGAACACTTTTCTAGCTAAAACACACCTAATCAAAGATATAAGCGAAAAATCCGAAGAAAGTGCCGATTTTTTTTTGTGTTTTCATTATGGCGGCGGGCCCGAAGACGGGGAAATAGTGCATTTTAAACACTTACTAACCATCCTAGACAACATATCAAAAATTTTTAATCGCTGGACCGTTTTCAAGGTAACCCTCCACCATTATTCCCTATTCAGTGGATTATTAACTAATATTGTCCATGTAGTAACTTATAAACATGGCAATACCGTAAATACAAAAATAAATAAAGGGCTGATAGATAAACAAATAAAAAAAGATCTTAAGGAGCTCAGCAGACGGGATCAAAGAGTCCGGTAGAGTCGCCAGTGTTGTAAAACTTATCCTTTTTATCTGAATAAAAGAACTAAATAATCCTTCGAAATTGAATACCAACGTCTTATACAATGAATTTTTTGCATAATTTTACTTTCGAAATTATTTAAAACTGAAAAATATTTCAAATCGAACAACTGACTTTTCGAACTAAGTCTGCTGAGTTTCTATACGAAGCTTGATTAGAATTAGAGTAGGTCAGAGCTAGGCGTGTTTTTGCCGCTCCAGTATTTCTTATTCTTCACGCTGCTGTCATTCTAACAAGCTACATAATTTGGACTGTAAACAAAAAAAGAACTACTCACTTGCCAACATCCTGCAGCATCTGTAGATCAGCTGGGTCCTCTCCGTAGTCGGCTAAATTCACGTCCACGTCTTCGTCTCCTGTCAACAACAATTCTCGACTTAAACCTTGCTGGCTTTGACTTTAGTTGATCAAATTAGTGAGGATTAATGAATTTAGCTTAAAACGATTAGTTTGGTGTTGGTGAATTGGATTAGAATGAACATCGGCACTGAGTTAATGTGATATCCGATATCTACCCCGAAGCTCTAGGGAAAAAAGAGGTGTACGATACTTTACGATTTTTTTTTGCAACTCGAGTTATAAAATTAGAGGTTTTAATTATAAGTAAATGTATCTTAGGGTGGGTTAAAACATCTTTTTTTTCTAACTCTAACAATAACAAAATACGCTCATCTCATTTTGGCGAATGGGGTAAAGAGAGCAAGATATTCGGTTATGTTTAAGTTACATGATGCAAACATGTGGTGGAAACCACCCTTAATTATTGACGAAACAACGGCGTGCGCAGAGTAAAAAATCATTGATCTTACTGTTTTATTCAAAAATAACTTTTTAGTGTTCAGAGCTAACTTTTTTTAGGGTTTAGTAGTAAACAACTAACCCTTATAGTTTCATCATGTCCGTCTGTCTGTCTGTGGCTTGGCTCAGAGACCCCTACCGACAAAGTGGTAACACAAAATCTTAAAAAAATAAATAGGGTACCTCCCCTACAGATAAAGTGGGGGTGAATTTATTTTCTTGTCTACCCCATTGTATGGGGAGTCGTTAGATAGGTCTTTTAAAAATAATGAGAGTCAGCTAATAATAATTTCTTATAATTGTTCGATTTAGGGATCAGTTTGCGAAATATTTAGCTTCAATGCGAAACTTTTGTTGGAGTCGAGTGTCCCCCCTCCCAGCTTATGCCAGCTAAACGGTTGTTGTTAGAAATGTGAAAAAATTTACAGTAGTAGTACGTATATGATGAAATTAAAAGAAAAATTATCATAGCTAAGTAGGCTTCACAGGTCGAGCTATAGCCGAAAAACTGAAAATAGCAATCAGGTGCTAGGATTTCGCTGAGCATAGGAAGTAAAAAGTTCATGTAATGAAGGTGATGAAATACCTAATAAAAATTCCTAAAAAAACTACGGAACCCTATACAGGCTCCTGGCCGGTTTTTCTTGTTTTTTTTTTTAAATTGTGAATCGACATATTAATAAATCCTAACAAGCAATATGTGTATATACAATTTTAATCAGTTTCTCCAAAACGGCTGTAACTATTTCGATGAAAATTACCGGGGGCAAAAAATCCATCTAGCTAGGTGTCATGTCTTCAAAAATTCGTATTCCCCTTGTTATTAGGCATTTTTTTAAATACCGCGTTTTAGACACAAACTTACAGCGCCATCTAATGGCGTGTAGCATAGCTTGCTCACATTTGTGGCAGCTATTATAGAGCGAAGCTTGGTTGCCCAGATACTGACGTTATAAAGTGACCATAAGAAATCTAATATGAATAACTAAACATCAGTTTACTCTTATCTAATCTGTGGAATAACAGAATTTTATTACGATTCCAAAACTTAAGTTGACAGCTCTAGAGGGCTTAGTTAGACCCTATAATCCCGAATCAGTAACTTTCACCAGCTTTCACCCGTGCCCGAATCCCCTGAACTTTTGAGACGGATTAACCGTCTTATCAGGATGAATCCGCCTGCGGGTGCTGCGGCCAACACTTCTGATTGCATTACCATCTTTTGTATTATCCGGGTTTTTTTTGTTACCTTTCGGCTTATTATAATTTCATTATTGAGTCGAAAAGATTACCGGTCTTCCGGGCCAATTCTTTTGTTTTATTCAAAGGTATGAACGCATTTTCTGCTCTAAAATTGAGAATGATGAGAGGTAGCTTACATAGAGAAACTGTTCGATAGCTGGCATTGTAACATGAGGACAAACAAAACACACTAGAAGCGATACTTGTCAGACACGTACGAGTATATGGTCGCGGCTGACAGAAGCACAGAATTTGCTGTAGCGGCGACGTTTTGGGCACGCACAAACAATTGAGGTTCACATCTAAATATCATCACATAACTCTATTTTCCCGAGGAAGAGAAACCACATCCTTGAACCCTATAGACTTTCCCCCTCTGCTATTCTCATCGTCATACACTCTCGTCGGGTTAGGACTATTCAAAACGATCTGAATTTGATATTGGAACATTCGAAGAGTTTCCTTTCAAAATCTTCGCCATATACCCAATAAAGACCTATGATATTGCCGAAATTTTCTTACCGATTAATGACATCATAATTCCTATAATTATTAAGCAATTTTTTTTCATTTGTCTTATATTTGAAAGTTGATTTCAAGGTTATCAATTTACGCATAAAATAAAGTTTTAATTTTTAGTTAGATATATAAAATTAAAGGGTCGGAAATTGTTCGTATAAATGTCGTTTTACAGATAATATTTTTGGAAAATAAAATTTAAGCTATTGTAAGCTTAATGTCTTCCCAATCAAGCTTAAACAAAATGGATTATTTATTCCAAAAAAAAAGAAACAAAAATGTTAGTACTGAAAATTGAGTTTACCTAAAATTCGCCATACAAAACGGCAATTTCATAGTTAAAGACCCAATATTCACATAACTTTTATCATCTAATGTTTATGACTTGACTGTGAGGTTAGCTTACCTGAGTCAATGTAGGACGCGTACGCCCACTCGGAGGCGACCAGGGCCACGAGCGCCAGGAGTATGAAACAGCTTTATGACATCACACCAGGTTCCACGCAGACACTAGGATGCCAATGATAGTTTGCCTGGGTCGATGTAGAACGCTAAGACGCCAATGATAGCTTACCTGGGTCGATGTAAGACGCTATGCTGCCAGTGATAGTTTACCTGGGTCAATGTAGGACGCCAGGATAACAATGACAGCTAACCTGGGTCGATGTACGATGCTATGATGCCAATGATAGCTTACCTGGGTCACTGTAGGACGCCAGGACGTCAATGACAGCTTACCTGGGTCGATGTAAAACGCTAGGATGCCAATGATAGCTTATCTGGGTCAATGTAGGATGCCAGGATTCCAATGACAGCTTACCTGGGGTCGATGTAGGACGCTAGGATACCAATGATAGCTTAACCAGGTCGATGTAGGACGCCAGGATGCCAATGACAGCTAATCTGGGTCGATGTAGGACGCTAGGATGCCAATGATAGCTTACCTGGGTCTATGTAGGACGCGTGCGCCCACTCGGCGGCGACCAGGACAGCCGCGAGCGCCAGGAGTATGGCGCCGGCGCGCGGCATGCTGTCCACGGACGAACCGCTGCTTGCCTGCTGACCAAAATATCATAGACTTTAGAGACCTACTTTAAACTACAGAGTGTAAAAATGTACTAATTACACATTCAAAACGGTAAACTGAGCAACCTTTCCCAAGGAACATAAGTGGAAATATTTCTTGAGAAGATATATCTATGGCTATTTTTTACCTAATAGAGACTTTTATCTTGTTTTGCACATGATATGCGTTAAGACGAACCGAGATTTAGACGAACTTAGACTATGCAACCGCTACTTAATCGGATGTTCTTTGAGAAAAGCTGGTCAGTTTCAGTTTGACGGAACCTAAGAAAAACATAAAACCTCGGGATATGTAAAAAGTTCTATGCCACTCATAAAACTGAACCACTTTTCAAGAGATTTCGGTTCTTCCTTACAAAACTTAAGCTAGTTGTAGCTAGTTGTAAAACTTACATGGTACGATCAAATTGTTTCTCCTTTTTTGAAAGTTGATCAGTTTTATGGTCTCAGAGTAAAATAAAATTCAACATTTTGCACAAAAAAGTCTGCACTTGGACAGCCTAATGAGAACAAAAGAAAACAAGAAAAATAATTTGGTGGAGTTGGTTGGTGCGAGCTGAAAGAAAGAGACCAAAGAAGAGGATGACCCATGTAATGTCAGCAAAATTGGCTTAAAATCCGCCAAAGGATACTATTCATCCATATGGCCAAAGGCCTAACAAGAGTAGGATTATTTTTGAAGAAGGGCGCAGCTGTCGCTATCCATACCTGAATGTTGAGCATAAAAGACAGAAAATTTAAAAGGCGCACCAGTCAACGAAACTGAACAACTTTCAGTAAATAAGACTATCGGGAAACGAAATAAAAATCGCCCTCTACATACAAACTGTAATCAAGTATACAATTTTGTATAGAGATGCAGATATTTTTTCTTTTCCTGTAGATTCGAATAACTGAAAGTTGTTCGGTATCGTTGACTGACCATGCCTTCTCACTTTTCGGAAATTTTTCCGTTACACCTCGTATATGATCCACAATGTAACCACCATTCAGTTTAACCAAAATATACTGAAAATAAATGTAAGACCTCACAATTGAATAAACGAACCAAACCTTACAAAGAAGTAAAACAGACAACTGTAAGGGTGGGCGTAAGCTGAATAATAGTAATAATAGTATTTCTGTCTCTCAGTTTTCTTCGAAATAAAGCAAGAGGGGAGACTCGTTCTGGATCTGCGTCTTAGTTAACGCCCACCCTTACACAACTCTTATCTATCACACCTCAGCCGAAAGCAGATAGAAGACTTTACGGGTTTTTTGTAAAGTTAATTTGTATTTTGGATTCTTCAGCGTGAATTTGTATTAGTTTCGCACCTGAAGCCCACTGATTCTGCTCATGAAAACAAGTAACTTACCAGAAGAAAAACATTTTTTACTAGACGTAAATTTTTCGCCTCTCCATACAAAATGAGTCGATCATGTGACCACTTTTATATGGATATGTGGGGATGGTCCCCAAATGATAGACTGAAGTGATTTCAACGTAGATAATTATATTTTCAATTTCAATTCAATTCAATTTATTTAACTCAGATAAGTACAATCCATATTTGTTAGTAATATTAGACTTAAAAACTATGTTAGTAAATTAATAATCAAGATTAAAATATAAAAATAAAAATTATTTTCGAGGCTCGCCTAACTTTTACAAGATTTTCAGTTTTCAAGCAGATGAAATAACAACGATTCACTATAGCAACCTGAAATGTACGATGTTCATTGCGGGGCGAGCGCGACGGCATACATTGCGCGCCGCCAAACCACCCCCCTGCTGAGACCGATCCTACGGTCGGTAGAATCTCACGCGGCGTTGAAGGCGTGTTGGTTTGGATTGCTCCAGTTGAATCTGATCAAGCGCCGCTGTGGCACCAGGTTCGTCTCTTGTCGCGAACACTGGCTTAAGTCGGTCCACGGAGACGGTGATGATTTTTCCTTTGACTTCCACATCAAACGTCTTCTCTCCGCGGCTCACGACCTTGAACGGTCCTTGGTAGGGTGGCTCAAGGGCTCTATGAGGTTGCCCCTGACGGATAAACACATGGGTTGCTGTGAAGAGGTTTCTGGGAATATAAAATGTTTCGTTATGTTTATGATGCCATCTTGTGGGTTGAGGTGATAACATGATAAAGTAGCTTCGAAGCCTTTGCGAAAAATCTGTTATATCTGCATGCGTGTAATCTGCCTTCGGACTGACAAACTCTCCTGGAAGAGTGAGAGGCTCTCCGTAGACTAGCTCAGCTGCTGTTGTCTGCAGGTCTTCCTTCCAGGCGGTGCGAATACCTAATAGAACTAACGGCAGCACTTCCGACCAGCTTGTGCTGTTGTGACATACAATGGCGGCTTTAAGCTGTCGATGTAATCTTTCCACCAATCCATTCGCTGCTGGATGGTATGCAGTGGTGGTGTGATGCATTGAGCCTAAGAGTGAAGCCATGGCCTTGAACAATCGTGCTTCAAACTGGCGGCCCCTGTCCGTGGTGATGTGGGTCGGGCATCCGAACCTAGCCACCCATCCTGCGATGAACGCGGTCGCGCACGACTCTGCCGTTATATCAACCAAAGGGTACGCCTCAGGCCATCTAGTAAACCGGTCGATTGCAGTGAGGCAGTACCTGTAGCCATGTGAGTAGGGCATTGGCCCAATCAAATCCAAATGCACATGCTGAAAACGAGCAGTAGGTGTGACAAAAGTAGACAACGGTGCAGATGTGTGTCTTACAATTTTGCTTCCTTGACATTGAAGGCATTCCCGTGACCATTGGCGGCAGTCTTTGCGAACACCAGGCCATACAAAACGTTCAGCAACTAATTTCACTGATGCTGACGCTCCTGGATGACTTAACCCATGCAGTGAGTCGAATACCTGTTTGCGGAAAGGCTTTGTGACAAACGGTCGAGGTCGTTTTGTAGATAAATCACAGTATAATCTGTCGTTACTACCTGGTAACCTGACTTTTTCTAACTTCAGGGACGTACCATTCTGTAGTAGATTTTTTAGTTCTATATCGGTGTGTTGATCCGCAGAAAGTGCATGTAGAGAAACTGGAGCGACTACTTCTTCCAATCGAGACATGGAGTCTGCGACAGTATTGTCCTTGCCTGGCAAATATTTAATGTCTGTGGTAAATTGCGAAATATAGTCAAAATAGCGGTATTGACGCGGCGAACAATTCTCACGTTGATATTCGAAAGCGTAAGTGATTGGCTTATGATCTGTAAAAACGGTAAAATGTCGCGCTTCGACCATGTAACGAAAATGTTTTATAGCTTTATAGATGGCAAGAAGTTCGCGGTCATATGGGCTATATTTTCTTTGAGATGGGCTAAGTTTTTGCGAAAAGAAAGCCAAGGGTTGCCAAATACCATTCTTTTTCTGCTGCAATACTCCGCCTTTTCCGGTATCTGAGGCATCAGAATTTATTGCTAGCTCTGCATTCATGTCAGGGTGTGCTAATAATGTAGCTCTGGATAGACTTGTCTTACAGGCTGTAAAAGCGTCCAACTGTTCCGACGACAGAGTGATCGGCTTCGATCCTTTCATGCCTGGTCCGGAAAGAAGTTGATTTAACGGTGCTTGTAAGATAGCTGCAGAAGGAACAAATCGGCGATAAAAATTAATCATACCTAGAAAACGTCTAAGCTCTTTTACAGTCTTCGGTATAGGGTAGTCTGCAATAGCCTGAACCTTCTCTGGTAATGGTTTGATACCAGCTGGTGAGACGTTATGACCTAAAAAGGTAAGTTCTGTTTGACCAAATTGACATTTAGATGAGTTGATTAAGATGCCGTACTCACGTAGTCTTGCAAAGAGCTGATGAAGGTGATTTCGATGTTCATCTTCCGTGGTCGAATAAATTAAAATATCGTCCAAATATCCAAAACAGAAGTCTAGTCCTCTTAGCACTTCATCGATGAACCTCTGGAAAGTTTGAGCGGCATTCCGAAGTCCGAAGGTCATAAACGGAAATTCAAATAATCCGAAAGGTGTTGTAATGGCAGTTTTTGGAATGTCCTCTGGGTTCACCGGAATCTGATTGTATGCTTTCACGAGATCTATTTTTGAAAAGATGTTTGATCCAGCTAATCTGTAGGCAAAATCCTGTATGTGCCGAATGGGGTATCGATCAGGAATGGTGCGAGCGTTCAGCGCCCGATAATCACCACATGGTCTCCAGCCGTTGTCTTTCTTTGGACCCAGGTGTAAAGGAGAGGACCATGAGCTTTCAGATCTGCGTGCTGTACCATTTTGAAGCATAGCGTCAAACTCTGTCTTAGCTATATCCAATCGATCAGGAGCCAAACTACGAGGGCGAGAATTGATAGGTGGTCCTGATGTAGTACGGATGAAGTGAAGAGCATTGTGTTTAGGTGAGTCTGTTTTACCTGCAGGTCTTGTGATTTCCGGAAAATCTTTCAAGATGTCAAGAAAAAGGCTGTCTCCTGTCACTGCTTTAACTGAAGATATGCTTTCAGCTGACTTTTGCCTAGGGACATGAATTGATAGGCTTGTGAGATTATCGACAAGTTTTTGGTTACGGCAGTCGACCATAAGGTTGTAGTGACTGAGGAAGTCGACGCCTATTATAGGTTTACTGACATCTGCAATTGTGAAATTCCAGGTAAATGCTCGACGAAGTCCAAGGTTGAGTTCTAGCTGTATTGATCCAAAAGTAGAAATTACCGATCCATTGGCAGCAAAAAGCTCGTACTTGGATTTTCTGCGGCATCCTCTTACTGCCGATCTAGGAAAAACGCATAAGTCGTAGCCGGTGTCGACTAGAAACAGTAGCTTTGTTTTGAAATCGGTGACAAAGAGGCGGCCTGATAATGAGTGACAGCCTACTTCCGCCGTTAGCGGCTGTCTCTGAAGTTTCCCGTCTTGAACGTGCAAGGGGACGTGCATTTGCTGGCTTTGTCTCCAAACACATTATGGTACCAGCAGTACTGAGAATTTCTTGTGCGGGAGCGAGAACGAGAACGTCTGTTGGAGCTATGGCGAAAACTGCGATCATTGCTACGGCCTCTTCGACTATGACGTAAATCAGAAGATAATGCAGCTACTTGCCTGGACAATTCGGCAACTTTTGCTTCCAGCGCAATATCCGAGGCGCTTCTCGATGCAGCTTGAGTAGCAGAGGCATAAGAAAGAGGCATTCCAAGTGATAATTCCGGACTTACTGCGGCGATGTTTTGTGGAAATGCGCTATGTCCATACTCGTAGATTCGGTCTGCAAAAGCGGCGGTAGCCATCCTGTGTTCTTTTCGGAGGTCACCAATGTGGGGATGGTCCCCAAATGATAGACTGAAGTGATTTCAACGTAGATAATTATATTTTCGAGGCTCGCCTAACTTTTACAAGATTTTCAGTTTTCAAGCAGATGAAATAACAACGATTCACTATAGCAACCTGAAGTGTACGATGTTCATTGCGGGGCGAGCGCGACGGCATACATTGCGCGCCGCCACAGATATAAGCGAAAAAAATTTTACGAGTAAAAATTTTTTTCGCCTGGAAAATTGCTTGTTATCATGAGTAGGAGCTTCGGGTGCGAAACCAATAAAAAATCACGCTTTATAATGACACCCAGTATGATAACAAAATCCTGAAAATGGTCTTCAAAGCCGATAAAGAATGTAAAGAGCAGGCTTTACAAGTTCAATCATTTTGATATTGATTTCTACAATATCCATTTCAATTATGAATTCGTTAATTTTCCTTGATTGAAATTTTAGTAAAAGGCACTTATGAAATTGAGAGCATTTGGATGTGGGCAGAACAGGTTGATCGAAATTATAATTTTAATGTTCCCCGACATTAGAAAATATATATTTTATTGAACACGGACACTTATGACAAACACAACAACAAAAAAATGGGATTAGATTGCGTTTTTAATAGTATTTCCTCACCCTTAATGTTATAGTCCCCTAAAATGAAAAGGCTACAAAAGTTCTTAACAATTCCTAAATAATTTTATAAAGTAAAAAAAAGTTTAAATAGGACAAAGGAAAAGTGTAAAGTTCTGACAGATAATTTTTCTGTTAATGAATGAAATAGGAGACAGAAATTTCCTACAATGCAAGTAGAGCTTGAACGTGAATCAATTAATTTATTCTCTTGGTTAGTGAAAGGAAAGTGAGTCGACTCAGTTACCTGTAAACAAATTAAAAAGCAACTTTGAACACACTTTATATTTAATTAAAAGGTGCTTTTCGTATTTATTTACATAGGTAAAGAAAACTCGTTGTATACCACATCGAATCATAACGTAAACCACAGTTTTCTCTTTTTTTTCAAACCCAATCGAATATATCTATAAAAATATAACAATATCACAACTTTGTGTAAAATCTAGATCCTAACTTACAGTAAATATAATAATATGTGGTTGGAGAAGCGTTTATGTAAATCTTTATGCAAAAGTATGAAATCTTAGTGATTTAGTTTTTTGACGACTTCCTTAGCGGCGCTTGGCACTTTTTTAGATGGGTAAAAAATGTTAAACTCACGTCAGATGTCGCGTCAGATCTCGCGTCAGATGTTTAAGTTTTGAAGTGAAAACTTCTTTAGCGGCGCGTCAGATCTGACGAAGATTGTCTATATGTAATATAAATTGTCATGTTTGTCTACCATAGCGCAATAAATGAATATTGTATGTACTTTTATACTGATAAATAAAACAATTCGTGCGAAATTATTCCCTAACTATTCCAAAATATCCAAAAATGCACAACGTTGAAGTTTAAGTTTTCACTGCTGCCGGCACTCCCGGAGTGCAACCCGTCTTTTTTTTTAACAATTCATAGTGTCAGAAAATTATGTACATGTAAACAAATCGCTAAATATCACTACCACAGGTAGGAATCATTGGTCTGACTTCTACGGTACTGCTCGTCATGGCCTTGAGCCCTGGCTGTATTTATTATTTCTTTACGATTTTTGAGAGAAGGTCTTGCAGTTGAACGTCTAGAGGCATATCCTGAACGACCAACTTATACACGGCCCGTCGGACGACCTAGTAGGTATCACTGTATTGACTAAGCCTAGAAAGACCTGCTGGAGCTTCAAACAGCGAATTGGAGTGGCAGAAGAATGGCGGCCTTTATAGTTACGGAAGGGACGATGCTTTTCGGGTAAGTCATAGCTGATTTACCCGAAAAGCATCGTCCCTTCCGGCTTAGTTTTTTCAGACCCTTTGATTATGACAAATCATTGAAGAACTATACACTTTTCACAAACTACTGAGTTTATTTTATACTGAGTCATAATCATAATAATGTACGTACCATGTACATCCCTAGTAGCAAAAAGCAGGCAATTAATATTACTCTCGTGTTACGCCACTCAAAGTAATAGCGGCAACCCGCTATCATTTTCTTCACTAATGGACTATAACCTACAGAGTCTCACGGAATTCGCGTAAAATCTTTCAAGAAATCTGCAATAATACGTAACGACTAATATATTATTCTCCTCACAAATGGATTGTTGGAATGGATTTATATTTTGCGATTTCTGTAAAAACTGAAAGGTTTACGACTGCTTCTACCATTATCGTCAATCATCATCGCTTTTGCTTAAAGACAGTACACTATACGACTTTTTTTATTCACCAGGATAAAACATTTTATGGATGCTACTACCCATGAAACAGAAAATAGAGCACGTTTTAAATACAAATAGGTAATTCTTTGCTTTGCTGTACACCTGACCAAAAACTGACTAACAGCGTGTTAGACTCGCAATAATCGCACTAAGTAGATAATAGATAGGACGAGTTCGACTCGTAAACGTTGTAGCCTATTTACGATATGAAGAAATATAAAGGCTCTGTTCTTACCTGACTTGCGGCCCTACAGCATAATATAATTAGGGTGCCTAGCAGCCATTGGGTGTAATTTTTCTAGCTCACAACTTAGCTACCTCGCATAGCACTAGTGGAAAAGAACGCTTATGCATAGAAGGTTAGTACTCGTACGAACTTGTAGATTCCTTATCGTTTTTCCTGCAGACTTTTTTCATCCAAATGTGATTAAAATGTAAGATTACAGATGGTGTCATACGTGGGTGTAAAGTAGGTATTACTTCTAGCTCAAAGATTTCCACTGTCACAGGCTTGCATTATTTCTCACGGGAAATCAGTACGACCCGGGCGAAGTCCCAGAGCAGAAGAAGAAGACGAAAGTTCATTGAACATAACAACTTCGGAAGACATAACAACTTTAGAAAGCCCTAGTATACATGTAATAAAACTTTAGAGATGTAATAAAACTGTAGAAATGTTGAATTTAACTCAACTTATTTATCGATACAGACCCACCTCCAATTTATAAAAATATTGTGTGTCGCTTTTTCTGCACAGGTATTACATAAAAACCGTTGAACAAATTTAAAAGGGAAGGTAATAAGCTATAAGCTTAGCTCCGATCAACATTTAGTTTTTATTTGATCAAAAGCGGCATACGGACAGAAAAGATCTAATTTCAAATACGTAAATTATTCTTAGAATATGCAAAAGGAGGAAAAACAGGGTGTGGAATAGAAAAGTACCAGAAGTGCATGAATTTGCAAGTGGATTATTTATGAACTTTGTTCCTATATTTGCGAGTAAATATTGGTAGATTTCGAGATAGTACAAGTCAAGAGCGCGTCGAGGTTTACAAATTAGAGTTTCAAACATTACCTAACCAAAGCTAAAGCCTGAGTTGCATTGCTACTGTCAAGCTTGACCTGCTATTGAGTGTACGTACAATTTATCAACGGGTTTATTTTTCTACCTTATCCATACAGCGTGAATTTTCATTGGTCTTGCTCCCGGAGCCTGGTCATTCTATAAAAATAATTATTTTACTGGAGAAAAAAAAATTCTCGTTCCATTTTAATAGTCTTAAATTAATGATGAATAAATGTCGCTGGCAAATTGTATAATTCGCCGCTTTACATAATGTCTTGGCATTTACAAAATTACGAGAAATTTTTACACAATGCCTGGGCCTTTTACATAACGACGCAGAATTCGTTTCTAACGTTGTCGTCGTAAGGTAACCTAACTCAACCTAACCGATCCCAACTAACTAACCTATAATGCACTAGTACTGATCTAACCCCGTTTACAATCTGCCGATACGTTTTAACATTTGCCGAACGTATACAATTTGCCGGCCGTTCGTAAACGGCGAATTATACGATTTGCCTGCGACATAGATATTACAATGGAAAAGTAGCTCTAGCTGTCTTACCGCCCGTTGTAGAAAGTGTGTTTAAAGTTAAAGCTCCTTTAATTAAGCTTTTTGCTTTAATTAATTTATAACGCTGATATGCTTAGAACAGCGCTTGAAACTTTGCAACAAATTAATTTATGCATAATCTAACTTTACCCAATATTATCTAAGCAAAGTTTAATAATTATTACAAACCCTTACATTCTAATTTAGTGTTTTGCTTCCATTATAAAGTATCGTTATTGTATTTTGCATAAAACACCAAAAACAATTACGTTCTAAAGTTTAGTTATAAACAAAAAAACAAGGAAAATTTATAACGGTGGTTTGTACCTACACCACCTAAACAAAACATAACCGAATTTACGCTTCCTTCTTTCTTCACTTTTAGGGTGAATTTCCACGGGATGTGATCTGAAAGATTCCGCCATCCTATTGGTCGGAATTTTCCCAGCTCACAGTTTTTTTTTGTGGGCTGTTTATGGGCTTACTCTTGACCTAGATGAGGTCGACGACGGAACGAGCTTGCCCAGAAGAAGCTTATTCGCTTGCGACTTAAGTAGATTCGGGTTATAAGAGCTCGGCAACACAGACGCAGACAGAGAATTAGCTTAGCTCTCTCGCACAGCATTGGTAGAAATTCACCCTTATGGGAGCAAGATGCGTTTATTCGGTTATGGATAAGTGACATTGTGCAACCCACATCAAGTTTGAAAGTTAACTTCTTCTTCTTTTTAGTTATTGGCTTCCATCGTTTTTACTAACGATGATTCCGCCATGAAAGTAAACTTGAACCCGAAAAAAAATTAGAAAGATAACTTCACAAGTCTTATGTGCTCTTTTATCGTAGCTTTTGTAATGCAAATGTAAACAAGAGTCAATGTCTTCGAAATGGGGACAACCACTACTTTCACGGCCACTACTTGCGAATGGACGTGATCTCCCACAATCATAGTTAAAATATCAATAGGTACCATACAACATCGGCCTTTTTAGCATCACTTCCGAATTCGAAATTCGAATTAAAAAAAAACCGGCCAAGGGCGAGTCGGACTCGCGACTTAAGGGTTCCGTAACTACCTACCATATGATATACTAAAAGCTTTTGCTCTTTGATTTTAAAACTCCGCGACCCCTCTTTTATAGAAAATTTTGACCCCTCTTTTATAGAAAAGCTCTTGAAATGGGAGCTCACCTTAATTGGTTACTATTAGTTGTAAGAAAAATTGAAATATTTAATGATTTTAGACTTTTCCCTTTATTTGTACTGTGAGACCTAGCTTCTTGCCAAATTTCATAATTTTAGGTCAACGGGAAGTACCCTGTAGGTATTGCTTTTTTGCATAAATGTATGGAGATGAGGACATACAAAACCATATCTTTTGATTGCGTCGTTGGAAAAAATTTAAATTTTTAGATCTTGTGTGGTTTATAGACTTTAATATTCGTTATCAATTGAGTGAGAAAAAGGGTCTTGACAGACAGACAGACAGACAGACGGACAACAAAGTGATCCTATAAGGGTTCCGTTTTTTATTTTGAGGTACGGAACCCCAAAAAAAAAAAAAATTGATGAATCTTATTCAGTTTTCTGCTTGATTAAAACAGTAAAGTAAGGACTCATTGTATTCTAATTTGATTATGGTTCAAAATGGAAGCAATAGTAGATCGATGACACCTTTCTTTACATTGTTATGGAAATGTAGAGACAATAATCCTGACGATTTTCTGAGGGTTGAGGACGTATTGGATTGTGATATTAAATTACTGGTATTGGGAAGTATATTTATTCCACTTAGCAAACTATCTAAGGGGGAGATTTAGCTATTATGTTTTTGCAGAATATGGTGAGTTATAAATAGTTTTGTTAATATCTGGTTATTTGGTTCTTGTCTGTATACTTCTAATAATAAACTGGGTGTAGGACAGGTTGGCTAAAAATGAAAGAGCATGAGAAGAAACATACCACGTAAAGAAAAACCGGTCAAGTGCGAGTCGGACTCGCGCGCCGAGGGTTCCGATATACCTATAGTATTTTTGGAAGCAATAAAGTCCATTTTCAGGACCGCAAAACTAAATTTGTTTGTAAAGGTTTTTTGCAGATTTCTGAAAAACTGTGCAACTTAGAAAGATCGTTTTATTTTTGCTGTAAAGTTTACATAAACCTCTGTCAACTGTAATTAATTCAGATTTTCCCTTACTCAAACTTCGGAGATAAGGGGGGGGGAATGGTATTTTTTTTGACATTTTTCATCATAACTTGAAAACTAAGAAACTTAAAAAAATACAAAAATATATTTTAAAATTTACAAGTAAAGTCCTTTCATATGATACCCCACTCGACCTAGTAGCGACAATTTGAAATTTGGCCCCCCCTATTTTGGCCCCCTTTACATTAATAATCATACTTTTTTCAAAAAATTTTCATGTGCAATTAAGTTGGGCAACTATATTCTAAAACTATTCCAAATTTCAGCTCGATAGCGTAAGTGGTTGCTGAGATATAGAGGTGTGACAGACAGACGGACAGACAGACAGACAGACAGAGCGGCACCATAAGGGTTCCTTTTTTTTACCATTTTGGTATCGGAACCCTAAAAATCGGTCTCTCCATACATACTGTCTAATAAAATTTGTAATTTTGTATGGAGTGGCAGGTTTTTTTTCGGTGATATATTTCTTGGAGAAAATAGTTCAGTTTCCTTAACCTGTTCCTTAAAACTTTTTTTTGTAGTGGACTCTTGTTGTTAGCCCTAGTGGCTGTCACAACTTCACCGGACGGTTTGCTAGCCCTAGTGACCTCCCTACACTGTATTTATAGTGCTGCCAGACAAAATATCCTATTACCAAAGCTTATTAAAATAAATTCTTTCTTACATTTTCTAGTACCTACACGAAAATCTTGGAGCTCTGTCAGTTTGGGTGAAAATTATTGGAAGACATAACTTTTTACGGCAAATTTCAAGATTCTAGGTCAACCGAAAACTGTTTGTTTTTGTAGAATTGACTTCGAAACTTATTTTTTACGCCGCTAAGAGACCAAGGACAATAGACGATGGGATAGTTTTGTCCGATCCTCACGAACATTATCGTATCATATTACGGCGGACGCCGGGCTGCCGGGGAAGAATAATACTGTCTAAGTGGCGAGTAGCTTGTCAATACACGGAGCATAGAGTGCCAACTATTACTAACGAACGAACGGTGTGTAGGCAGTGTATTAAAAATCGCTCACCTCTTAGAATACTAAAACGTATATATACGTGGTTCCTCGCTCAGTGTAGACTACCTTACTGGAGAGGACGTAGCCAGGCCGTAAGAAACGGAGAAAAAATGGAATATTTTGGACGAAGACTCGCCTATAATAGCAATTAACAGAGAAAAGTGGGAACGTAAAGGGAGGTATTAAACAAAAAATAATCCGTGAAGAAGCTTCTAAGTAAGAACACAAGTATAAGATTTATGAATCAATAAAACGAAACTCTAAGTAGACTTACAAAGAACTCCAAACTAACATCCATTAGGAGAATCGGCTGAAAGTTTAGCAAGGCTTGTCAATAACTTTGCTTGTCCGTCAATAGGTACTTTGATGTACAGTCAAGAGCACTACAAGCTTGCCACATTTGACTTTGTACGACTAAAACTAAAGTAACTAAAATCGCGCTTCGAGTGCCAAGCTTTACCTGCTTTTGACTGTTTAATGATCAATGTCTAAACACTACGCGACTATACGTCGTACAAAATTACTCTGAATATGACAGTTAATTCGCAGAACTCAAAAAATGAATCGCAGACCCCTGCGACTCATTTTTTTGAGCGCGGCAGGTCGAGAGAGGCGCGCGAATCGTTCATTGGCTCTCCGCCTATCACCCATGCGCAGTAAATAACCGTCAGAGCCAAATTTATTCTACGCACTCTATACTAGGCCATGATATTAGATATCGTCTGGAACCATTTCATTAAAACATACTTTTTCAATACATTTGCTCGAAAAACGTAGGTACTTACAAGGACGTAAACATTGCTCGTAAGTAGTTACTTACCGAACTAGTGTGGTAAGTAAAAAGGTATAATACCAAGGAGTTTTTACACTCTGATCATAAAATTATTTTGTAAAAATACTACAGTGGTGACTTTTTACTTGGGTGACGACTGCCTACCTATATTTAAAATAAAATGGAGAGTACCAGGAGAACATAAATCGACCAGAGGCTGACAGTACCCATGGTTGGTTCCTTTACCAAGTGTATTACTTATACCTGTTTTCTCACAAATGTACTGAAAAGCGTAGTAAGATACACGTCCGTAAGGGTTATGACAAACTCGTGCCGATGGTAAACCCTCGACTTCGTCTCGGGCTTACAAAACGTCAACTCGTTTGTAATAATCCTCCTTACGGAACTTGTATCTTAAACTTCTATTAATAGGTGATTCTGCATCAGTAATGGTAATTAATAGGCTACACAAAAAACTTACACTAGTTATTTTAATGGGGTTGTTTAAATGGGTACTTGCACAAAAATTATTAATTTCATTAACCTCTTGTCTGTGGACTGTCATTTCCTCCATTTTGCTATATCTGTGGAACCGGCTCCCGGTGACGCCTTTTTGGGTGGTAAGATTTTTTTCTAACTGGAATTTATCTGATTCCCAATAGGATTCTGATCAATTCTGACTAAAATAATATACTTTATAAACTGATTAATCCTATTACAAAATCCTTCCTGCATAAGTATTCCATTCCACCTAAAGTATAACACATTTAGTATAGGGTATCCTGAAGCTTACTTATTACCCTAATTTTTATAAAAATAAAACAATTAAACGAACATTAATTAAGTTTTTTAAGTATTTTAGTTGGTTTTAAATTACATAAAACTCAAACATCACATGTCTCAGTACATTTTTTTCACAAAATACTTGTTTTCTTATTGGGTACAAAAACCAGGCCCTTTGTGAGTAATCAAAATTTTGCCATTTTTTTTTTTGCTATTTACAATTTGTCTATGGCATTGTGGATAAAGATCTTCTGTATACTGTAACTTGAACATATCAGCTACAAGTAACAAGAGTAGCGCAATGTTATGTTGAATAGTTTTTAATCAAGAGTTTAACAAAAATGGTACCTAAACTTGGCACAAAAAATAGCACCTTTTTGTAACCTAAATTTTTGGTGAAAATGTAGTTACTTTTTAAAGGACTAATAATTTTCTAAGATCTACATGGAACAAAGTATGCAATTTAACACAAAAAACAGTATGCTTCTAGGAAATATATCAAGCACAAAGCTTATAAAGTCAGTAAACAAAACACCACTTTGGTCTCAAGGATGCTTAAAAAGTATGGATATGACTTTTCGTATTTTTTTAAAAGTAAAAATTTAAAATACCTGGCGCCCATAGTTCAGTGGTTAGAGTGTATGCCTCTTGATCCGGAGGTTTCATCTTCAAAAAAATAACTTAAATTAGGTGCATACAAAAAATAAACCACAAGCGAAAATCCAAAAGCCGTATCCATAATTTCCAACCCCATAGTCTGTGGGAAAACCGGGCCCCGGTGGGAGAGATACTTCCATCTGATTTTAGTAAAAATATCACTATTCCTTAAAATTATATACGTTTTACATGAATTGTAACGGAAATTCATTAATTTAGTGCCTAACATACATATACATTTCAGGATTTTATTCATGTTTTCGCGAGAATTAGTCAAAAACAAAATCATGTTCTTAGTTCGAAAAAAAGAGGGGTCGTATTCCGATTGATATTTTCACTGAAAATCTAGAAGCCACCGATATATTTATATGTAAAAATTAAACATAACTTACATTGCCATTGTTTTCAGCTAACAAAATCCCAAAAACACTACAAATTATCATTAAAATTGCAAAACAATCGCGAGTGCTATCGTCGTTTCGTATCCTATGTTTGACTGGCGTATACTGCTTTTTTTTGTATGAAAAGGGTGCGAAATAAATGGATCACAAGCTAGCCTGTTTCATCATACACATTTTGTAATGCGTAAGAAAGGATAGGATAGAGAATGAACGTTATTTCGAGCGGGAAACCATAACAACTGATAGTCACCGGGTCCCGGAGGGCCAACAGACGCGGAAAAAATGACATCCTCCGGGACCCGGAGGTTCCACAGACAAGAGGTTAATGTCGTAAAACATTAAAAACAGCTCTTTTATGGTAATAAATAATATGAATAATTTGTAAGCTACATTTTATAATTTGGCTATAAAACCGTTTTGGTTTCTACCAACTTTACTTAATAACATTAAGCCAAAATAGATGGCTTTTGAACTCAAGTTAGGAAGGCACTTTATTTTGAATATTACTTCATAAATAACATTTTGATATTTCGTGTGGAAACGTTTATTCAAGTTTATAATATATATCCTATATTATTAAACGAGCTATATTTGTATAAACATATTTGTAATTGGTTTCTCATAAACAGGTCTAACGATTTCGATGAAATTTACTACACGGGGGTTTTCGGGGGCGGAAAATCCATCTGGCTAGGTCTCATGTCTGGGAAAAATCGTTTTCTCCCTATTTTTTGTAGCATTTCTTGAAAATAGTGCGTTTCAGAAACCCTACAGCGCCATCTGTTCTGTTTGTGGACAGGTACTATACTATTAACGAGCAATATTTCAATACATATATGTGCATAAATTTGTAATCGGTTTCTCGAAAACGGATCTAACGATTGCGATGAAATTTACCATACGGGGGTTTTTGGAGGCAAATAAACGATCTAGCAAGGTCTCATGTTTAAAACAATTTTTCTCCGTTTTTTGAGCATCTCTTGAAAATAGCGCGTTTCAGAAACCCTACGGCGCCATCTGTTAGTGAGCTTTGGTTAAATTTATACAGAGCGAAGCTCGGTCGCCTAGGTACAATCCATATCATTTTTAAGCTCGGTCGCCTAGGTACAATCAATATTCATTTATTGCGCTATCGTAGACAAACATGACAATTTATATTACATATAGACTCTTCGTCAGATCTGACGCGCCGCTAAAGAAGTTTTCACTTCAAAACTTAAACATCTGACGCGAGATCTGACGCGACATCTGCGAGAGTTTATCATTTTTTACCCATCCAAAAAAGTGCCAAGCGTCGCTAAAGAAGTTGTCACTTAAAAAAAACACTCTTCCGTTAGTTTAGTGTATCAGCAGCTGATACAGGTATTCGCGTAAATGTGGGGGCACGCATTTTGTATGGGAGGTACTAATTCATTTTTGTCGTCCTTTCACATATGTTCCTTAGGGAAAGTTAGTTGTTTTGTTTCATGTCCATATTCACATTCTTCAAACTGGCATACCCTTTCTGTTATCCCTTTCTAATTGTTTACAATTTATCTCCAAATAATTAACGATTGTAATCGACACCTAATTAATCTTTGGTTACCTGACCACCATTGTCAACAATGTAGATATTTCCAAACATATCAAAAATCTTAAACAAAGCCTTGTTCTATTTTATCCTCTACGATTTATCCCAAAGACTATCCATTTATCCCTATCCCTAAGGAGCAAAAAGGTTCTTATATCACAAAGCTTAATTAAACCTGAGGCCAACCCAAAGGCCCGAGAATAAGGGCAGATATAGAATTACTAGGACCTTGGAAATAACTATCTTTATAGTCTAGGTCAATAAAAAGGTTTTGCGTCTCAAGAGGTTTGTTTTAGTCAACTATACGTCAGCAGAAATCCTTTGACGATGAGATGGCCTTTATAGGCTAAGATCCCACGACAAGATTATGCACCTATCTGTTATTTGAACGAAATGTGGTTTATATGGAAGGTTATATATGGGGTCATACAACGCCCTAGGGTTGCCTATAAATATCTTGCCGCAAGTACCTCAAAAACACATATTAACATTTTGGTTGTATGGGAACAACCCTTTCATTAATTTTGGCAGAGCAATGGATATTGCCTTAAGATACCTTGCATAGAGATTCTCGGTCATACAAAGTTTCATCAAAATCGGTTCATCTGTTTCCGAGATAATTGCATTTTTTTTTGTATGACAGCCACCCTCAAAATGAGAGCCAGCAAGAAACTACTCAAAATGCTGTAATAATTTTGCCTAAAACTCCTTAATTTTTTAATTTGGTGCAAGTAGGGTCTGTCGTTTAGCCGCTAGCCTCATTTTGGGGTTGCTGTCATACAAAAAAAAATTAAAGATGCATTACTTTCTTGATTCTGGTCCTGGCCCACATGCTCGTTTAGCCACTTGTGACATAAAAAAAATCTAGTATTTATCATTATTTTTATATAGCTTAAAATAGTGTGATAGAGAGTGGATAAAATAATTATTATATCATTCCCCTTCTAAAAATAATATCTTATTCACTGAAAACAGTGAATAAAAAGAATTTTTAATCACTATTTTGGTGTTTGAATTTAGAACACACCAATATTTTCGACCCCCATCTCAATGCTATACAACCTCCTTAAATGTATAATTTTCTTAAATCTTTCTTTTTATCGAAGTCATGGTATAAAGTTTAGTATGTAACTTCTGAATTAAAGGGATTTAAATCGAGGGTCATGAATCTCTCGCGTCACTCAGGATTCTAATACTTGAATCCCTCGCCACTCTCTGTGGTCGTGACTCAGTCGTTAGAATCCTTCACTCACTCGTGATTCATCCTGGCCCTAGCTTAAAATCCGTCTTTTAATCACTAATTGCATAATATACTTTTTTTTTGGCTATTTATTTGCATAACATTGATGCAAAGAAAAATTAAACGACAAATTCTACTCATGAAAAAAAGCAACTTTAGGTACCTACTACCTAAATAATTTTGTTTTTTGGAAACAAAATGTAGTATTTTTTTTGTGAAAACTGTTCGTTTTTCTAGTACGATTCCTGCTTTAAAGGAGCAAAAAGGCAAAAACATCACATTTTATTTAATTCTGTATAATTCTTAAAATTTTCTGAATGTCTGAGGTTGCATTTTATGATGGGTCTAAAATAAGTGCTTATTTTGTTTAGAAAATGATCGATCAAATTATGTCGTATTCAAGATACTTATAAATTTAATCCTACATTATTTATGGGTGTAGGGAAAGTTTATCGAGTTCAATAAATTAGATCAAGCGTCACGTTACGGGTAGACGTAGTTTATTTATGACTTTAATATGACTATAACTCATGTCTCTATAGAAGAATACATACATATATACGGGTGTGAGGGACTGCTTTCCGAAAATTGAAAGGGCATGATCATTACAAATAAACAACTTTCTGGAAATAAAAAAGGAAAATCGGCCTCTCCATACAAAATTGCAATCTTGATTGGACAGTTTGCATGGACAGGCCGATTTTTTTTAATATCTATAATTTTATTTACTGATAGTTGTTCAGTTACGTTGATTGATCGTGCCCTTTCAACTTTCGGAAAACTAAGCTTTACACCATTTATATACGGGGTGCGTGCGAGGGACTTCTTTTTGAAAACTAAAAGGGCATTATTAGTCAACAAAACTGTGCAACTTATATGTGAATTGGGCTCTCCATAAAGACTGTCCAATCAAGTTTTTTTTTATTTTATTTTAGTTTTATTTCATTTCCTGAAAGTTTCATCCACAAAAAGTCTTTCCGTTTTGTTTACTGATCATGCAAAAATTACACAAGCTACCTGCTTGTTTCAACTCACTTTCCTCTCTATATTCCAGGGGGTTTAGACGACACAACGTGCCATCAAATTGAGAGATGACAAAAGTGAACGTTATAAAGGGTATGGGACGGCACAATGTCTCAAATGTTGTTTAGACCCCCAGGACACGGTTCAGTTTCGTTTACAGAGCACGCCCTGAAAGGGCGTTTTCGGTACAGTCAAGAGCACATCAAGCTTGACACGTTGGACTTTGTACCACTCTTATTGCGATAGATATACGGGCTACAGTCGCACTGCGAGTGTTAAGCTTGACCTGTTGTTGACTGTACACTGTTCCTTACATGCACCTTGTATAGTGTTGGAATAGTCAGGTCCTTGAAGGCAACTCCGTATCGTTTATTTTAAATCTCACGATTTAACTTAACTCTCTACGGGACGCGAATATACATACATAAAATTACGCCTCTTGCCCATCAGGGTAGACAGAGACCACTTCCCTCTACCTGCTATAATCTTGACATACTTCCCTCACTTCTTGTACTTTCATTAACCCTTTTATACACGCTCGTCGGTTTAGGGTACTTTTAACCGGGCCTTTATTTAGAACGTCCTGAATTGGGTCTTAGAAAGTTCATGGAGGACTTCCCCATCAAAGAGTCAATTCATCCCATCACTTCACAAACAAAATAATCAGTTGATCGGGTTAGTATGGGAAGTAGAACAAAAAGTTAATTATCGTCATGGGTCCCATGGGAACGTTGTTTAATAATCAACACCTGAGTTACCCTCCTTCACCTAACATCTGTATTAATTTTTGAGTAAATTGTGTTCACTAAAATCAAATCGGGTTATTTGACTACGTAACTTTACTAACTACAGTTTGTTACTATCTAAACATAATGATGACCTAGTTTACTAAACGAAGCAAATTATAAGCAAACTGTTCGGATAAGATTAATTAGACAGACATAAATTTCAAGTGTGGATGTATCAGATTGCTCTGCGCCGCAATTGGATCTCCGAAGATAAAATCTCCTCCTATTAACCATTTACCTCCTAATTACCACCTATTGATTTTAAAATTTTGTAAGTTTTATTTTTGAGTTGTTTGTAATTTGTATCTTCATTTTAAAATTCTTAGCGTTAATTCATAAATGAGCTTTGTTTTTGAACTACCAATAATTTGACACAACTTGTGAATAGTGTAGTTGGCTGTGTATTTATCTTACATTTAATAATATATTTATTTTTAATTATAGTTTAGTACACAGTTGTTTACTGTTCCAAATAAATAAAATATTATTCAAAATTGTAAAAACGGAACCCTTATGGTCCGAGACTCTTAGTTTTCAAATTATGATGACAAATGTTTAAAATTCCCCCTTATCTCCGAGGTTTGTATCTGAATTTATTATAGTCGATAGAGGTTTATGTAACTATTATAGGAAAAATATAACTGCAACTTAGGGGTGCGGTCAATTAAATGGACTTTAATGCTTATAAAAATTCTATAGGTAATTAGGTACAACGGAACCCTCGGCGCGACCGATTTTCTCTTAGCTTATTGAAAGTACTAAGGAAAGGACAAAAATTTTCGCCCTACATTTCTGAAAAACCAAACCTTGAACGACTACGGCTCGTGAAGTTCCTAAACAAGTTTTTTATTCTTTTGCAAACAAAAACAAGATGACGTCTGCCGCGGAGATAAAGCTTTTATTAACCTTAGGGTGCGAGTAAATTTCCAAGCAAACCGTTGTTTTTGTTTCCCAAATGAGCCTGTGTCCTCAGAAGTCCTTTGGGCCTCTTGTGTTTCTCGCACAATGGACGCTGGCAGGTTACTGGCAATTACCACACTAATTAGGTTCGTTAGAAACGTGAATGTTTATACAGATAGCTGTTGAAGAGAAATACATAGACATGTTTCTTGTTTCCTGTACCATGGAGGATCTATCGAGGCGAATCAAAGTCTGACGATTTAGAAAACAAGAAAATAATATAATTAATCAAATGGAATTGTTAAATACTTTTTATAATCTGTGATTTGTTGTTATTTCGTTTCCATGGTTTTACTTTCAATATATCACGAGTTTTTTGCAAAGCTGATATTTCCTTATTTTTACCTCAAGTCTGAACCAGCATCAGCTCCTCAACATTTGGTCCTTCGAGGATACGAAGAATTGAGGTACCTACAAGATTTATCACCAAAATGTTAGCGAGAGCAAAAGCTCGAAGCGAAAGTCAGCTCGCACGGCAGTTGTCATCCACCAGCAAAATGAGCCATGATCACGTTCCTGACAGTTCGAACCCAGTATGTTATCAGCCTACCAGAAGCAGCAAATCATCAGTATCCAGTGCCAAGATGTCAGTTGTATCCGTCGACGTGCTAAGGAAACAACTCGAATTAGAAGCTGCCGAAGAGCAAGCTCGCCTGTTCGTCGCTGCTGCAGAGGCCGAAGCCAGAATGGAGGAGGTCAGGATGCGAGCCCAGATGGAAGAAACCAAAAAAAAGTCAAGATGGAAGAGGCAAAGTTGCGAGCCCAGATGGAAGAAACCAAAGAAAAAGTCAAGATGGAAGAGGCAAAGTTGCAAGCCCAAATCGTGGAGAAAAGACTCAGTGCCAGCCTAGCCGAAATAGAGGATCGAAGACTTCGTGAAGCTTCTAGTGCGACGTCGTCAGCACAAAGAACTGAGGAGTGGGTAGCGCGACAGAATGTTATTTCTACTATTCGTCACACCACCGCGACACAAAATAATAATAATAATAATAATAAAATCATTTATTTCAGGCCAGTGACCCATAATTAATTAATTATAAAAACAAATGTCAAAATCAAAATACAAAAATAAATTAAAATTAAATACAAAAATTAAATAATAATTGAATTCAAAATTAAAATAAAATTGGAAATTATCATGCAAATGTCAAACCTATACTAAACTAAAATTAACAAATTATTTAATGAAAGGGGATGCAGTGGCATGCAGCTGCAACCACCTTCGCATCATCGGTGAATCCCACCGCCCGGACAGTGCTCTCAGGATTCTATTGGGGCTGGCCCATACGCGAGTCATTAATGAAGCGCTCCGTTTACGTATGACACAATAAAAGTCGTCTATATGGGCTTCCGCAAACATTGCAGAGGCGCTACAAAAACGCGGCAATTTCAACAGAATCCTGAGTGCATCGTTGTACTGTACGCGTAGCGCGTTGTAAAATGCGCGTTACTCGGACCCCAAAGCCCCCGCTGATCAAGATGGTCGTCAAGCAGTTCCTGCTTCTCATGATAACGAAGTACGTTTAGCCTCTACCCCTAATATGTCAGCCCCCTTCGCCCAAGGTAATGATCAAAGCCATGCGATACTTAAATTAGCTGATGCAGTGCATAATTTAGCTTTAGGTTGCGCTAGTAGTACTCAACAAGCGGTCTCAGATAAGTTGATGAGTCGAATTGCGACACCTAAGGAGCTGCCTACTTTCAGAGGAGACCCTTTGGAGTGGATTTGTTTTGAAAGTTTCTACGAGGAATCCACCCAGGTTTGCCAGTTTTCGAACGCTGAGAATATTTGTCGTTTGCGTAAAAGTCTGCAAGGTGAAGCGAGAGAATGTGTTGCTGCGCTTCTCATGGGAAATGTTTCTGCTGATAATATTATGCATACTTTGAAATTACGTTTCGGCCGACCTGAAATTATAATTACGAAAATTGTTAGCCAAATCAGGAAAATTCCATCATTGCCTCCGTCATATCACAATGACATTGTGACATTTTCAATCAAAATAAAAAATTGTGTCACCGCTGTCAAAACCATAAAGCAAGAAGATTATCTAAGGAGTCCCGAACTTACCTCGGTAATACTATCTAAGTTACCATGCGCTTTAATTACTCGATGGGCGGACTATTTACACAAACATATCGAAAAAGGTTTTAATATGACTCGCATGGAACTTTTATCGGAATTTTTGGATAAAGAGGCACAAAAGATTTCTGATGTCGGCGTATCTTTACTATACGTTCCTTCCATTCAAAGAAAGCCTGAAGTAGTTCAAACTCATTCAAACTTTCAGAAACAGCCCCAACTAGTGCTGAAGCAAACAAAAGACGCTACAAAATGCCGTTTTTGCTTTAAGCGCTCTGATCACGTTATTACCGACTGTCCGAAGTTTAAGCGCGCTCTTCGAAAGGATAGGTGGTCTTTTGTACGTAGCAATCGACTTTGCCCAAAATGTCTAGTTAGCGATCATGACAAAAACGTATGTAATGCTCCGGTTTGCAATATTGATAACTGCGGATTGCCACATCACGTAATTCTTCATTGGCCAATTAAGTCAACCGAGAGGTCTACTAATGTTACCATAGATGAACCTTCTGACGTGGTAGACCCTAGTGAACGTGCAGCTTTTGAACTTCCCGAGAATGAAGACTCTGAAGGATGTGTAGCAAACGTTACTACCACAAAAAGTGCTAATACTTCAGACCCACTTTTACACTCACCTGTGCTCCTGAAGAATGTTCGTGTCCGGATACATGGCCCTAATGGTGATGTCGTTACTGATGCCCTCTTAGATGACGGTTCCACCATCACGATGATTGATGACAGGGTTGCGGAGCAAGCTGGTTTGCAAGGTCGCACTGAAAGTTTACGAATACGTGGAGCTTGGGATAATACTACTCTAGTCTGCCAATCGGAGCTAATGACCTTTGAAGTCTCTGGAGGAAATTCTGACCGTTATAAAGTAGTAGCACGTTCAGTTAAAGGCATTAACCTACCGAGTCAACATTTTCAACCAGACAACTATGAATATTTAGATGGAATCAAAGATGCTCTCTGCTCCGATCCTATGAAGCCCTCGATGATAATCGGTCAGGACAACTATCACCTGCTATCGCCACTGGATATTATAGAAGGCAACCCGAGTGCAACTCAAACTGTCCTTGGTTGGTCCGTTCATGGAAAGTCACCAAATAAACATCGTTCACACGGAGTTATCAATGCTTGTACGTTGTTCTTAACTACACATGATGAAAGCGAGAATAGTTTAGCGGAACTTAATGATCTTGTCAAACGTTCATACGCATTTGATGCTCTTGGAGTCAGCGTTAAGCCTCGACAGTGCTTAGAGGATGTAAGAGCTATGAAAATCCCGGATGTTACTTCTAAGCAAGTTGGTGACCACTGGGAAGTTGGTCTGCCGTGGAAAGACGATACAGTCAAAATGAAAGATTATCCTGCTGCGTATATGCGACTTCAAGGTGTAGAGAAAAAGATGCGCTTGAACTCAGATTTTCAAGCTCGATACCGAGAAAGAGTACAACATCTACTTGAGAATAATTATGCTCACCTCTGTGAAGAACCTGATGATGATGTGTCTGTACCCGATCGACTTTGGTATTTGCCTCACTTCGGAGTGGATAATCCTAACAAAAAGAAACTGCGACTTGTTTTTGATGCCGCTGCCAAGTCTGAAGGCTGCTCCCTAAATGACTATCTACTTCAAGGTCCAGATTTACTAGTTTCACTAATGGGAATTTTGTTCAGATTTAGAGAGCATCGCGTAGCGGTGACTGGCGATATTAAAGATATGTTTCTTAGAGTTCAAATTAGAAAGGAAGATCAGGATGCCCTGCGTTTTCTCTGGAGAGATGATTTTAACAGTGGTAAACCACCCGCGAAGTACGTCATGAACTCGCTGATTTTTGGAGCATGCTGTTCTCCTTTTGTGGCTCAATATGTTAAAAACAAAAATGCGATGCAATATGAGAAAGAGAAGCCTCGTGCTGTGAGAAGCATTGTACATAGCCATTATGTTGACGATTTGATGGATAGGATTGAGACTGAGGAAGAAGCTATTCAGTTGGTTCAAGACGTGAGGAACATTCACAAAAAGGGAGGTTTTGAGATCCGCAATTGGACTAGTAACAGTAAGGCAGTTCTAGCAAGTTTACCTGAGGCAGATTTAGGCCCGAGCGCCGTCAAGTTTAATATCGAAGGAGCAAGCGAGGGCGAAAGGACACTAGGACTTTACTGGTTTCCAGCTGAGGATGTACTAGGCTTTGATTGTTCACTCAAACGCATTAGTAAAGATATACTCAATTGTTCAAAGCGACCAACTAAACGCGAGATGCTAAGCGTCGTTATGTCGGTTTTTGATGTTCAAGGTTTTCTGGCACCAATATCCATAAAGTCGAGAATACTGCTTCAAGATGTCTGGCGAAGTGGTATAGCTTGGGACGAACCAGTCAAAGATGAAGAATTTGCTAAATGGCGAAAATGGTTAGAGAGCATTGAGAAATTAAAATCGCTACGCATTCCTAGATGGTACTTGAATATAGCAGCAAAGGTTCCAGTACCTATAGATGATATTGTTAAGCGAGAGCTACACGTTTTTTGCGACGCTTCACCACAAGCGTATGCGGCTGTTGCATTCTGGCGAATCATCTATTTCACAAATGTGTATGTTGCCTTTATAGCTAGCAAGAGCAGAGTCTCACCCTTAAGACCTGTATCAGTTCCACGTATGGAACTACAAGGGGCAGTTCTGGCTTGTAGATTAGCTGCCAATATAGAAAAAGAACATACACATAAGCCGGATCAGCGGTTTTTTTGGACAGATTCATCAACGGTTCTGCTATGGATTATGAGTGATGCACGTAATTATAAACCCTATGTAGCAAACCGCCTCGGAGAAATCGACGAACTTACTAGTTTGGAGGAATGGAGGTATGTTCCATCAGAAATGAATGTCGCGGACTTTGCGACAAAAGAAAATGTTGAAGATCTTCAATATGATCACCAATGGTTCCACGGTCCGAAGTTTTTAAGCCAAGATGAGATAATGTGGCCTCAAAAAACCTTTACGAAAAAGTTGGTATCAGATGAAGATTTGGAGCTCAAAAAAGGAACTATGACTGCCGTTGTGACATCTATTGAATCATTATCTATTCCTGAATGTACTAGATTTTCATCATGGATACGGCTTTTAAGTGCGACGGCCACAGTTTTACACGCTATTGATAAGTTTCGGAAGAGAGATGCAGCTGTTGATTTTACAAAACTATATCGAGCCGAAGTTTTGATACTTAAGCAATCTCAAAGCGATTCATTCCCTGAAGAGATAGCTCTTCTGAAAGAAAACAAACCTTTACCAAAGAAGAGTAGACTTCTAAAGCTTTCGCCATACCTTGATAATGAAGGAGTTCTGCGAATTCATGGACGCATTGATGCTACAGAAAACATTAGCATTGAATTAAAAAGGCCCGCTATTCTTGATGGCCGTCATCATGTTTCGCGTCTAATTATCAAATATTATCAGAAACTGTTTGCTCACGCTAATAATGAAACAGTCATCAATGAACTGCGGCAACGGTGTTGGATTATACATCTGCGTCCATCAGTGAGAAACATTGCGTCAAAATGCATAATTTGCCGCATTAGAAAGGCAATGCCTATAGTACCGAGACAAGGAGATTTGCCTGCAGGTCGAGTTGCGCATAGTTGTAGACCATTTTCTCATTGTGGTCTAGACCTTTTAAGACCTTTTGACATTGCAGTTGGAAGAAGGCGAGAAAAACGGTACGGAGTAGTATTCACATGTATGACTGTGCGGGCCATACACCTTGAAATTGTTCACTCACTATCTACAGACAGTCTGATAATGGCTTTAAGAAGAATGGCGGCTAGACGAGGATGGCCGACAGATCTGTACTCTGATAATGGTACTAACTTGCGCGGAGCAGATGTATAACTGAAGTCCTTGCAGACCAAGACTTCTAGTTACAGAGTTAACTGGCATTTCAATCCGCCTTTAAGTCCACATATGGGAGGCGCCTGGGAAAGGCTCATTCGCAGCGTTAAGGCAGCGTTGAAGATTACAATGAAAGAGAGGGCACCCCGAGATGAGACTCTTAGGACATTGATGTGCGAAGTTGAAGCGATAGTTAATAGTCGCCCGTTAACACACGTTTCAGTAAATTCTTTTGATAATGTTGCTTTGACACCTTTTCATTTTTTGCTGGGCACGTCATCTCATCTGCCTACTGGCTTGTCGGATGCTACCGATCTATGCTCGAGAAAACAGTGGCGTGTGGCACAAAGATTAGCTGACATGTTTTGGGCTAGATGGCTTAAAGAGGTTCTTCCTTGTTTATTACCGAGAATCATGAGTCCTACCAATGACGAGAATCAGCTACAGGTTGGCGATGTGGTACTTGTCGTTGACCCGACTTCTGAGAGGGGATACTGGCCTCGTGGAAGAATCGAAGCAGTGTACCCTGGAGCCGACGGCCGAGTGAGGGTTGTAGACGTGAGGACCTCACGTGGCACGCTGCGCCGCCGCTCAGTGCTAAGACTGGTTCGTCTGCCTTCAAGCCCCAGGGGTGGAGAATGTTAAATACTTTTTATAATCTGTGATTTGTTGTTATTTCGTTTCCATGGTTTTACTTTCAATATATCACGAGTTTTTTGCAAAGCTGATATTTCCTTATTTTTACCTCAAGTCTGAACCAGCATCAGCTCCTCAACAGGAATGTTTCGCGACCACTACAATTATATCACTAACAGGTGTTTATATATACCCCTATTTCAACTAAACACTAAAAAACTAATTCTGCTTCCTGTACCCCCCTAAATGTTGACGACAACATTACAGTAGCCGAACTTTCAATAGCTTTGACAATACAAAATGAACAGTGTTCTGAGTTAGCCAAAGTTTGACTGTAAATGTAGCTCTTTTATACAACTGGGTACAGACAGACGTACTGGGAAGCTACAGAAAACATTCAGCTAACTTGTTAACGAATTTTTTTTATGCTATAGGTATCTATGCCCACTGGACGTAGATTTCGTACACGAGGTTTTTGAAGAGTAATGCAAAAAACTGGACCGATTGGTTTGATTCAAAAGATAGTTGCCTTGTTTCCTCGTGTCATCACATCATCATCATATTATGTTAGTTGTAAGGTCGACCTCCTAAACCTGGTGTCATAGTTGTTGAGCCAAAGTATGGCCTTTGACATGACTTATACATGTACGAACTACTTCCGTAGATTGATAACAGCCGGGACCAGTGGCTTCCGAAGCACGAATCATCTTCTTTTATGGAGAATCAGGTGATCAAAATTGATTCTATTTTCTTTGTGTCCTCTTAAAATAAAAGTCTTAAAAATATTTATAATGTAAAGGGTCGTCGTGTTTATATTTTTCATAATTAGACTATAGATATAAAAAGATATAGATTTTGTCCTGAGGGTCTACACTCGGTATAGTCAAATTTAAAACTTCGTACGCTGACAATAATGTGGAAATTGGTTGGATGAAATGTCAAATTAGTTTTGAATTTGAAGGTTTCGAATAGTATCGTATCGATATATCGAAAGTTGGGAGTAGATCACTTGATTCGCAAAGAATTTCAATTAAGATATCTTTACAGAGGCTATATCTATCTATTAATCTTTTGAAAAATTACGGTGCTCACATATGGCTCCCAGTTACAAGTTGTAGAGTTTCAATGCATTACGACTAACTTTTTAAACAATTGAAAAAACAGATCCCACAAAGTTGTATCGCTCACAAAGCCAGCTCTACTTCAGTTCAAAAGATTGACTGCCGATGTTTGAATCAAATTAATTTTGTGTTTATTAGCATAAAGTTTGTTGCGGTCTTAACGCATAAATTAACTAGCTCACAAATAATAAACTTTATTAAATAGCTCACTCGTCTTGTATAACAACGAATGAGTCGTTTCAGTCACTAAACTTTTTCCCTGTTAATATTAAGCTTCATCATAACATCCCATGAAACGTCCACTACAGGACAGGAGCTCCCTCTAGAATTCTAGCTTTTGCTAGAAAAATGTAGAGGAGAAGTACCATAGTCACCTCGCTTGTTAGCGTTACAGCTGGCACCATGGACCGCGGTTATAGGTGACCGCAGTAAGTAAGATGTCATTCTCCAGTTTATAACTGACTTTATAACATTATCAATGGACAAACGACAACAAGTAGACGTAATCTATACTGACTACAGTAAAGCGTTCGATCGAATCGATCACTCAATACTCTTGTTGAAGCTTGAACTCATAGGTGTGAGAGGTGACTTACTAAGGTGGTTTTCATCATATATCGAAAATCGTACGCAGGCTGTCGTCATCAAGAATTACATATCTAGTTGGGTTAAGGTGCCAAGTGGAGTCCCACAAGGGTCTTTGATTGGACCCTTATTATTCACCATCTTTATCAACGATATCAGCACTTGCTTCAAACATACACAGTTATTATGTTTTGCTGACGACATGAAGATTTTTAGCACTATATCTTCTCAAGCGGATGCTGAGGCACTGCAGTCAGACTTAAACAGGCTAGATTCTTACTGTCTGCTAAATAAGTTAGACTTAAACCCAGCTAAGTGTTCTTTGATAACGTTTACTCGGAAAACAAACAGCGTTCGGTATGATTATCGGCTCAAAGGTCAAATATTGCAACGTGAATCGTCTGTGCGGGATTTAGGAGTCTTTCATGATAATAAATTGATCTTCGACTGTCATATTAATAGTATAGTTAACAAAGCTTCCAAAGCACTCGGGTTTGTTCTCCGTAGTACTAGGGATTTTAAGGAAGCTAAAGCCCTCAAAGTCTTATACTGCGCTTTTGTTCGTAGCTCCCTTGAGTTTGGGTCTCAAATCTGGAATCCCAGGTACAAGACTTATATTTCTCGTATTGAGAATGTCCAAAGAAAGTTTATCAAACATTTGTGTTATCGGCTCAAATTACCGTATAAATCTGAAAGGTACCATGACTTATGTAGGAAATTCCATATTTTGCCTCTTGAAACTCGGCGAAACATCGCCGATATCTTGCTTATATTAAAGCTAACCTGTAATACCATTGATTGTCCGCAATTGCTGGAAAGACTCGGGTTTGTCGCGCCCAACCGGTGCCGTCACTCGCCAGCGTTAGCCCTCCCGCAAGCCTCTACCAACTACAGGCAAAACAGTTTTTTGTATCGAGCAAGCAGCAACTTTAATAAAAACCGGTCAAGTGCGAGTCGGACTCGCGCGCCGAGGGTTCCGATATACCTATAGTATTTTTGGAAGCAATAAAGTCCATTTTCAGGACCGCAAAACTAAATTTGTTTGTAAAGGTTTTTTGCAGATTTCTGAAAAACTGTGCAACTTAGAAAGATCGTTTTATTTTTGCTGTAAAGTTTACATAAACCTCTGTCAACTGTAATTAATTCAGATTTTCCCTTACTCAAACTTCGGAGATAAGGGGGGGGGGAATGGTATTTTTTTTGACATTTTTCATCATAACTTGAAAACTAAGAAACTTAAAAAAATACAAAAATATATTTTAAAATGTACAAGTAAAGCCCTTTCATATGATACCCCACTCGACCTAGTAGCGACAATTTGAAATTTGGCCCCCCCTATTTTGGCCCCCTTTACATTAATAATCATACTTTTTTCAAAAAATTTTCATGTGCAATTAAGTTGGGCAACTATATTCTAAAACTATTCCAAATTTCAGCTCGATAGCGTAAGTGGTTGCTGAGATATAGAGGTGTGACAGACAGACGGACAGACAGACAGACAGACAGAGCGGCACCATAAGGGTTCCTTTTTTTTACCATTTTGGTATCGGAACCCTAAAAAGCAGATGATCTAGGTCTAGATCTTTTTGGCACTAGTATCACCACAGCTAGGCGCCTAATGAGCAGTGAGTTCTTCTTTTAGCGAGATGTATCGGTTTGGAACCTTTTTTCCTTCAATACCTATTAGTATTATTTTGTATATTGCTCCTAATAATTTCTTTCTCGTAGTCTACCTGGTTTGAAAACTACTGTGTGTTACCTTTAATTTAGAGTTTCTGGCTTTTTAATATTGTTTATAGTAACTCTACTTGTGAAAACCTGTTATTAGTTACCTGTATATGTGTAAGTTTTTTAGTAAGTATTAGAAACTGATGGTTTTCCTACAAATAAATAAATAAATAAATAAATAAATAACCCTTAGTCGCCTCTTACTACACCCACGGGTATGAAAGGGTTTGTACTATTCTTTGCCGGCACCACACGGAACATATTAAGCTTGATTGTATCAAATGACATTACTTTTTATTAAATTTTGACGCTTTTACATAAAGGTGAAAAATGTCATGTCGATAATAATTTTCACTTTCAGGGTATCTACTCGTACTATACAGAAGAGTTCTAGTTCCTCTACTCCATACTCAATAGAGTTTTCTTTGCAGCACAAGAGCGGACTGAAACAAATCCCTCCGGTGCGATCACTCCATTTTTCCATTCGGTCCAGTTTTCCAATCGGTCCACTTTCCCATTTGGTCTACTTTACTGATTGGTCCATTTTCCAAACGGTCCAATTTCCCAATCGGATTTTTTTTTTGGGACAGAATTTTTTTGAAATATTTAGATATTATGAGTACGTTACTATTGAAAAAATGAAAATTTTATTCCGGTTCACTTAGATAGAATTAAAATTTTACTCAGGTATCCTTGGTAAACCCAGTTAAAATATCACCTAGAGCCGAAAGTATGTATTAGCTTGATTAGAAGGATAGCAGGAGCTATACGTAAGATATTGGAGCGAAAGATATACAAATTACACCTACGCGTAGTTCCATTCTGCTGTCATTCTAATTACGCTACATTATTTCAACTGTAATTACTCTGTCAGGCCAAAAACCGTATTAAACATTTTAAACGATTAAATAAACGAATGAATTCTTTCAAGCGTCATTAGAAGCATTTTCTACAAACGATAATTAGATTTGTTCACACGAAAGGAAATATTTAAATAAAATAAATATTAATTTCGCACACGTTTCTCCGTAGTCGCAACACTTCAGAAGCCCTGCGAAGGGACTGACCACACAATTTCATTTGGTTTGAACCAGAATTTCTCGGTAAAATGTCCAGATAGAAAATAATTACTATATTAACCTTGTTTGACTGACGGTTTCAAAGGCTATTTTACCCTTTGGAATAAAAAATAGACAGTTTTTGTGAAGACCGTTTTTCATTCTATCAGGTTGTCACCAAATTTCTGTAAAACTTTATAATTTAAATTGAAAAGTCTTCCATTGCTCCTACTTTTTTAAAAGCTTCAAATTATCTTCGCGTTTTCAGTAACATTTTTCGTATTGCAGTCCGTAATATGGCTGAGGTAGGTATTGAAATCTAGGCGCAGTGTACGACAGTTTCTTTAATTCTACAAAATATCTTCCACAAAATGAGTTAAAGTCGAGTAAAATCCTTAATGCCCTTTTTGCATTAAATGCTGTAAATATTATGCTGGAAACGAGAAGGGGCGACAAGAATAGCCACGCGCACCTCTGTAATATAACGTGTTAACGGAATAAGCGAAACTGAGAAAATAATTTGTTCAGAATCGAGAGTATAATCAATTTCGCGGGTTTTTGATAGGGGCAAGTTTATTTTATTTTTATTATTAAAATTTTGCCGCTTCTAAATTATTTCTGTGGATACGCGCGCTTGCCGCGCGCGATTTATGAGCGGTGAGGAGGGGAGGGAAGTGGGCGTGGCGTGCGCGGACGCGCCATGATAGCTTAAAAATCTACTAGAACAACGATGAAACTTTAAAATAACACTATCTACAAAAAAAATCTTTTATACGATTTTTTTAAGGGAATGGATTTATTTTGATAAAAATCAGTTGGGGTGTATGAGGGTTTCGCTTATTCCATTAAAACGTTGTATATGTTTGCTGGTATAAAATGTAAGTAACATAGTCCGCGTAATGCCGGCAAAGAATAGTATCATCCTATCTCTACCCTCGGGTGTCGTTATAGGCGACTAAGGGCTTACGAACCAGAGTTAAATTAAAATAGCCTATTAGAACAGCAGAAGTCCCATGGATGTTTCCAAGTAATCTCATATTGAACACCTTTTCTAATAAAAAAATTGCTTAATAGCCTTGAACTAATCTAACGATAAGCTTTTAATACCTACATCAGTTAGGATCTACAAGTTTTGTGAAATATCAGGCAATTTTGATCAGCAAATGATTAACGCGTTGGTTAATTTACACACACAGTCTGTGTCGAGCAGAAATTATATTGACACAAAGCTTGACAAAACACATAGAACTCGTAATCAAATGGTTCAAATTGACGGGGACGCAGAACACCCAAATGAAAATAAATGAGGTATGGCTGTACTAATACGGGCTTCGTAGTGTTTTTATTTCGGCAGAAGTCATAGTTTACAAAATGTTTCACAAAAGGTATAACTACCCTGGAGAATTTGAATTTTCCCATGAAACCGAACAACTATTTCGAAAAAGGAACGTAGGTCGAAAAAAAAAATTACATGTTCTCATAGAGTAAAAACAATAAAAACAAGGGATCATGATCAAGCTATAAAAAAAAACCTTTGTATTTCGATCTGAGTTAAACCTAATATCGTGGCTTTTTTTTGTCAACAAAACAGAAATTAACAGCAAAAGATTAAACTTAGTTTTAACTTATACTTTAGGATATTACAGAAAAATTTAAAATCTGTGAATGGGGATCAAAACTTGAGGAAATGTTATGGTTAAGACTATTCTCGTGTAGCTGTAACGGTTAAGGTACCTGCCCTTGATGTCCCATCTTAAAAACGCACCCTGTATATCTATGGCTGTTATAATAGTAGATTAGTAGCCAAGGGCTGTAAGGCATCAATTGCAGCCCGAGATATTTAGGCGCACGAGCGCAGCGAGGGCGCCTATAGTTCGAGGGTGCAATTGATGCTTACACCCGAGCTAACTACTCTGCTTTACATCTCGATTGTGAGGTAAGTAGGTCCTTATTACCACCAAATTGTAGGTGACCAATTAGCGCTCTAGGGTAATAATGTAGCTAGAAAAGCCCTAGGGCGGTAAGTAATTAAAAAAACACTACACTCTTTCAAAACTCTTCTAGCTACATTATTACCCTAGAGCGCTTTTGTCACCTACAAGCCCCATTTGGGGGTAATAAGGACCTACTTACCGAATATGAGAGATGTAAAGACTTTTTATGAACTGCTTTTTACTTTTTCTACTTTTTCGTTCTCATAATAAGGTAACAAAATATTACTGTATCCAAAACGTACCGTCAAGAGCATGTGAAGCTTGACACATCACTCTTTGATCCTTTCTTATTTCAACATCTTGAGGGCTGTGTGGTGTCGGCAAAAAGTAGTACCAATCAATCTCTAGAATGAATCACCTGACCGTTCGTCCCGATTACTATCTACAGATTTAGTCGTTGATGAGCCACGTAAGAGGCCTTCGACGGGTCAACAACTCTGACACTAGGGTTTGTGAGGTCGGTCATCGACCTTGCAATCCACATGATATGATGATGACCCGTGGGTGTTGTAAGAGGCGACTAAGGGCTTATGAGCTGGAGGATGGGCAGCAGCATCTTTCTGTTTATCGTACCATTTTACATACGTAGTGACTACGGTAAATTCCCTTAAAGTGCCGCGCGCGTTTTAGCTGGATTTCTAAAGGTGGCTCCCCTTCAGAAATCCAGCAACAACGCTTCATAGGATGTTATAGAAGGGCAAGTCACGCTGTAAGTGTTAAGCTTGTCTTGCTTTTGACTGTACCTACAAACTTACTTACAGCTGGAAACTTTCATCACAGGCTCTTTATGAAAATTATTTCAGTGAGCAGAGACCCGACTCAAATTCCTTTTATGTTGGTGACACATTCACGTACCTAGATATCTCAAGTTATGTGTAAAAGGTTCGGTGTTACGTTCAAAAGCATGATTTACATACATAAAATCACGCCTCTTTCCCGTCGAGGTAGGCAGAGACCACACCTCCACCTGTTACAATCTGGACATATCTGCTTCAATCGCTTCATCTACTTTCAACAAACTTTTCATCACCTATCTTCGAGTCTTCAATTATAACAAAATCCGTTAATTTCTTTTTGAGAGATGATGCTGCAACTAACACCCGAAACTATAACCTGGCTATGACTTAATGGAGCTTTTTTTCTATTTTTATATTAATTTAATACCTGGGTGACCGAGCTTCGCTCTATAACAGCCGCCTCAACATGAAAACATCATCGGATGAGCAAGCTATGCTACCTGCCAACAGATGGCGCTGACTAAAACGTGGTATTAAAAAAAATGCTCAAATACACAAGGAAATCAAATTTTTCTAGATCGATTTTTCGCCCCGAAAACCCCTTCTGGTAAATTTCATCGAAATCTTTATAGCCGTTTTCGAGAAACCTATTTATTTTTATTCATTTACTCATACATAAAATACATTTGACAGTTTGTACACCAGTTTTGATAACAGACACAATTAAACGCTCAGCAATCAGGTGCTGCAGTAGCAACCCAAAAAAGACCGAAGCCTGTGTTAGGGTTAGCTATAAACAATAATTTATAATAAATCTAAAAACGATATAATATAGTATGCATAAAAATTAAAAAAGTGCGATAAATAAACAGTAAACTTAAAAAAAGTAATTGTTTTGTACGTGAACCACACATTTCTAAAAAAAATGATTTTTAAATCAATAGAAAAGTTAAATAAAGGTTAATAATGAAAATTAAATGAAGAATCGAAATCAGTAAAATGAACGATAAATGCTTTGAAACTCTGAGTAACCAATGTTTAAAAGATGCAGTTAATTTTTTCGGTAAATAGATTGTGTTATACAGGGTCTTTTATCAGGGTCTGAGTCTCTTAATACGTCATATAACAATTTTATCTCGTTTGGCAATAGCTCGAACATTCTAGGTGTAGGTAATTAATAATAATAATAATAATAATAAATAATTTATTTATTTCTCCACAATTGAAGTATAATGTCTACGCGCTGAAGTGGTGTGTCTAGAAGGACAAACAAACCTTGAATGAATGACTGAATAACACTTTATTGCACACTAATAAAGTAACATTTACACATAACCAGTAATAAAATGTGGGCAAAAGGCGGTCTTATCACTAAGAGTGATCTCTTCCAGACAACCTTTTGACGAAATCAACATTTGCAGAATTCTGCAGTGTAGTGCACTCATATTACTACTACTACTACTACTTACTACTATATCAAATACATAAATACATTACATAAATATACAAACATATATAATTTTTATGTATATACTTACATTAAAATAAATTATATATACTTACATAAATATAATTAATTATATACCAATAATAATTATTGTTGCAAACTCATAACTAAAGCAAGGAAATGTTGTCGCAATTTGCTTTTAAATATGGCCAGTGAATCGGAGTGACGCACTTCAGATGGCAGGTCGTTCCATAACTTGGTAGCCTTACATGTGAATGAATCCTTGTAGTACCCAGAGCGAGCCAACCTTCTTCTGCTCGTATCACGTACGTTACGGCTCTTAGGTGGCGCAGACCGCTTCATCCATATCTTTTGCAAAGAAGAGTCTGCCATATATACATTTGCTTCGGTGTTATGACTTTAGCCAACGAGTGTAACTCAGTGGTAAGAGAGGTTCTTCGTTAAAAAGTAACACAAATAGTTGCTACAACTCAAAATACAGTCGCAACAAAGAGTCTCAAACTAAACTTGGCACGTCTGATAAAAGTAGACGCAAGTATTCGAGATACTCGTAGATCGAAAGATACCAACTTTGCTGATTCTTATGGTTTGGTCGGAGTGTTCGAATTTGGCCAAGAGACAAAAGCTTGTAGGTATTTGATGCATTATTTATTTTGTACGAACTGGATTCTACAGAATTTGAAGTGAACAGATACGTATTTGTTTCTTAGTCGATTCTTTTCTTTTTCACAAGGTGCTAGACTGTTTGTGAAGCTACGTTATGTTAGAGCCACCGCGCACTACGCGCCGCTTCGGATAGTTTGATCGTTCTGGGAATCAGTATGTACCCCTATGGTAGTGCACGCATTTGTCGATCGATTTGTCTATAGAAAGTACGATTGCGACTAAACTGTCGGCCAACTAAAAATCGCTAGTGCGCGGTGGCTCTTACTGACGTTATAATGTGATTTGATTATCAGTAATACGATCATCCCGTGTGGTGCCGCAAAGAATAGTACCAACCCATACATACCCGTGGGTGTCGTAAGAGGGGACTAAGGGTTACCTGGAGGATGGGTAGCAGCATCCTCCTTTATAGCTTACATCTTACTCACTGCGGTCACCTACAACCGCGGTCCATGGTGCCAGCAGTAACGCTAACAAGCGAGGTGACTGTGGTACTTTCCCTCCACATTTTTCCAGCAAAAGCTAGAATTCTGGAGGGAGCTCCCTGTCCAGTAGCGGACGCTTCATGGGATGTTATGATGAAATACGATCATACGATGCGATCTACTTTGATACAATGGCCTTACTTCAGAATAGGCCATCGTATGAAAGCAATTTTGACAGCGGGGTTTATTTTTCTGTGCTCATTATAATTTTTTGTACATTTGACTTTATAAGGTCAGTAACATTACTTTGAGCCTTAGTTCGAATTGACTTCAGAGCTGTTGAGCCACCCAAGGCCACATTCAACGACTACTTCCGTAAAAATCGCCGGGGCCAACGGCTTAACGTACCTTCCGAACCACGAATTCATCTTATTTTTACAATCAAGTGAATCCTCTCGAAATGTCCTAACCAAACTGGGAAAGACAAACAAAGTGATTTTTGTTGATAGTGTCCCCACCGGGAATCGAACGTCTAGTCTTAGTAGTTCGCTGGTTTACTAAGCCTTCTTTAGCCTCGATAGTTTAGTCTCAGTAGTAAGTAGTACTAAAGTGTCAATAGTTTGGTTAGGGATGTTCGGTAAAAATATGATTGTAAACTAAGTTTAGTTTTGTCTGTGCGATGCCGGCTAAGAATAATAGATCCTATCCCATCTCTACCCGTGGGGGTCATAAAAAGCAACTTAGGAATATAGCACCGGAGGACCCGTAACAGTGTACTTTTGCATTCATCTTACATACTGAGGTCAACTACTACAACAACAATTGGAGTCCATGGTGCAAGCCGCAACGCTTACAAGCGTGGTGATAATATGGTACTTCCCCATCAACATATTCACGCATTTCTGGAAGGAGCTCTCTGTCCAGCAGAGGACTTTTGATGTCATGTTACGAGTATCATGAAACGAAGTTTAAATATAATTCTCAAGAAAGTACCAAAAATAAAATACAGGGTGTCTCAGAAGAAACTAAATTTTTCAATTAAATTAAAAATGTAATTTTCTTTAATTGTTTATAATCTAAAATATAATCTCAACAGCCGATTCAAGATTTTTCTTCACTTGACTTTAAAAAAGGATTCCGAAAAACCCGAATAATCAACTCAAATTATAAAGACGGATGAGACTTAAAGAAAAACAAATTTTAATGGCTCAGGATGCTCCTAAAATAAAATTCAATTTGTTTTGGAGTCTTTCCTTAGAGTGACATAATCGTATTTACTTTTTCTTTTCAACGTCGATAAATAAATTCGAGAGATAAAAAGAGATAAAAAGTCTTTTCTGTCTTATTATGACAAGATGGCTGGCTGGAAAATGAAATTATCGGGAATATTTTTTTGTCTAATGAAGGAAGAAATCGATTGACGTGGGATTGATAGGTACTTAGTTTTAGGGTTCCTTAAAAATTAGGGAAAATTAGCGTATCATCTACTATTTTAAAACTGGAATCTGATTTTGTCTGTACATTAAAGATATTTGTAAAAAAATATCACTTTATGCTATTTTGATGCCCTTGAATCCAAATCCAATATTTTTGGACTTTTTGTCAGTTTTTACGGTATTGTATCGTATTTAAAGGTATTGTATTCGTGAAAAAAAAAAGTTTTTCAAATTTTATCAAAAATGTGTTCTATATCACTTATACATGATAAAAAACAAGTCTCCCAAAAATGTCCGTCCGTCGGTCGGTCGGTCGGTCGGTCGGTCGGTCGGTCTGTCCGTCACGCTTTTGCCTAGCGGCTAAAGGAATCGTCCGATTGACATCATATTTTGAATTTAGGAGTTTTATGCAAATCCATCGAAGGGTTCTAAGTGGTTTCTTACTGGCTCTCATTTTGAGGGTAGCTGTCATACAACGAAAATGAAAAATTGAAATTTTCTCAAAAACGGCTCATAGAATCTTGATGAAACTTTGCATGATCAAGCATCTCCGTGTAAGATATCTTGCACCAGTATCAATTCATCTGTGTAATTTCATTTAAGGGGTGTTCCTGTACCACCAAATCGTAAATATGTGATTTACCCAAAATTGGTTCCATTGAGTTTATTAAAATTTTCTATAATATTAATCCTGGATTGGTTGTCTACCTGACTGGATATTCTTTATGACTATTTTGAATTAAATTTAGTACACAGGGTGTACCAAAAACTGAAAGGGCTCAGTAGGCTAAACTGAACAATTATCCATAATGAACATGTGTTGGGAAATTTAAAAATCTCCATGCAAGTATCCTAGAGTAGTATCCATTGATCTGTGAAAATTCATATAAAGGGTGTTCCAGTACTACCATAAGTTAAACATGTGATTTACTCGAAATCGTTGGAGGTTTGTTTGTTTTAATGTTTGACAATTTGAATTCTGAATCGATCTGTATATTTCATTCGAATTTTTTTTTGGAAAAACGTAAATTAAAGTTTGTATCTCCATACTATGTGTATTGCATTACAAATTTAAGTTTGCGGTTGATAGTTTTTCCTTGAGTATTGCGAGAAAGTAGGTGCAGTGCTGCTGTACCATTTATTTTATTTGTTCGAATCATGCAAAAACTACTGCACCGATTTTAATGAAACTTTTTTCGTTTGGTAGCTAATATGTAGTTTGACATAAATCATCTATATACCAGTGTGTATATTATTTCTATTTAACATGCGGACGAAGAGGCAGGCAAAAGTTAGTACTTAAAAAATGAGGCGTTCCAAGTTAAATGAGATCTTATGGCGGCATGCACTTTCGACCTTGAATGTGATTGAAAGTGCTTGCTGACTGGTCCCTTTTTGAATTGGAACACCACACATATTTATTTAGCTTTTCTTGTTTAACGTCAGTAATACATGCTTATACTATTTAACTTGTAACAAAATAGGTAAAACAACCCTTAGGGACGAGTATTTGCCAGTGAAACGGAAAACTTTTTTCCATGCGGAATAAAGTTTTAACTTCCCACATAAACTGACTGCTGACAGCGCTTATGCATACTCGTACGAGGGCTATTTTTACAAATTTTCACCTACGCCCTTAGGAATAAATGTTTAGGTTCTAGTACAGATTAACACTCCTTTTTGTTACGATTTGTATAGTAAAAATAACACATACAAAAAAAAAATTATAGCCAGGAACCGGATAGCGCGGATTTGACACGCGTAGACATGAACGGATGAACGTAGATATCTCATAAATCACTACAAAACATTTTGATTATTAGTTTATCAAATTATTTTCTGATACACTTTTCAATATTTCTGTTTATCCGTTTGCCCCTAATTCGAATATTGGGAAATAAAATGCGGAAATCATTGATAAAGTAATGAACTTTAATGGGTCCCCAAAGAGCCGATCCAATACCAATCTTTAGTACTTACGGGGTCTTAATTCATACGCTCTTAAGAATAAATGTTTAGGTTCTAGTACAGATTAACACTCCTTTTTGTTACGATTTGTATAGTAAAAATAACACATACAAAAAAAATATAGGCAGGAACCGGATAGCGCGGATTTGACACGCGTAGACACGAACGGATGAACGTAGATATCTCATAAATCACTGCAAAACATTTTGATTATTAATTTATCAAATTATTTTCTGATTCCTTTTTCAATATTTCTGTTTGTCCGTTTGCCCCTAATTCGAACATTGGGAAATAAAATGCGGAAATCATTGATAAAGTAATGAACTTTAATGGGTCCCCAAAGAGCCGATCCAATACCTATCTTTAGTACTTACGGGGTCTTAATTCATTCATGCGAAACCTTTCAAGGGATTTTTATGCAACAACTTTTGTCCACCCCCTTTGTCTATAGCTTTATTACCACTTATTTGCAGCAAATTTTTGGTGGTCGGTTATTTTAAGAACTAATACACATTTTAAATGTTAGGCGGTACAGAACAAATAATATGTATAAACACGTATGAGTAAAGTGTATAAAATAAATAAAAAATTATTTATTACAGGAGGTTTTTTTTTTCATTGTAATAGCCGTAGGTATAGCAAAAGTTGTTAAAATAACGCTCCTGAATAAGCCCTTACATTTTGCTTCTACAGAATAATTTTTGTTTAAAACTTAAATATAATGATCATTTGTTTATGATTTAGATCGTTTTGTCTTTTGTTATTTCATTTATATTTTAATATCTGACTGTCTTGCAATTTGTTTAAAATTTAAAGTTAACCTTATGCAAATTTTCTACCATGGGCAAAAAAATTGGAAGTTGTATCGACCATAAAAAGAAGGAAAGCGGCATATTTTCGTCACATCTACAGGAATGACAAATATAGTCTTATTCAACTAATCATTGAAGGAAAAATAGAAGGAAAAAGAGGCCGAGGCAGACGTCGAATATCATGGACGAAAAATATAAGAGACTGGTTGGAAGTAGAGAGCACAGGAAAGTTAATTCGAATGACTGAAGATAGGAAGACATATAGATAGACATATGGTCGCCGACCTTCGGGATGGAAATGGCACTAGATGATGATGATGAAATTTTCTACCATGCCTTATTCACAAAAAAACGAGGTATGAATCTGCTTTTCTCTAAACGAATTTTACTTTTCAAAAACGTTTTACACAACCACTAACCTAGTTAAGAATACAATTACTTTTCCCGCTAAAAAGGTCCATAAAAGAGGGCTTAAAAACAAACTGACAGAACCTTGAGGCCCTTAAATGGCTGAACAAGCTGTAGCGGGAAATTTCATTACTTTCGTAATAAAAGGTAGAAATTAACACGGCAATTTCACGCAAGACAAAACACGAAAATGATTCGCCAAGTGTAAGGAAGTTTAATTACGTAATTGAAAAAAGACGGTCAAGTGCGAGTAAGACTTACATCACATTTATTATATCTCAAAAACTTCTTTTTTTTTATTGTAATTTGTAAGCTCTTTAGATAAAATTAAAAGAGATATGAATTAGCCTTTCTTTTCTTTTCTTTTCCTTTCCTTTCCTTTCCTTTCCTTTCCTTTCCGTTCCGTACCTCAAAATAAAAAAAACGGAACCCTTATAGGATCACTTTGTTGTCCGTCTGTCTGTCTGTCTGTCTGTCAAGACCCTTTTTCTCACGAACGAGAAGAGGTAACGAATAACGAATATTAAGGTCCATGAACCACACAAGATAGGAAAATTTAATTTTTTTACAACGACGCTATCAAAGGATATGGCTTTTTATGTCCTCATCTCCATACATTTATGCAAAAAAGCAAAACCTACAGGGTACGTCCCGTTGACCTAAAATTATGAAATTTGGCTAGTAGCTAGGTCTCACAGTACAAATAAAGGGAAAAGTCTAAAATCATTAAATATTTCAATTTTTCTCACAACTAATAGTAACCAATTAAGGTGAGCTCCCGTTTCAAGAATTTTTCTATAAAAGAGGGGTCAAGTTGGATTGTCGCGGAGTTTTTAAAATCGAAGAGCAAAAGCTTTTAGTATATCATATGGTTGATAGGTACGGAACCCTTAGGGCGCAAGTCCGACTCGCACTTGGCCGGTTTTTTTATATTGTAAGGATAATCTTGGGACAACTGTGTCGGTTGGCAACCCTAACGTTACTTTATAAAACTCCTCATTTGCGCACTAGTTTCATAATAAAAAGGGTTAATTGATGAAACTGGATACCGGTTCCCAAGGAATATAAAATCAGATTATTTACCAACTCATTATGCAGCTATAAGAACAGTTTTCGTTTATAACAAAGCAAGCGATCGGCTCAACTTGTCAGTGAAAATGAGTTTGTAAAACAATGTTGTTCTTACCGTTCGAATAAGTAGGGTGTAATGTACTGTACCTACTGAAATTATTTTTCTAGCTGCAAAATTGATTGGTAAGCATTGTACATAAACGAAAAAAGACTTTAGACAAAAACTCAAATAACACATGAAACTGCGTCACTTGATAGCGCATTTTCTTTGTATTCGAGCCTTTGTTTTTAGAAAAAAGTAAAGTCATAGTTTCAGGGAGGGTAGAAGTTTGACTTAAGTTGCAGTATTTTTCGTCTCTCAAATTTAAAGCAAGTAGGAACTTCTAAAGTAAATACATTTACTAGACGTTTCGTATTCAAATAGATCAGTTACGTGAGCATCAAACATACAGGATGTTTCGATTCGCCACCCTTCCCTGTCTTTTGTTGTAAGATTGACAGGTTGTCGAGAACCAAATAACAGAATATCATATCGTCGCATTGAGCTAATATTATGATTGAAAGGGTGAGTGAGAAACTCACCAACCACGGACCAGTTTTGCCCCGCTAGGTCCTCGCAATTTCCCAATCTGTGGCTATGTCGAAGCATTTATAATCGTTCTACCTCATATCCTCATTCGTCGTCATCATTTCACTGGTGGCTGGGTGTAGACCTCATTATTTTTACACCCACCCTGATCTCTCGCTTCCCTTATCCAGATTTTCCCTATTATGGTCACAATGTCGTCTCTACCGACCAATTTGAATGCCTTGGTCGCCATTCTGTCACCATCTTCTCCTATCATCATTCAGTGTGCTCTCTTATACCATTTCCTACATAATTTTATCCATAATTATATAGTAGAAACTTTTTGGTATTCCTAAACATGTTTTTGGAAAAGATTTCTCAGTTGTATTAATTAAGTGTGCTCTCAATTTCACTTACACTCTGTGTACTATGTCGCGAGTGCTTGATCGAAAACTCCTCAATTCTCATCAAGCGAGTTTGATTGAAACTGGTCCGAGGGGAGCTCCCTGTCTAACGAGTTACATTTTGTTTATACTGCTAATGGAGTGAAAGAGATAGACGATCGTGATGAAGGAATAGTGTTTGCTTTGAGATGTAAGCTTTCCAAATTGTGCTGGAAATTGCCCTTTTTGGTGTTTGCTGTTTCAAATAAATAATTCCTTAATCAAGGTACATATGAGAATAAATGGTAAATTGACTTTGAATTATCAGTTACCGGTATCTGAATCTCCGCATTATATGTAAAATAAATTATAAATGGATGACCTTATTTAGCACAATAAATTGCTTAATTTTCAAAAGAAAAGTATTTTTTAATTAATAATAACAGGATTCAAAAATCAGGATCGAGATAAATGGCATCAAAAAGGGGGAGGCATTCGCCCTGTTTAGGTCTGTCACAGACAGTTTTGTGCTGAGAGTAGTTTATACAATTTGAAACCAATATTCTCCCGTATAAGCTTAAGTTTTCCTTTTATTCAAGTATTTTGATTAACTTTGTCTACACTTATTCGAAATGTTAATTTATTTCATCGAAAGCGTTGCTTACGGAAAAAAACTGAGGACCTTAATATTCTATGAAAGCTTTCGATGTTTTATTAGATAACTTTCGAAGCAGACTAAACAAGGTAAGTACAGCCAACAAATTCGTTTTACCTTTGACGTAGTTTGTTGACAGGCCTGTTGGCACATACCTAGGTATTTGGTTGGTTGACGCTGCCTTCAGCGCCGTAGGTCACAGGTTCGATCCCTGTCTAGGGAAAACATTTGCGCATAGGTATTTGATCTATGTTTGGGTGTTATTTATAATATGTATTTCTTCTTTTAATCACTGAAACCCATACAACAAGCTTTGCTAGTTTGGGTTCAGTTGACTTTTAGTGCGTCCATCTTAAGAATTCAGAGAGTCATCGCTTTCCGCTGCTGGTAGCTAAGTCCCGTAAGCAATCAGGTGCCTAAAAATTATAAAGTCGAATGCACAATGACTAACTGAACGCAAACCTTCGAAAGAAGCTGTTGTTTCCTTTGTGTGTTACCTAAAAAACTTAAAAAAAATGTATTTTATCTCCATTGTGAAACCACCTTTACTTGCATTACTGATTTACTGCATTCTTAACGCGAACTATAGTGTGAAATTTAGCTACGAATCATATTTATACATGTTTTTATGCCGGCAAAGAATAGTACCAACCCATCTCTACCTTAATGCTTAGGCTTATGAACCGGAGCATTTCTGTGTATCGTACCATCTTACATACTGCGGTCACCAACAACAGCGGTCGCCAGCCGCAACGCTTACAAGCGCGGTGACTATGGTGAATACCCTCCTAGTACGACGCGCTTTTGCTGGAGTTCTGGAGGGAGCTCCCTGTCCTTCAGTGGACGTTTCATATGATGACTGTACTGTGGTGCGCTGCGCCATCTGGGTCTTAGCTGACGCCTACCCTAAATGTTGTAATCGAAAAATCAGGCGATAAACCATGTTGATTGAACTATTGCTAGCTTAAGAAATACACAACTTTTCCCGAACCACTCCTCGGATACTACATACCTACATCGCGCGCAAATTTGAAAATGGAAAGTCGCGTAGGCTCGCGTATTCAGTACAAACTGTACAAAAGACCCTCAAAAGTGGCGTGTGGGGTAGATTGCAAAGGGGGCGAAGAGTGGCCGTTCTGTATGATGGAGTACTATTACTTCATTGTGCCCGAACTCTGTCCGGCTCGCAGGACCAAAAAGCTGATGAAAACACCCGACTCCTGTTTACTTTAAAACAAGCTGTCCAACTTTCAGGAAACACGAACTGATCGAGAGTTGACATATTTACAGATACAGATACAGATTTTTATTAATAACCATTGTTACACGTCAAAATATTAATTTAAAAAATAATGTTGTATAATATAGTATACTCAATATACTAGTATAGTTACTCTAATCCATACAAATTTAATTTATAAAAATGTCATGCTTAGACTACTTATGATACAAACTGTTGTCAGGGATCACTGGCCTTATTAATAATTCTTTAATGTCATAAAATTGTTCCTGCAACAACCACGTCTTAATTTTATTTTTAAATATTTCTGTGGATGTGGCACACACGACATGTTCTGGCAACCGGTTGTATATTAATGGACCCAGCACATATACGGAGCTTTCTGATTTAGTAAGTTTGTGACTAACTGAAAGCAGTTTATTGCTGTACCGTTTCACATAGGATTGTCCGTCACCACGCCTCACGAAAATGTGGAGGTTCTTGTATGTAAATATAGCTACTTGATATATCAAGATACAAGGTAATGTAAGTACCTCGAATTTAGCAAATAACGGTTTAGCCGAGACGTCATCGGGAACCTGAGCCATCGCCCGCATTGCTCGCTTTTGCATTACAAATACTCTATGTCTATCGGCGGCTCGTGCCCACAATTCAGTGCCATATGTCAGAAGCGAGTGTATGGTCGCGAAATAGCAGGTCCTGACCGTATCTACACTAACTGTTGCTGCCAGCCTCCGTAGCGCGAAGCATGCGCGACTGAGGCGAGCGCAAAGCCCGTCGATATGCAGATCCCATTTCAGACCGCTGTCTATATCGAAGCCCAATAATCGCACGGACGATACCTGTTGCAGAAAAACATCATCCGCCCGGACTGTGCATGCAGGCAGAGTTCTGCCCGCTAGACTAAACCGCACGAATGATGTCTTACCCAAGTTCAGCGCTAGCCCATTGTTATAGAACCATCGCGACAGCTCTTGTAAAGTTGAGTTGAGGTTTTGTTCTAGTTCACTGCTTGATTTTGCTGTGACCACGGCAGCAACGTCATCGGCGTACATAAATACATCCGAGCCCAACATTACCGCTGGGAGATCGTTAAGTAAAACGCTAAAAAGCGTATTAGAGAGGCAGGATCCCTGTGGTACACCAATCCTACCAGCAATCTCGCCAGAGAGTATACTACCACGATCACCCGAGACTGTTTGATGCCTATCGGACATGAACGAGAGTAGCAGTGACGCGGCCTGTCCACGTATCCCATAGTGGTGTAGTTTAGCTATAATAAGAGCATGGTCAGCCGTATCAAAAGCACGCGAGAGGTCGCAACACACCAGTGCAACTTAGAGGTTGCGCTCGCGCGCCCTTAACACGCCCCACACTACTTCGCGCACTAGGTCGGTTGTAGACCGCCCAGCTCTGTACGCGTATTGTCGCTCAGATAATATGTTATTACTTGTTAAAAAGGACAGTATCCGATGGTTAAGACCTACTTCTAATATCTTACTAATGCAGGGAACTAATGATATTGGTCTATATGACGTAGCCGCGTACTTACTACCTTTGCCCTTGTATAGTGGTGATACTTTGACCCTTTTAAGCGGAAGTGGGTAAAACCCTTGTCTACAACAGTAGTTGAATAATACGCACAAGATTTCACACAGCGCAGGGCCAGCCACCTTGAGCAACTCCGCAGACACGCCATACAGATCGGTACTTTTTTTTAGAGCTACATGTCTTCCTAGTATTGTAATTACTTCATGTGGGGTAAACGGTTTTAGTCTAAGTGAAGAGTTGTTCGCAGGAGTTGTGGATGAGAGTGTAGCGGTGCACAGGTCGAGGTCAGCACGTGGCGCCCCGCAACGTGACGCTGCAGTCGCGAACTCTTTGTTAAGTGTATCCACTAGCTCCTGTTTCGATGCAAATGGCTGACCATCATCTCTCTTTATAAGGTCTGTAAAGTCTACCCTTTCACGTCTCCCTCTGCCGGTCTCGGTGTTAATAACACGCCACATGGTCTTACTTTTGTTAGGATTTTTGTTTATGATACTATTGAAGAAGCCGGTTCTCTTTGATTTTAGTTTCAATTTATATTTAACAAGGAAGTCATCAACTGCATTAATTAGGCTGTCGTTACCGGGATATTTTATTTTTAGGTCCATGATGTCAAACAATAACAGTTTTAAATTTGAAACCTCTGTGTCAACCCATGATTCTTTATTCGACACTTTGTATGTTTTTAACGGAAAACATAGTTCCAGTTTGTTCTTTAAAACTGTTATTATTTCTTGGGACAAACCGTTGCAGTCGTTATAGTTTCGGAAATATACATCACGCCAGTCGACGGACTCAATCGCTTCACAGAAATACAATTTATTCTTCCCGCTAATGTTTCTGCTTACGCTGTTGGCTGGGCCCGCCGCAATGTAGCGCAGCTGCACTCTTTGTGCCAAATGATCACTCAGGTGCGTTGTTACCGGTTTTGCCGTCAAGTTACTAATTGGCAAGTTGGAATAGACGTGATCTATGGTCGAAGAAGAAGTACCCGCGATACGCGTAGGAAAATCAACCAATTGATTGAAGTTATGTAAACCTAGGATATCGTCCAAATTCTTTTTTGTGCATGAGTTGACACTGTAATTGATATTTATGTCTCCCAATATAATAGCAGACATATTGTCTTTGTCAATTTTATTTAACAGTGTATTAAATAGATCTAGGAACTCAATATCACTAGTTAAATTCGAGTGATACACACCTACAACTAAAATATCAGGCTCTAATAAATACACAGTACATAGGTCAAATACTTGCTCACGAGCGAGTTTGTTATAATCCTGCCTACATATTGCTCTAATACCAGAGCGCGCGAATATACCACACCCTCCATGTCCTATTTCTTCTCTGCAATAGTGAGAGATAAGGTCATAATTACACAGTGTAATACAATCTAGTTGATCCTTTTTTAACCAGTGTTCCGTGAGAACAAGAATGTCACAGTTTAACTCTTTAGTCAATATAACTTCTAATTTTGTAGTCTTATTCGAGATGCTTTGAATATTTTGATGATAAATGGTTAATACTTTAAAACGTTCATTACAATTACGCGAATGTGTAGTGATTTAGAACAGTTTTTCGCTTAACTAGGTTAAACAAAGTGACTTGTTTGGTTCATGCTTTGATTGATCGAAAGCTTATTTGAAAGATCATCTAACTTCAGGGTGGTCCGACCGGCGCCCTCATCACAATTTTTATTTAAGACAACAATGGAAAATTTTAGAATGTTAAGAAAATGCGTCTGTCGACCACAGAGATTGTCTGTCTGCCTGCTTCTATAACACCTGCGAAAATTCTGACGTGGAAATTTCCGCGACCGAATAATCCGTCAAGTATTACATACACCAACGCAAATCCTGAAAAAGATCTTTCCGTTTCAGAATATCCGCAGATGGGTCGCTACACTTATTAAACGTAAGTTAATTCCAAATTACTAAGACTTCGATATTTTTGGCTGTTTTTATAAAAGGATTTTGTTGATTATATTTTATAAATGTACTCATTCTCATTAATCTAAGGATTGTTTACAGTTTACACTGCAAGTGCAATGCATATTTATGGGCTATCTCCATCACGTAGGAACGGGAACCTGATCAGTAAGCGCTAGAAATATAGGTAAGTAAAAGTGTAAGAATATCAGGTTTAATACGAACAATGTGTTCTCCTATATAATGGGTTACATTCACCTACAATGGTTCGCCTCTGAAAAGACTCACCCACGCACCAAACTCTTTGACGTCAACAAGACTAACATGTCTGGAAAGCATGTTTGCAAACCTTGATCAGAGCTAGGCTGCGTTATAAGCAGCATTTGTCACCATCACTTATTAGGTCACTGGATGAACAACATACTCGTAGTACCTATAAGTATCATAAGTACGTACACTGTGTCTTTAAGTAAGTAGCCCTGTTCATTTCGAATAGGTACGGTTAACCGCGCGTCAATGGAAACTCAGTCACCATTTCATGAAGTTCATTGTTTATACCGACATGCTGTTGAGTGATTCTGGGATGAAAGCTAATAAATATTTAAATAATAATATAAATTTTTATTGAAACTTACAGCCAGTGTTGACTTAACAATACAATATTAGGATTCAACTATTAACATATACTGTTGACGGCTTTAGGCATAACATAGGTCCACTGAAATTTAAAAAAGGAAAATCCTGTACTATAAATGTCAGCTACACAACATATGATTGCAGTTTTGCAGTGCAGACACAAAAATCATAAGTAGCTAGCTACAAAAAGAATATTTGTTAAATCACAACTGATAAAAACTAACTAATAATAAGTACATCAGTACAGGTAAACTAGTGCAAAATGCTTGAGTGCATGTGGGTAAGTGTGTGTGTAGGTTGATGCGTGCGTGTGTGTGTGTGAAAAAATTTATAAAGTTTGTAAGGGACAGGTTTCAGTTACGTTGACTATGACCTATGACTTTTATGACCTTTATGTCGCAGATGGATTGTCGAATCAGCTGTTTAATATAATCGCTACGACCGCTTATCTGTTTTGCACAACGTAATCTTTTCCGGCTTGGCTACCGAGACCATTAGGGCTAAAACCTTGTAGTAGTATAAGTAACTCAATATTCCGTTCGGGATCGATTAGTTTTTGTTATCCGATATTTGGAATAAAAATCTATTCCATTACAGCGCCCTGATAAAATAGGTTTTGTAAATCTTATAACGACGCGTATGTTGAAAAGTATACAGCATTAGATGTTTTGATCTCACAACATCACAGTCTTGAACAGGACAATGCGTCTATTTCTAGAGCTGCTTTGTATGGCATCTTTGAAATGTCTACGCTTTTATTTATTTGATTCGTTGTAGAGTTTCTTTTGAGTTATTAGGCGTTAGACGATATTAAAAAGAGCGCGTGGGTTTTTTAATGTCGCTTCTTTTTCTTTTCACATGGCGCCACTTTGTTTGTGAAGCGACGTCAATGTAACTGCCATCATTAAGAGATTTTTAATATCCTATAATGAATAAAGAACTCTTTGTTTTTTTTTCCAAAAACGAGATTCTGATCCGCTCATGACCCCAAAATTCACCAGATCTTGGGTCAACCGTGTAAAAACTTATATTTTTCGAAAAATAGTGATCAGTCTTAGCACACTTCATAAAGACTTAGAACCTCAACCTCCAGACAGAATAAGCCTTTAAAAAGTTTTACGCGAGGTTATGGAATTAAACTCAACGTGACTCAGTTTTAGGCTGCGATGTCCAAGAGTAACCCTTCCGGTCTTCTACGAAGTCGCCAACGTATTCAGCTCTTAGCGTCGCACCCTTTCCGGGGTCAACCACGAAGCTTGAGAATTATAAAACGGGCCAGGCCGCACGCCGCACAGTCACACTGAGTTGCGCGTTGAGTGTCTTTGTCGTGTTTTTGTATCTTTTTCTTTTATTGTCTCGACTTAAAGTGATTTAGGTACAAACAGCAAACTCTTAACGTATCATCGAAGAACACAAAGACATTATAATTACTTAAAAGGAATTAAATGTCGCAGGACTACGATAATATAAAGGAATACAACAAAATGAATCCAAAATTTCATCACACTTCTGATTTTATGATAATCCTACGACAAGTACACACCGCCGCACGTCGGTGGTAACACTTTGACCTTGAGCGGGTCTCTGATTTCGGATGTTTGTAGCGTAGTGCTAGTTCAGCTTATTCTGGTTTGGTTTCCACTTTCTTGCTGCCGTGCGTACATCTCTTTTGAGCAGTGTCTCTGTATTTTTATGAATGTTGTTGTTTGTCTGTACCTGTCTGAAGCATGCTAAGTCGATATATTCTTTGTATGCTATAATTTAGCTAACCAATATGCAGCTGACTTCGTGTTGGTTGATATCGATGTATGTCACGTTATTCATTACATGTTTTCAATAAGTAAATCATAACACAAGTCAGCTTTTTTCCCATAACCCACTAAGACTCTCAAAGCGACTGAATATAATAAATAATGTAAGACAAATATTGCCACTAAGGTAGTGTCAAATACAATAATCATAAATCTCGTGTATAAGGGCGTTGCAGACAACTACTTTAGATTTATGGTATGTTCGCAATCACAGTTGTAATATTTCTTTTTAACAATTTATTGTATTGGGACTTTCTACAAATATTAACTCTTCGTCCGGGCTTATATGCCTATATTTCCATAAAAAATCCCTATTTGATTACTTAGGGAATGAATTTTCAAAAATAAATGTTTAAAAAGGTAGTAACTGTAATATATTGTTTTTTACATAGTTTTCTGGGTGTGTGCCAATATTTTATTTTTCGTGATCATAACTGCGTGTCGTCAGCGTATAAGTAAGATTGATCTTTTATGTTTTGGTAGACTAACATTGAGTAATCCACTATTATTTTGTTTTCCTCGTGAATATACCGTTAGCAAAGATCCATATTTTGTTGAAGTACCTATGACGAACCGTTCTACGGTCTACGATTACTTTTTTACTTATAAATTAAAATACATATGACATTGCAGTTTACTCTTATTTTACAAAACTCAGAAGGTAAGCAACCTTTTGAGTGTAAATTCAAATACTGGAAATGTCGGCAATATGTATGATTCAGGCATTCTGTAGAAAGAAGGAATATTGTATAGAATAACGGCTTCTTTCAGCAATGAATGGTCTTTTTATTTTTGACCACTGCATAATAACTAAAATCAGGCAAAGTATGAAATAATGGACATGCATATAAAAACAAAAACTGTAACATTTTTTATCTACTCCCGTACCGGAATATTCCAAATTCGAAACCAATGACAGATTCGAAATTGAGGTCATTTTCCGCTATCATTTTCATTTCCACACTGTTCCATACTACGAGCAGTACGGAAATGGAGTATGGATTTTCATTCCGCAACTGTTATAATACATAATTTTCAATCTGCATAGGCTAAGGCAATACTACCACAGTACTACATACAGCCTACTTTAAAGTAATTTTGTAAAAATACTTTTTACTGGGGTGACGACTGCCTACCTATATTTAAAAGAAAACGGAGAGTACCAGGAGTACATAAATCGACAAGAGGCTAACAGTTGGCTCGCTTCTATATAAAGGGACCGTAGCAACAAAAGAAGTGATTTGAACAAAATGGAAAGTATGTACCAGGAGAACATGAGTCTACAAGAGGCTGTCAGTAACCATATACATGAAATTAATGTTAAAGCAACTCCATCCACAAGCTCTGGATCTGGAATAACTTCGGGAATAACTTTAATTAACTGTACTAACTAACTGTCCTCTTAGTTCAATAAATTGATCACTACTCTTTAAAATTTTATTTTATTTTGTCGGTCGTAGATAAAGTTTTGTATGCAACTATACGTAATTAGTCATTTTAACACTCGATCTATACTATTTTGATACTCGGCTGCGCCTCGTATCAAAAACCAGATCTCGTGTTAAAATTACTCTCATTACGCAACAGTTGCATAAATAACTATTAATAAACATATTCTATCTATCTATCTATCTATATAGAACAGTTTTAACTCCAGAAAGAAAAACCCACCCAACTGGTACGGAAAGGATACGACAGTTAAGGTTAGGTTTGTTGTGACCCTTAAGACGTACGCTGGGTCTCCAAATTTTGCAGGTCAAGCAAACCAGACGCATGCTGAACGCATTAAACATTTTAAATTCTCATTTTTGCAATGTCGGAAATATCATATTGATTAATTTCCAGGCGTTCTATAGAAAACCGTATTATACAAATTGCGGGTAACGCAAATATGTTGTTCGAGTAATTCCACGCCCATTTAGCGAATAACATTTGGACTTCCTTATTGCGATCCAATTACAAGGGTTTGGGTAACTAGGGCATTTGTTTTGAAGTACGTGTTAATTTATTCAAACGGAAATTGGATTAATTAAATGTCTTTGCTTGTAGAGTGTTTAACTATTCTATATCTTAAATATATTATACAAGGTATATGTGACAGGTTTTCGACATGATCGATCAGACTTAATCGAGGGTCCATAATGTGATACTATAAATTAGTTTAAGATCTTTGTACCTACCGTATGGAAGCAATAAATTGAAATTGACTTTCAGTGATTACAATTTTAGGAAATGAAAATAAAATCGCCTCTCCATACAAACTGTCGAATCAAGTGTTGGCTTCGTCTAAACTTATAGTAAACTAGCTGTGCCCGCGGCTTCGCCCGCGTGATATTCAGACAATTTGCAGTCTCTCCCTCTCCCCCTCCCCCTTCCTCACCCATTCCCTCTCTCTCTACCTCCATCCCACTGCTTCTCCTTCTCCCTCTCCCTGCCCCTAACCCTACCCCTACTCCTATCCCTATCCTTAACGCCGTCTTAACCGCTATCCCTATCCATATATAAACATAGAAACGACACCCATATCTATTTATAGACATTTTAACCCTATCGCACCCCAACCCCATCCCCAGGGGATGATGGTATTTCACGTCCACCACCTTAGATTTCAAAATTGTTGTAGTTTTCGTAATCAGCGATCCGATAAACCATACAAGCGACACCCATATTGATTTTTAGACATATCAACCCTATCGCACCCCAACCTCATCCCCAGGGGATGATAGTATTTCACGTCCACCACATTGGATTTCAAAATTGTGTTTGTTTTCTTAATCGATAAACTATACAAACGATATTTCGATAATATTTCGATAAACTATACAAACGATACCCGTATTGGTTTTTAGACTTTTTCACCCATTTCCCTCTTTAAGGGGTTGAATTTGGGGTGAAATTTCAATAACAGTGATGTATGTTTCACAAAATTACAACCCTAATGCCTAAGTAATAAATTTAGTGGATATTACTTTGAAATGAAGGAGTTTCAACTTCATCCCCAATTTCACCCCTTAGGGTGTAGAATTTTCGTAAACCACACGTTAAAATTTAATTTTTAGTCGTCAGTCTAAATACTAATTTTGAAGATCCTAACTTCAAAACTGACGGACTTTCATACAAACCTTCATCCCTTATTTGACCTCCTTAGGGGATAAATTTTGTAAAATGCTAAAACACGTTCTTTTTTATTTTTTACCAAAACCTCAAAAACAAATTTCTATAATTCTACCTTTAAAAATGAAGGACTTATAGACCAACATACGGAAAAAAAATCATCCCCTTTTTCCCCCCCTTGAAGGGTGATTTTTAAGAAATGCTTAAACACGTGTTTCTTTATTTTTTACCAGAAGCTTAAATTCAAATTTGTGTGATTCTAGCTCAAGAAACAAAGGACTTTCATACAAACTTTCATCCCTTATTTCACCCCCTTGGGAGATGAATTTTCCAAAACCCTTTCTTAGTGGGTGGTTTTGACGTGCATAGAACCTGTGTACAAAATGTCAGATCTGTATCTATAGCGGTTACGGCTCGGCGTTGATGAATCAGTCAGTCAGTCAGTCAGGACATGCTCTTTTATATGTTTAGATATTTGTAGGTAGTTAATTATAATTGTTTCTAATACTAGTTAAGTGTTTGGATATGTTGGCAGTCAATAGTATGGTTACTTTTGTGGACAATACTAAATACCTCTCTCTCATTGGCTAGCAGCGCAGCGTCCGAGTCTGACCAATCGAACGTCAGCCAGCATGATGTGAAGTTAGCTACATGTCGATGGTAGGGAAAGATAGCGATTGTAAAGTGAAAGGCAAGTTAGTCGGTCGACAGCTCTTAGCGTGTAAGGTTTTGCTTTAATGCTATTTTGTGTTTCAGTAAATAACATGGGAAATAATAAATATATTTATGGAAGGTGATATGAGTTTCACTTCTCGAACTAGCCAATACAAGATTGCAATTTCGTATGGACTGGTAATATTTTTTTCATTTCCTGAAAGTTTTATTTACTGAAAGATGTTCAGCTACGTTGACTAATCAATCATGCCCCTTCAATTGTCGGATACCTGTCCCTTACACCCTTCATTCTTATATTTTATGTCGGTGGAGCAATCTTCATTTATCTCAGTCCTCTGCCAATGATGTAACCATCCTAATAACTACATAATGCCACAGTAAATATATAAGCTAAAGCAGTATGGAAACTCGGGCCTTTTTTTGAAAAAAGAACTATTCTACGTCGGAGCGTGGGTTGTAACCCAGAAGTTTTGAAATAAGAATAGTATGATGAACTCAAATATTGGGTGCTTCTATCAACTGTGTTCCTTTCAGCATGTTTTTGGACCGTAAAACTAAACAACTTTCCGTAAGAAGTCGAAATACGAAAAAAAATGTTTTTATGTCCATTTGCATTAGAAACTACGTCAGCCGATAGTGCGTTTTGTATGGAGGGACAATTTTAAAGACACTTAGTCGCCTTTTATGACACAAGGGCAGATGAAGACACTTAGTCGCCTTTTATCACGCAAGGGTAGATTAAATCACTTAGTCGCCTTTTATGACACAAGGGCAGATTAAGATACTTAGTCGCCTTTTATCGCACAAGGACAGATACATACTTATAGGGACCCTATATTATGTACCTATTTGTTTTTATTATGGTTTAGGCACCCACGACTAACTTCAGCGCGAAAAATGCTTATTTTCCTGTAGCGGTGTGCGCATGTGTGAGTGCGCCAGTTTTGGCCGTTTGTTAGGAGTTTCCATACTGCTTTAGCTTATATATTTACTGTGATAATGCTTCTCTTTTATTTAGTCAAAATAGTGCATAAGTATTGTGTCTTTAGTTTTTCCTTCATTATTATCCCTTATGAAAGTGTCGTGTCGTATCAAGTTTTTAATCATCAACCCTCTTGTATTTTATGGTTCTCAACCAATTTGTCTGCAAAAAGACATTTCCCGGAAACTAAAATGAACAACTTTCTTTTTCTTATAACTTTACAGTACCTGGGCGTTCGAGCTATGCTCTGTATGATTAAAAATATCATCGGGTGAGCAAGCTATGCTACTCAACAACAGATGGCGCTGTAAGTTTCTTGAACGCACTAAAATGTGCTAAGAAATATTAAAAAAGACAGTGAAGAAGAATTTTCCCAGACATGAGACCTAGATCGGTTTTTTGCCTCAAAAACCCCTGTATACTAAATTTCATCGAAATCGTTAGAGCCGTTTTCGAGAAACCGATTACAAATATATATACAAATATTGCTCGTTTAATAGTATAGGATAGAAACTACGTATAGGCAGGTCGCCACAAGGTTGACCGGCGTTCTGATCGTGCGAAGCTGCTGGTTGCGAACAGCGAAGAACAGGACGTCATGGAGACCTTTAGAGGAGGCCTATGTCCAGCAGCGGACGTCTTTCAGCTTATGTCATGATAATGATGAGATGGTACTTCTCTTAATATTTACAACTGAAGTTATACGAACCAAAGTTATTTCAGAATCAGCTGTAATTTAATTAAAAGCTATCATTAGTATTACATTCTAAACTCACCAACGCCCAAAGGGCAGAGAGTTTAACCCTTAACTGCTCTTTGTGGTACGTTTAACCCCTAACGTGTTATTTAGAAACTCCAAGCACTGTATTTTATTGTCCTCGTGTTCATTTTAGAGGTTATAAAGCTAGAGGGGTTTAGAGAAATAAAATCTTCTCACAAGGCGCGTAAACCTAAAGCTTTTTGTACAAAATTATATCAGATTTTAAAATCTCTCTTTCGTAGGGTGTCGTAAAAGGTGGCTAAGGCAGCGAACTTAAGGTGGAAGACAGCAGCGTTCTTCTGCATATCTTATTAAACACTGTGAATTTTCAATGCTTTCACTCCCGAAGTTCAGTTCATTCTACTCATAAAAACAAGCAACTTTCCCGAAGAAAAAAAGAATCTCAAAAGAAAAAATTTTGACTGTCCATACAAAAGTGGTGATGTGATCAACTCATTCGTATGGGAAGTTGAAACATTGTTTTCTAGTACATCTATTGTTTTTCTTCACTGAGCTTTGAAAGCGAAACAAATGAAAATTAACATTATATAAACCGCGATGAGAACCGCATCCAAACAGATGACAAATTATTACATTGCAACAGTAGTGAAGGTTTTATCCGATGTAATAACGCTAGAGTCTAGTGGCTAGATTGTATGATGCACACAAAAAAAGGTGTCTTCAATGAAGACATTATTATTTCACTGAAACTAATATTTTCTAAATCAGGTTTAACACGGTATTGGCTTGAGAGCATTTACTTTAAATTATGAAAATAATTGCTTAATTTAAGAAAATGTTTGTTTCAGTATACAGGTTTTTTTTTTTGACCCCGAGCCAATGTTTTCATTCACGAAACCTTTGTCGAGTGTGTAAAAGATTTTGATTTTCCCAGAATTTTATGTTTTTGGGCTGGTCGTGGCAAGAAGTTTCTTTTGAAACGTTCGGTGGTAGACAGTTAGTTATCCAGGTGGTAAAAGGATTTTAATGCAAGGTGCAGCCTTTCAGATGCATTAATGTATGTGTGCGCATTGCTGTATTTTTAAAACATTTCTTAACGATACGACTAAAATAATAGTACGTTCTTCGCCATTATGTTTCAAAAGAAACTTCTTGCCAAGTACGACCGCATTGTGGAACCAGCCTCCTGTGCAGTTATTTACGGACTGGTACAACATTGCAGCTTTCAAGAACCTTTCTTATAGTCCTTGAGCCCATGACAAAATCACTTACCTGTCATGAGAACATCTTAAGATGTATGGCAACAGATCGGCAAAGTGGTGCTGAGCAAGAATCAGTTACATTTGGCATCCGAAATTTGCCGGAAGTCCGAGAATTTCTTCCACTTCCGGTCAAAATTTGGGGGTGCAAGTTACGTGTCATGAGAACACTCTGAAACCCTCGGCAACATGTAGTCCTTCATTGACAGAGTAGAAAAATACAAGTCTGCCAGTTCCTAGTTTGCCGGAAGTACTTGGTAGACGGTCTCAAAGGATGGCCACCACCCAGTAAACAGATCTAAGTTTTTTACTATAAAATTAAATACGTATTCATAATCGTGCAAATCTGCTACGGCTATGGTTTTTTTAGTTTCACTAGTCATCGTAACTGAGTACTCCAAGGGTCTGATGATGACCAACTATCAAGCAACTGGATCTGAGGGCCAACTACACCCAAAAGCTCCAGATTTTAACTAAAATGCATTGTAGGTGGCTGCCGTTCCTAGACTTGCTGGCTCGAGAGTCTGATGATGACCAGCTGTCAAGCAACTGGATCTAAGGACCAACTTCACTCAAGAGCTCCAGATTTCAACTCAAATACTTTGTAGGTGGTTGCCGTTCCTGGACCTGCTGGCTCCAGGGTCTGATGATGACCAGCTATCAACCAACTGGATCTGAGGGCCAACTACACCCAAGAGCTCCAGATTTGGACTAAAATGCATTGTAGGTGGCTGCCATTCCTAGACTTGCTGGCTCGAGAGTCTGATGATGACCAGCTGTCAAGCAACTGGATCTAAGGACGAACTACACCCAAGAGCTCCAGATTTCGACTCAAATGCTTTGTAGGTGGCTGCCGTTCCTGGACCTGCTGGCTCGAGGGTCTGACACTGACCATAGCATCCAAGAAAATGGCTCTATTCGAACTTGAAGACTACTCAATTAAATTGTGAACTTAATTATAACGAACTACTAAATCTAAATATATAAAATTGCTTGTCCTGACTGACTGATTCATTAACGCTGAGCCGTAACCGCTACAGCTATGGATCTGAAATTTTTTACACAGGTTTTTTGCACTTCAATACCACCCACTAAAAAGGATTTTGGAAAATTTGTCTTCCAAAGGGGTGAAATAAGGGATGAAAGTTTGTATGAAAGTCCTTTGTTTCTTGAGCTAGATACACACAAATTTGAATTTAAGCTTTTGGTAAAAAATAAAGAAATAGGTGTTTAAGCATTTTTTTAAAATCACCGTTGAAGGGGGTGAAATAGAGGATGATTTTTTTCCGTATGTTGATCTATAAGTCTTTAATTTTTAGGGTTCCGTACCTCAAAATAAAAAACGGAACCCTTATAGGATCACTTTGTTGTCCGTCTGTCTGTCTGTCAAGACCCTTTTTCTCACGAACGAGAAGAGGTATCAGGTTGAAATTGATAACGAATATTAAGGTCCATAGACCACACAAGACCTGAAAATTTTAATTTTTTACAACGACGCAATCAAAAGATATGGCTTTTTAAGACCTTATCTCCATACATTTATGCAAAATTGCAATACCTAAGGGTACTTCCCGTTGACCTAAAATTATGAAATTTGGCAAGAAGCTAGGTCTCACAGTACAAATAAAGGGAAAAGTCTAAAATCATTAAATATTTCAATTTTTCTCACAACTAATAGTAACCAATTAAGGAGAGCTCCCGTTTCAAGAACTTTTCTATAAAAGAGGGGTCAAGTTGAATGGTCGCGGAGTTTTTAAAATCAAGAGCAAAAGCTTTTAGTATATCATATGGTAGATAGGTACGGAACCCTTAGGGCGCGAGTCGGACTCGCACTTGGCCGGTTTTTTTTTTAAGGTAGAATTATAAGAAATTTGGATCTGAGCTCTTGGTAAAGAATAAAAAAGTACGTGTTTTAGAATTCTTCAAAATTCATCCCCCTAAGGGGGTGAAATAAGGGATGAAAGTTTGTTTGAAAGTCCTTTGTTTCTTGAGTTAGATTCACACAAATTTGACTTTAAGCCTTTTGTAGAAAATAAAGAAACATAAGCATTTCTTAAAAACCACCCTTCAAGAGGGTAAAAAAGGGGATGATTTGATGATAAGCCCTATTAAGGTTAAGAAAATTTTGACCATTCGATTCAATGGCTGGGCATATGAGAGTAAGCTAAGCTTGTTTATGATAACTAATTGTCAATAAAAAATAATCTTTTTTGATAGCTGGTCATCATCAGACCTCGAGCCAGCAGGTCCAGGAACGGCAGTCACCTAAAAGCATTTGAGTCGAAATCTGGAGCTCTTGGGTGTAGTTGGTCCTTAGATCCAGTTGCTTGACAGCTGGTCATCATCAGACTCTCGAGCCAGCAAGTCTAGGAACGGCAGCCACCTACAATGCATTTCGTTAAAATCTGGAGCTTTTGGGTGTAGTTGGCCCTCAGATCCAGTTGCTTGATAGCTGGTCATCATCAGACCCTTGGGAGTACTCAGTTACGATGACTAGTGAACTAAAAAACCATAGCCGTAGCAGACTTGCACGATTATGAATACGTATTTAATTTTATAGTAAAAAAATTAGATCTTGTTTACTGGGTGGTGGTCTATCCTTTGGAGACCGTCCTACCAAGTACTTCCGGCAAACTAGGAACTGGCAGACTTGTATTTTTTCTGACTCTTGTCAATGAGGACTACATGTTGCCGAGGGTTTCAGAGTGTTCTCATGACACGTACTTGCACCCCCAAATTTTGGGACTCGTAAGTGGAAGAAATTCTCGGACTTCCGGCAAATTTCGGATGGCCAAATGTAACTGATTCTTGCTCAGCACCACTTTGCCGATCTGTTGCCATACATCTTAAGATGTTCTCATGACAGGTAAGTGATTTTGTCACGGGCTCAAGGACTATTAAGGACCGGCAGAGCACCTGTGATCCCCCTGGAGTTGCGGTATCTCTAGGCAACGGTAAACACTTACCATGAGGTGACCCGTCTGCTCGTCTGCCTCCCTATTTTATAAATATAAAAAAACCATGGACACAAAAAATCTACACACAAATGTCCAGGCCCAGAGAACTAATCGTTTCAATATTTATCCGCCAAACCTTGGAAACAATAGGCAGAGCATTATCTCTCCAAGAGGCTTTTAAATTATACAAACGTAAAACGTGTTCGGTGGTTCAGTTCATAATTTGTTTGTATGGTACTGTATATAGGAGATCCGCCAGTTTTAACGGCTGTTTATAACATGAGCGTGTGCCGGCTGGAAAACGCAGTTAAGAGGCTTATGATACAGGTTTAACGATGTGTTAGCGTGTGCTCGTAACAGCTTTACTGAATAATCCAATGTGTGTAACTGGCTAACTGCTGACTCAACTACTAGTTAGAGCCAGCAATTGTTTTTCAAGCGAAAAACTTACATTTTACATGTAAATCTTTAGGTGAAAATCCAAATTAAACTGTATCTCAGACACTGTTTTGCAGTTTGGTGATAAATTTAAGTAATTATACAGTTGTAATAAATAATCAGATAATAAAAAATCTCAGGCAATTGCATTTTACGTTTTCATTTTTACCTGTGGAGATCGACTATTTATTTCGACCGAGAGCTGTTATGTACATAATTAGATTGGCTTCATAAGCCTCATGTCAGCACGTGAGTTGAAGCGGTGGTTGTGGCCAAAATTAGTCTGAGAGATATACAAAGGATATAGAATATTTTCCCTGAAATGGGTAAATCTGTCCATAAGAAACTGAACAAATTAGCGGTAGGTCTAAATAATAAAGAACACTTTTTTTCATAGAAACTGTATCTGTTCAAAATATTTTTCTGCCTTATTTCGTAAAAAAGTTGAACCTATATTCTATGAGAAAAGTTCCTTAGTTTCTTGAGTACAATCCTTGGGTAGGTACATGATTTTTCTTACACATTACAAATAAATTTTGCCATATTATATCACTAGCTATGCCCGCGGCTTCGCCCGCGTGATATTCAGACAATGTGCAGTCTCTCCCTCTCCCCCCTCCCCTCCCTCACCCTCTCCAACTCCCTCTCTCTCTACCTCCATCCCACTCCCGCTCCTTCTCCCTCTCCCTCTCCTTATCCCTGCCCCTAACCCTACCCCTACTCCTATCCCTATCCTTAAAGCCGTCTTAACCGCTATCCCTATCTTTATAAAAACATATACAAACACCCCCTTAAGGGATGAATTTTGAAAAATTTTAATCCACGTTCTTTTTAATTTTTTACCAAAAGCTCAAAAGCAAATTTCTATAATTCTACATTCTAAAATAAAAGACTTATAGACCAACATACGGAAAAAATATCATCCCCTTTTCACCCCCTTTTAGAGTGATTTTTAAGAAACGCTTAAATACGTGCTTCTTTGTTTTTTACCAAAAGCTTAAAGATAAATTTGTGTGAATCTAACTCAAGAAACAAAGGACTTTCATACAAATTTTCATCCCTTATTTCACCCCCTTAGAGGATGAATGTTGAAAAATTCTTAAACACCTACTTTTTTTACCATGAGCTCGGAACCAAATTTCTATAATTATATCTTTAAAAATAAAAGACTTATAGACCAACATACGGAAAAAAAATCATCCCCCTTTTCACCCCCTTTAAGGGTGAGTTTTAAGAAATGCTTAAACATGTGTTTCTTTATTTTTTACCAGAAGCTTAAATTCAAATTTGTGTGATTCTAGCTCAAGAAACAAAGGACTTTCATACACACTTTCATCCCTTTTTTCACCCCCTTGGGAGATGAATTTTCCAAAATCCTTTCTTAGTGGGTGGTTTTGACGTGGATGGAACCTGTGTACAAAATTTCAGATCTGTATCTATAGCGGTTATGGCTCGGCGTTGATGAATCAGTCAGTCAGGACAAGCTCTTTTATATATTTAGAAGATTACACACAAATTACGTTTCCGCCCTACGGTTATATATCCTGTACATGTTTTGCAAGTACCTAACTTCAAGACTGAGAGGAGCGGAAGCTTTTACTTTCAACTCTGGAACTAACTAGGGCAAAGGTCTGAAGTTCTCAAGTCGAAACATGGCTCCTTTCGATTCCAATTTACATAATCTTGCTTCGGTAGACCGAGCTGTTGAGTTTAATCGAGTTACTTTTGTTGAAGTACGTGTTTTTTTTACGCTAACAAAATGCCGTGGTTGGAATTTTAATGACACTTAAAAATTTTCGTAGTGTTTTTACCTCCGTCTTAATCCTGTTTTTTTACGCTAACAAAATTCCGTGGTTGGAATTTTAATGACACTTAAAAATTTTCGTAGTGTTTTTACCTCCGTCTTAATCCATGGAAATTCACTGCTGAGGGTCTACACAACGTGCCATTAAATTTAGAGATGACATAAGCGAATGTCATAAAATGCATGTTTTGACATAATATGTCAACTGTCATCCCATATATTTCATGACGTTCGCTGTCGTCAAATGGCACGTTGTCTAGAGATGACGAAAGCGAACGTCATTAAATGTATGTTTTGACATAATATGTCAAATGTCACCCCATACATTTCATGACGCTTTCGTCACTTTGTCTAGACCCTCTGGACAACGATGGCAATTTTCAAAATGATAATCATCGTTACTTCTCATAAAAAGTCCTCTACTGGACGGCTGGCACAATGGATCGCGATAATTGGTGACCGAAGCAAAGAATATTATTATGGTACAGTTAATTATGGTACAGTTCAAGCTTTACATTCGAAGCGCGATGTTAGTTCCTACGGATATTGATCCTTGTCATCGTTTACTATAACGTGGCACCATTGTTATCCACAGCTACACGGTGAACGTTGCAGATACACCAAAGACCCTTATTCCATGATTGAAAGACACGATTTCATACTCATTTTATCATCATATTACGATTACTATCATATTTCACATATGATGTACCCTAGTTAAGTCAGAAAAGGCTTTGAGTAGCATGTAATGCAAGTTTAACGACATGAACGTGCAAAACTGGTTATCAGCGCAAAATCGCCCTCGAAGCGAGAAAAATGTTTACAGTACAGTCAAACACACGTCAACAGAAACACTTTGAACTTTAGGACACCTTTAGTACAGAGCAGTGGAGTTGATTTACGTAGTGGAAGTGTTTTCACGGATGTGCAAATGACTGCACCGCCCATATAAGGTGAAAATGAGATGCTAAGGTTGTTTTTATGAACTAACTCAAATAAAAAGGAAGGTTCTGTGCAGATGGTAAAAGCTAGTTAACTCACTGTTGAACTGGAGGTCTACTGTAAACTTGCGATGTAGAAAACGATATCGATATATACTCCGAAAAAATAATTAAAATTTTGTCTGTTATAAAAACTCGTTTTTAGTAAGTATTTCTTTTATACCATAGCCAGTACATACTTTATTCTCTGATATGAGTAACATAGTAACAATTCTGTTATATGACTACCAGCTAGAATGACAGAACTATCCCCTATCGTTCCCTCTGCTACCTGATATTTGGCTAACTTAATATTGGTCTAGCCAAGCATCAGCTAATAAATATACGACTGGGTAACTAGGTAGTCAATTGAATGACTTTTTTATCTTGTTGTGAAATTAAGACTTACAATAATAGTTAAATATTCGAAACCTAACATTTCGCTGACATTGGAGTAGAATTTTGTTGGATAATTTGTCACATCGACATTGATTTAAACATCCGACCAACATTGTGTAAGGAGGTGCAAACAAGGGTTGGTGGGCGAAGTTTGGTATCGACTTCATTTTCGCAGTTGAAAGTTGTTTAGACTTTTGCAGGGTTTATTTACTCTACAAATCTACATCTTAGTCAAAAAGCAGATATGAGTTTGTAGTTCCATGGAACAGTATTAAAGACTAGCGATTAAATTTCTTACGTTATGGTAACTTTGTACGTCCATAAGGGGCCAAGACTAAGATGTAGGATTTGTATAGTTAGGAGCTTGGCCTTACATGAGATCATTAGATCACTCAAAGCTTTTACTATTAAAAAAAAACCTTTTTAATAGTGAAAGCTTCGAGTTTCCAAATTTTTGCAACTCGAGTCAATAATTTCTTAGGCTTAAGTTTGAACAAACACCGACTTGTTTCAAAGAGCTGGTTTCATTATCCAGTTTCATGTGTGAGGAACTCGTATGACTGACATCAAAATGGACCTTCATTGGACAAAAGACATCCGATATCGCCACAAACGACAGGCATAAGGTTACTTATGGTTAGTTATCGCGTGGGCGTTAAGAGGCCGTTGTATGAGTCCAACTATTATTATATGTATTGTCACAAGTATGACATCAGTTGTCAATGTAGGAACGGTATCAAAACAGCAACCGTAACCAAGTGTTAGAGGCAAGGGTCTATGAAAACTAAAAATCTGGATTTGATTCCAGTCAACCTAATACGAGGACATTTTGTGCTCTGTAAATTGTTTAGCACATTCTAGAAATGTTTAAAAGTAACATTAAATATTAAAATCCTATTCTCATTAAATTAGTAAAAGGTGATCTAGAAAGCGGAACGCCTAAGAAAAAAAACCTCCTAAGAGGACTCAAAGGAAAGAAGTTAAATCCTCTGAGTGGAGAAGTGAGAGGTAAACCCAAATGGAAAAAATCCAAAAGGACTCGAAAGGAAGACTGTGTAAAATGTATATAAGAACGCCCGGGTGTCTAAATAAAATCTCAATAAACTTTGATTGGCGTTTCACTCCAATCCTAAACCTAACCTGGTAACAATGCCTTGCCTGTATCATCTCATTTGTGGGCATAGGCCTACCCCTTTTTCAACGTATCGAGCAATCAGTATGTTAAGTAACATACTGATTGCTCGATACGTTGAAAAAGGGACACAAATCTTAACAGCTTTCCCATAGAAACATGGATCCATAGTGGCACTTGTATGAGATGACGAAAACCTTATCCTTCATCTCTTTGAGAAAGTAACATTATTATCTATTTCGACTAACATACTAAAAGGGTTCAAAAACATCTCTGTAAAAATCTAATCAAAGGTGAAGAATATGGAAAAAATTGAATTCAATACAAATATCTGCTAATACTCCCTCAATAGCCCTTTAACTCAATCTTCTTTGAAAGGGTCTTGTTACCTACAAGCCACAGGTGTGAGGAACGAGCTACAAGAGAGCCTATTACATAAATTGGTACTTAGCGGACGTGTCTGCACTATATAATGAACCAGATAAGTGCGGTTTTGCGTTGCACCCGCAATTACGGCTTGGATAGTCTGAAAACTCGGTTTCTAAAAACATTGAACGATGAGGTAGTGGCAAGGAAGTGGACAAGTCGTGACCGACAGAGTATCTGAGATTTGAGATATTGCAACAATGACGGGCATTATCCGCAGAATACAGGCCAAATAATTTTTTTATCGCTAGTTTATACAAAATACACTAAAAGCTAACTGTGTCAGTTTTATTTTCGCATATGTTCCTAGAACAGCATTATTTTATCCTAAAATGCTCATTTCGGTATAAGGTACTGCAATATCAGTTTCCGTTTAGTTTTTAGGCACGGTTTTAAGATTTAAGAAGCTGAGTTTCTTAGTGCGGCAAAAAGTTTTTCTATTACTGTAGGTTATATAGTACCTACCTGCTAAATAAAACATGATTTGTATTTGTTTTCTTAGTTATTAATATTAGCTATGCTCAGCTGAACTTTTGTTAAAACTTTTGTTTCATGCTGTACGTACACATTTTTGGATTGAGGTCAAGAGCGAGTCCATTGATAGAGATAAGATATTGATTGCTTTTATATTTCGTTCTTTTACCAAAACATCGAATAATTATACAGGGTGTTTCGTATTTGTCTGCAAAACTCTCATGGTAGCTCTACCCATGAAACGGAACAACTTTCCCTAAGAAACTTCCCCAAAAATTCGACGTGCATCAGCTGATAGCATATTTTGTATCAGAGGTAATTTTTTTTTCATAAATCAACCTCTAAGTTCCTTAGGGAACGTTTTTTTCTAGAAAAATAGTGACAGGCACAGTGTCAACATAAGAAACAAGAATCAACTTGCTTCTCATGTCAGCCGTGTTCACAAAATTAGTAAAACTTGTAAAGGTCAATGTATACGCTTATATTGAAAGTTTACCATTAGATAAATTCAAAACTGTTATCAAGCAGAAATTATATAAAACGGTTATTATAAAATATCAGATTATCTAGAAGAGAAAAATCCATGGAATTAGGCTGCGGTTCTAACAGGCTAATTCAAAATTCAAATTGACTTATGTTTATTGTATCGACCCTGTACATTCAAACATATTTAAAAGAGCGCGTGGATTTTATTGTCGCTTCTTTTTTTCCCACCATGGCGCCACCTTGTTTGTGAAGCGATGTATGTAGTTTTAGCTGTCGTCATTAAGAGATTTTAATACCCAACAATGAATAAACTATTTTGAGTTTGAGTTTGAATGTTGTTCAGTTTCATGGGTAGAGAGTACTAGAGAGGTTTGCAGACATACCTTTACCAAACACCCTGCAAAGATCTTTATAGATAGTTCAAATTCTCCATAAATTTTAATTTGTCCATCTTTATGATGTTCTACATTCTATCTATTGCTTTCTCTCTAAATAACTTTACCCCACAAATACACTTACACAAAGCACAGGCACGAGGAAACGGCCCTTGTTTTCGTTCCACTACCTAGTTCAATGAATTCTAAATAATTCAATTATCTTCTAATAAGCTACCTACGCACAAAAAAGGGTAGGCGACGGCGCGGGGCAATTTCGTCACTCGGCTGTTTGGCTTTTGGAAACCCCGTGGTGAAAAGGGTTGTGTCCAGATTTTATACGAAGTACCTGAGCAACCGAGCTTTGCTTTATGCAATCTTAACCAAAGCTCATCAACAGATGGCGCTGTCGGGTTTCTAAATTGCACTATTTAAAAAAAAACAAAAACGGAGAAATCGAATTTTCCCAGACATGCCGTGACCATGCACAAATATTAATGAACAGGGACTTTTTCTTGGGAGTGTAATGAAGAAGCAAAGCGCTTCGTGCGGATAATGTAGTGATTCGTGTGGTGCTGGCTAAGAATAGTACCACCCCTTCTCTACCCGTGGGTGTCGTAAAAGGTGACAATGGGGATTTCAACCTGAGTATGGGCACTATCATCCTTCTGCGTATCGTTATTGCGTTTACCAACAACCCCGTATAATTGTGCCAGCCACAACGGTAACAAACTATGATACTTCCCCGCTAAAACACACCACGAATTATTTGCTGTGAAACTCTGGAGAGAGCTCCCTGTCTAGCAGTGGACTTTATGGGACGATGCTGATGGGTGAGAGTAACCATTGCTAACACGTTTTGATCTCATAGATATTTTATAGCTAATTTAAAGCTGTCGGTATTTTATAACAGAAGAACGTCATCGCCATATAAAGAAGAAGAATAAATGTTTTACGCGTAGTTTTTATGTCGAAATATTTCCGTATTTCAACATCAGTTTCTTTGGAAAATTGTTCAGTTTTTTTACAAAGCATTTACAAAGTCATTATTTTTCGTTTTCGAGTGATGTTTTTCACCAGAATGTGCAAGCTTCCATGAATATCATACGTGGCATGCCAATCCTTCCCTCTATAACTGTCCCTCAGTTTCCCCGCAAGCCGGTCTTGAAAAAAAAAATCCTTAATTACGAATATCCAATAATAATTGATTTAGGAAGCTAATAATATTGAAAGCGAAATTGCTTTTAAATTGAATAAACGAAGCCTGACGAAAGCTGAATGATATTGATTTGATATCGTCTAAAATGAGAAATTTGTGTTCGATCAGTAAAATGATGCGTTTATAAGTGGCTTCATTTGTGGATTCAATGATTGGATTCAATTTTCAATTTAATTGTTCTACACGAAGAAAAAAAAATCACCAATAATCGGATGTTTAGTCCAATTGAATAAGTACAGAATTTATTTATTGCTCTTGTATAACAAGGAAAGCTAGCAAGACCAAGAATAGATCCAGTAGGTTAGTTTAGGTTGCCGTCATACCTAACCCGCATCTAGAAATTAGAGATCCCGGTCGAATAGATGGGCAGTTCCTTCTGGACCTTGCATCCGGTCCAGAAGGAAGTGCCCAGAATTTAATTGAATACCAGATATAGAGATCGCCTGTTGTAACATAGCAACATGAAATGAAAATGTTAAACAGTTTTATTTTATATTTGTGGCGTAAAATTGTCAAAGTGTGTCTGCAATAGTTTCAAGTTTAATTAACATAAAGTCAAACAAAATAAATGTATTAATGATGACATTTCATTGAATTGAGTCGGACTACGATACAATACAGGCGGCTTCGCCCGCGACAGTGTTCTAGCCTTGTCCATCCGAATTAAAGAGACATCGTCGCCGAGTTTAAATGCTCTTATCTATAAGATTTTATGATAGAGTTATCATAAAATCTTACAGTTAAAATGCATTTATCATAGGAATTTAAGCTAAATTTAAATTACTCATTAGCCAAACGTATAGGGCTAGATTGAAATACGAACAATGTACCTATTATATTAGGTGTGTCATTGAGGAAAAAAAAATCTGTAAGATTTTAATTTGTGAGATTTACCTATTTATCTTTAAAACAAACCTAAAAAGTAAATAAAATGGTTGAAGGTATGTTCATCTGAATATTAAGGCAATATGACTGTTCTAAATACATCTGATAACAGTTTGATGGGTTTTTACCACGATAAAGCGATTTAAAAGCTTCCGATATTATTATTATAGCGACCGCGAATCTCAAATAATATGCAACATCAATATCACCAGCTTCGCTTTAGTAGGTTCTTTCATTCAGGGTGAGTGTTTAAGGCAGGACATTTAGTACCTATTTAAAAACATTAAGCAGCTTCAAATTAGGATAATAAAGTATTTAGAGAGCTTAAAGAGAAAAGAAAGCTGTAAAAAGGATTATGATTTAAAGTAAAGTACATGTTGGATATTGAACAATATTACACGAATGAATACAAAAATAAGGCAACTAGTAACGTTACAAGTAAGAGAAGGAAAATCTAAAAGGCCACCTGCTATCAATTATTACGGAGAAAGTTGTACCTACGAGTTATTTAGTTCCAAAAATATATGTATAACGAAATAGACTGGTTAAGGGATGATTAGAAAAAGTTTTGTATAAGCACTATTAAAAATAAATTAAAAAGCACTTACTAGAGTTAACTTAGAATAAGATTTGATTTAATATACAGGGTGAAGGGACAGCCTTCCGAATACTGAAAGGGCATGATCAGTCAATGTAACTGAACATGTTTCAGCTAATAAAACTTTCAGGAAATGAAAAAAAAATTCGGCCTCTCCATACTAACTGTCCAATTAAGTTTGCAATTTTGTATGGAGAGGCCGATTTTTTTTTTCATTTCCTGAAAGTTTTATTCGCGAAAAGTTGTTCAGTTACGTTGACTGATCATGCCCTTTCAGTATTCGGAAGGCTGTCCCTTACACCCTTTATAACTTACAAGTAGCTTAACCAAATATGTAGTGTATTTGTTTCGCCAACAAACTACTCCGTAGTTTGGCGATGTTTTTGAATGTAACTACTTGTAAGTAATTTTCTGGAAATAAATTATAAAATAAAATAAAATAAAACCATGAAGAAAGCAAGCCACGTAAGTATACAGCGTGTAACGGAAAGGTGTGATAATACTAACGGATGTGAATCTGCCCATAAAACTGAACAACTTTTCTCAAGGAACATAGGTCATAGAACTAAATTAATTTTTGACCTCACATAGAAATTGTATCAGCTAATAGCGCATCTTGTATGGGAGGTCAAAGTTCCTTGGAAAAAGTTGTTCAGTTTCGTGGGTAGATTCACACACAACAGTATTATCACAAGTTTCCTTACACGTTGTATAACTCTTCGCTCGAAATCCTTGGAATAACATCTTAAATCTCGAACTAATCTCTTAGAAACTCGTTACAAACGAAAGCAAATAACATCGTGTGAAAACAAATCGTCTGTATTCTGCTAAGTGAGCTCTATCCTTTAAAGAAGGGATGGTAGGGATTAACAGGCAAACATTTAACTATAATAAATGAAGGCCATTTCTCGTACTGAAAACTGTTAAAGTTAAAACTTAAATACAATTTGTAGACTATTCTCAGGGTATTTCAATAAGGTTGTAGTAAAATTTATTTTTAATTCGTAGAATGAAAATTGTGATGTCTACAACTTGCTACTGTTAAAATGTAAAAAAAAAGGTGTATGTATATAAAACGTGTGACGGAACGGTGTGATTTTAGTAAAGGCGGTTAATCTGCCTATGAAACTGAACAAAATTTCCCGAGAATCGAAGTTCGAAATACAAAAATCAGTTTTTGACCTCCCATAGAAACAGCATCAACTAATAACGCATTTTGTATGGGAGGTCAAATTATATTTTTCGTATGTCGACCCATGATGCTTGGGAAAAGATGTATAGTTTCATGTGCGGATTCACACTCTTCTTATCACATCTTTCGTTGTAGAGACAAAACGAGTTAATTTTGGTAATAGGGAACATGCACGAATTCCTTTGATTAAATTTTTTTTTCTCATTCATGTAATAAACAGTCTAGTAAAACTATTTTTCGAAGAACTATAATATTAAAAAAGATATAAGCCATCGAAGATTTGTTTCTGTCTCTTTCTAGCAAAATGAAATTTAATATGGGGTTTATATGGCCGTAGTGCATTGTGACGTCACTATTCATGTCGGATCTCTCTGTCTAATCGGCGCGTAATTAGTAGTTTTAAATGCTTATATCGGCCTTATTTATAAGCCGATTAAAATTTTGATTTCAGATTTTGTCATCTCTACTACGGTATTTTCATATTTTGTTAATAAATACGACTAAAAAAATGTATGCATTTTCCCTATTGTTTATTGGAAATCAACTCATTTCAAATCATTTATTAGGAATACCTAAAATGCTCTCGTTTTTCCTGTATTCCTTTATGTGGCAGAGACCATCTCACTGATTGCAACTCACGCGTTTCAGACATAAAAAAGTAGTATGTTAATACTAACGAGTCGTTTACACAACTAAACGTTTGCATATATGTTGGAAGGAAATAAATTGCAAGTGGCTTTTGTGCAAAAACCGTCTAGGGAAGTACCACCCCCTTACCTGTTTCTGCCGTAAAGCAGCAGTGTTTGCACTACTGTGTTTCTGTTTGAAGGGTAAGGGATCCAGTGAAATTACTGGCACATGAAACATAACACCTTAGTTCTCAGGGTGGGCAACGCGATATGCCGTCAACGTATGTCACTAATAAGACAGTGGGTGCTATGGGCGGTGGAGACCACTTACCATCAGGTGGCCCACCTGTTCGTTTGCTAACTTGTAACATAAAAAAAATCGTCGAAGTCGTGATGGTTGAGGATTGCGACCTCAATATCTAGTACAACATACAAAAACATTGCTACTACGTCGTTTAAGTTTTTTAGTTACTCTTCACAACGACTGCAGAAATAGATAGAATAGGATTATTCTTCACTTTCACCACAAGGTAAGCTATATTTTAGTAACACGACCTAGAACCACATTCATTTAACATAACATTAACGATGTACTAGATTGTACTTTACCCTAATAAAATACCTGGCTTTTAAACACATCTCGCACCAATTTTATCGTTTTAAGACAATTAAAGCACCTTTATGCTCTTCAGATAACATTTATAAAACCTTAAGCTGTAAAACGGCTATTTCGCTCGCCTCTTTTAATTGACACCAAGAGTACTTCTCTCTCTTGAAACCGCAGTAAAAATTAAATTTTTACTGTTAATGGGTAAAATGCGAAGTGGTAGTTCATTAGGGATTACGAAGTAACATTTCGTTGTTATATGAAAGAGGTTGAGTTGTAAAGAGTTTTAGAAGAGTTGGTAGAGTTTTAAAATGTATTATATTTTTTTAATATCATACTTAAAGAAATTATTCAGAATTCTAAATGAAACAACTTTTGTTCTACGACTTTTGGAAATTCGTAATAGCAAATTGACTTCCTATGCACATGATAAACCCCCGTTTTCTACACTAAGTTCAAAAGATTTGCATTCTTATGCGGGACATAAAATGCTGTTAAAAAACGAGTGGATACTGCTATTTTTAATAAAATTTTCGCTGATTAATACAAAGATAAAAATTGAAAACACAAAACTAGTATTTTCGGTTCATTAGCTGTATAGCAGTATACACTCATTTTTCAACAGCATTTTATGTCCTGCATAAGAAATATAAGAATGCAAGTCATGTGAATTTAGTATGACAAACGGATCGCCTTAAACCAATCAACTGAATACTTCTTTTTCACGAATTTCATAATTTTGCAAGACAGCTGCAATAAGCCTTTCTAACAAGCCTTTACAATAAATAAAGTAACACCTTGTTTCGTCCGTATATTTTTAAAATTTATCTGTATTGGGTGGAAATGTGTTTCACTGGTTGATTAACTTTTTCTTTTACACCATTGCGCAATTGACTTTTAGTAAAAATTTTACTAATAGTCGTAATTTTTTGTCTCTCATATACTTAATTCACAGTACTTGGATATAAGCCGCTTGTAAACCATTTAGGTTAATTAAAATATACATGACTTTACTGAATTCTAAAATATTTTACGGGCTTATTCTGGAAGGCTGATAATCATAGCGCAAAAGTTGTTGCATTAGGCCCTCAGAATAAGTTCTATAGAGGTTTTGCACTATTTGTATAAATAGTTAATAGCCCAATACATTGTTAATAACCCATCATTATAATACAAAATGATTTCTGAGTCCTAATTCGATCATTCTACCCAAAGTTATTAAACAAAAACTTCATTTACATCTTATCTGGACAATAAACATTCTCTTACCCTTATAGCTACAAGGCATATAAACGACCCAACTTAGTACGAATATAACTGAAATATCTCGAGGATATGTAGACTTAGTTTACGTAGTCACCCTGAATGTGTTTAGAATATAAACTACAAACTTAGTTTAGTGCTTTAGCTAACAGTTTGTACGAGTATAGTATACGTACGTTAACTTAAGTGTTTTGGTAAATATAGTGTAAGAGACAGGTACAAAGTACGTGCATATGCAACTAATCTTAGACATTTTCCTGACCGAAAGAAAGACAAAAAAAAACCGGCCAAGTGCGAGTCGGACTCGCGCACTGAGGGTTCCGTACCACCACATAAACATAATTGTATTATTTGAAATTTCAGTAAGTTAATGTGCTAGATTTTTTGAGTCCGACACGCGCTTGACCAAATTTTATTATTTGTTGTTATTTTATAGCCTATGCCCTATAAACATACCAATTTTCAAGTTTGTAAGTGTTCCCGTTTTTAAATAGAACTAAAACATAAATCGCCTCAGCAACCATCCAACTTGACCCCTCTCTCATATGAATGTTCTTGAAACGGGAGCTCACCACAATTGGTTACCATTAGTTGTGAGAAAAGTTGTAATATTTAATGATTTCAGACTTTTCCCATTATTTGTACTGTGAGACCTAGCTTCTTGCCAAATTTCATAATTTTAGGTCAACGGGAAGTACCCTGTAGGTTTTTCATTTTTGAATAAATGTATGGAGATGAGGACAAAAAATGCCATATCTTTTGATTGCGTCGTTGTAAAAAATTGAAATTTTCAGATCTTGTGTGGTTCATGGATCCTAATATATGGTATTAATTTCAACCTGATACCTTTACCCGTTCATGATATAAAGGGTCTTGACAGACAGACAGACAGACAGACAGACAGACAGACAGACGGACAACAAAGTGATCCTATAAGGGTTCCGTTTTTTTCTTTTGAGGTACGGAACCCTAAAAACATAAAAAAACATGAAGTAATGACGGCCTTTGAAATGAGTTCACAGACTAATCTCCACTTTCCCAATGATCATCATTATGTGGCCTCGTGCGTGGCTTATGGCTTCGTATTCGGTTCTGGCTGGAAACCGGATGGGTGACCGCTAGTAATATTTTGTGCTTAGGAAGGCACATACATCTGCCTTTTCTGGCCACTCCTCTAGATTGTCGCTAACTTTGACACAAGGGTTCTCGTCATTACTACCGCGGCAGCGGCCAGCGAGTGCCAGAAGCGAATTACGCGCCGTTTTGTGAAATGCCGCGACATTATGTAAAATGCCGAATAATTTTTTTTTCGGCATTTTGTTGGACCTTTAGTCGCCTCTTACGACAACCACGGGTATGTAAGGGATGATACTATTCTTTGCCGGCACCACACGGGGCAACGGGACTAAGGGTTAAAAACTGGAGGATGGGCAGCAGCATCCTCCTTTGTATCTACGAGTAACATCTTACTTACTGCGGTCACCTACAACCGCGGTCCATGGTGCCAGCCGTAACGCTAACAGGTGAGGTAACTATGGTACTTCCCCTCTACATTTTTCCAGTAAAAGCTAGAATTCTAGAGGGAGCTCCCTGTCCTGTAGTGGACGTTTCATGGGATGTTATGATGATGATTATGTAGAATGCCAAGGCAAACTGTGATATGACGAATTATACGATATGCCTGCGACACATATATCAATATTTCGCGCGAGTGGTTTGGGTTGACACGATGTATGCAATATATACGTTTGACTGAAATAAACACAATAATCATTTCTACGTATTTCGAAAGTGTAAAAGTCATCATCATATCAGCCGAAAGACGTCCACTGCTGGACATAGGCCTCCCTATAGATCTCCAGTGGAAAAGACAAAAGTGTTACAATAATTTTACACGTAGACGTATCAACCTGAAACTTTCGCTTTTATCAAATTTACAGCTAACCAGGGTTTTTTACGTAGAGGAAACCGGACAGAATTTTGTATTGTCATTCAGGGTACGCCATTCATGGCAAAGTTAATTAAACCGGTATCGGAGCCTCTGTTACGTGAGCCCTGAAGCCAAATTATCGATAAAGGTTTCTAATTATACCCTCAATTACACCCAATGAAGAGTAATTAGATAATTGGGTATGTTGTGGTAATGGGGATATACCCAGCACGTCGAGCTTGACTCTCTGGACTTTGTAAAGTTCTTATTTCAATCGTGATTGAGTTCAAAGTCAAGCTGCAAGGGTCAAGCTTTACCTGTACTTGACAGTAGCCATGTCAGAGGCCTTTGGCGGCTCAACAACTCTGACACCAGGGTTTGTGAGGTCGGTCATCGACCTTGCAACCCACACGATATGATGATGATGAGTACTCGTATATCTATGTCAATAAAAAAAAATAAAGCTTCCAAAAAAGATATAGGTGGATAAACGAGAAAACTACTTGCTACATAGTAACGCGTTTAGATGCCCAACCTTTATACGAGTATAGCCACCCACGCGTAACGCAGCAGACGTTGTAAGTCGGAATATATAAAATGTCTGACTATATTTGAGTATGTAACTTAAAACATGAAACTGAACAACTTTCCCCAAAAAACACGTCGTCCCCTACAAATTCCAGTATTAACAGCGCAAGGTTTGTATGGGGAAGCCAATTTTTTTCTCAACCTATGTTTCTTGTGAAAAGTTGTTCAGATTTATTTCCTGAGTACCACACTCAAGTATAGTCAGACATTTCATAATCACGCTGTATAAACAAAATTTCTAGTATTGATCAAGGTTCGGGTAGATTTGCTCAAAACGTGCAGAGTACTCTATTGTACTAAAAAAAAATAATCATACTCAAGTGATTGCAGTTTGACGTACAAGTACAAAATAGTTTGATTGAAAAACACTGTACATCACTTGGTACAGTCAAGAGCACATCAAGCTTGATACATTGGATTTTGTACCGTTCTTATTTCAATAGACATACGGGCTATAGTCGCGCTGCGAGTGTCAAGCTTGACCTGTCGTTGACTGTACATCATAGTTGCAATGCAAACTGACACCCACACTAGGATACCCTGTGTTGTGGGTTGCCAGCGCTCAATTACTCGAATATCGAGATCATCGCAATAAATAATCCTGGTAGGCGAGGAAAATCGCGTCGTCGCTTACGCTAATTGTCTTTAATCTTGTCTGTCATGTCATGTCTTAATTAACCTTTATTAAACCACATACAAAGACGACAATATTACAATCTACCATGAAAGAAGATGCGTGTATCTTTTGTTTGAACTATAAAGAGTTTAGAACAACTGTTTTAAAAATTGTACGTACACTGTACCACAGATTAGATAATAGTGTTTGTACAGTTTCGGTCTTAGTTACTCCATATACTCGTAGTACTGTGTTTTGTCATAGACATAAGTTTTTAATTTGTATTCTTTTTTACATGTGGAAGCTTATAATTGGCTCTTGTAACAATATTTTGTAACTTATACTGATTTAGCTGTTAGCTTCCCGAAGAAAATAAAATAAAATATCTATAGCACAGCTTTTAATCCTATTGTAATAATTAGTCCTGAGTAAGAGCTTCATACCCGTACAAGGCTTACTTAACTAGAGCTTAAGGTTTATTAAAAGCCTATTAAAGGACATCAAAAGCTTCCATTAGAGCTGAAAACTGTATTATATCTTTCACAATAAATACTAATATATCTAGTAAGGATATTATTTACTATGGATATTTATATCAAAGATGAAACGGATTGTTTTTCATCCTTTGAAAGTTGGGTAAGGCTTTTATAAAATTAATAATAAATATAGGGTATATTCACATAAATCTTGTGTAATTCTAAGCTAAGGAAACCCTGTGTATTAGAAGCTATATGCTATACAATACATACATACACAAATGGATAAATAACTACCAGACACATAACGAACACTTACCCTAATCACAAAAATATTTTTCCTGGATGGGGATCGATACCGCGGCCTTAGAAGGGTCTCTACCAACAACGCCAAAATCAGTCTTATCATATCTTAAGTAGTAAAAAAAATAAGGATTGCAACAGTATTGATCTCAAATTAAAATAATAATTAAATAAAAAACCAGAAATATTGTGCATGAGTAACGATGTAGAAATATATATGTTTGGTTAATACAACATTTCTGTGCATTAACGTACGTAAGTAAGTATCTCACATAACACAAGAAGCTTTACCTACATCTGTTGCCGCAAGACTTGAGACTCGGCTCTTTTAGGAAATTGGAAAGTGCACATGATAACGATTGTTTTTTTTTATTGAAAATGGGCTTACTCTTAACCTCGATCTAGTCTTGAAGACAGAGATGAGGTCTACGATGGAGCGAGCTTGCCCAGAAGAAGCCTATTCACTCGCGACTTGAATAGATTCGGGTTATATGAACTCGGGAACACAGACGCAGGCAGAGAATTCCACTCTTTAGCCGTGCGCATTATAAAAGATGTTTCAAAGCGCTTTGTGCGAATGTGCGGAATATCAACCAAGTATGGATGATATCCTGCGGTGCGTCTGGACTCCCGATGGTAGAAGGGAGATGGTGGAATAAGCTCGTGGAGCTCTAGAGCACACTCTCCGAAGTACAATCTGTAGAAGACCGACAGACATGCAATTTTGCGACGGTGGGTCAGACTGTGAAACTTGGTTTTCACCAGCATCTCATCACCAACGAGCTTCTTGGCTCTGCGATCTATCGAGTCAAGTGCGGCTAGTTGGTATTTGGCTGAGCCATCCCAAAGGTGACAGCAATTCTCCATGCACGATCGGACTTGGGCTTTATATAAAACTAGAATCTGTGCAGGAGTGAAGTAACGCCTAACCTTATTGAGGATGCTCAGCTTTACTCGATTTATGACTCGATTGTATAAAATTTATTATTTTTGTGTCATTAAAATCTTTCAGTAGAGACATTAAAAATATAGAATCATATCGGTCCATTCTTTCAAAAATATGTTAAAGGCATAAAGACTTCTGTAGAAAATAAAATACAATCGACGTTATCATTTTTTGTTTCGTTTAGCCTCTTGTAATTTGTGTAAGGTCTTTGTACGTACATACAGCTACAGTTATTGTTTTTTTATGCTAACATAGTACGGTTAGCTAGCTCGGCGTGGAAACGAGGACGCACTGTTTGCGAGGGGAGATAAATAAAAGGAGTGAGAATAGCTGTGCTAAATATTGGCTTATTTTTTATTTAAAAGATACAACAGTTAGCAGTCAGTTAATTTTTGAGAAATTGGTCGAAAAATCTGTTTATTTTTTGCTTCTTCAACAGATTAATGTGTCAGAGACGGTAAATTTTTTTTTGTGTTGCTAATTGATAAATGAGCTTTTGTTCAATTTTGTATTGACATTTTCAATTGATAATGTGTAACTTTTGTTCTACGCCATTCAAAAAATCACAAAGTCGTTCGATGGTCAATCCGATTTGTATTGGACTAGTAATCAAGACTGTTTTATGTTTGAAAATGTCAAGAACACATAATGCCAATCAAATGCCAATAGCAACAAAATAAATAAAAGGAAGTTAGAGCAAGGAGTCTTCATGAATAAATAAAATAAAAAACCGGCCAAGTGCGAGTCGGACTCGCACACTGAGGGTTCCGTACCACCACATAAACATAATTGTATTAGTTGAAATCCAACTTGACCCCTCTCTTATATGAATGTTCTTGAAACGGGAGCTCACCAAAATTGGTTACCATTAGATGTGAGAAAAGTTGTAATATTTAATGATTTCAGACTTTTCCCATTATTTGTACTGTGAGACCTAGCTTCTTGCCAAATTTCATAATTTTAGGTCAACGGGAAGTACCCTGTAGGTTTTGCATTTTTGAATAAATGTATGGAGATGAGGACATAAAATGCCATATCTTTTGATTGCGTCGTTGTAAAATATTGAAATTTTCAGATCTTGTGTGGTTCATAGATCCTAATATATGGTATTAGTTTCAACCTGATACCTTTACCCGTTCGTGAGATAAAGGGTCTTGACAGACAGACAGACAGAGGGACCACAAAGTGATCCTACAAGGGTTCGGGTTTTTTCTTTTGAGGTACGGAACCCTAAAAAGTGCGAAATAATGTTCTATCAAACGGAGGCTTTGTCAAGGCGAAAGTCAAAAACAAAATTAAATATTCAAATTTTATCGTCACCAGAAATCCTCACGTTTCTAATTAAAAATACTTTGGAGTATGTACATTACTTTATCATGAAAAATTCGAATCTAATAAAATTTTTATTATTATGTGACTTGTCTGTAGATAGGCCAACCTATTTAATAAAGTGAGTATTTCAGTCAATAATTTATTCCAATAAACTACATTTAAAAGCAGTTTCATCATATCAGGTTGGATGGAATTATTGTGTCTTGATATATATTTTGACGGAATGAGAAATTTGAAAAATGAGAGAGGTGTATAAGATAATTTGAGAAAGAAGTGAATGTAAAGATGACTGTCGATAGATAGAATGGAAGCGGTCGACGTAATGCACCGACTACCAATAAATTTGGATTAGGGCAGGCGAATTGGAATTTACAATAAAAAAAAATAGTAGCAACATCTCACTCACGCAACAATTTCCTATATGTCTTCCACTGATTTCGGCTATATGCCAAGGACCAACCCATGTTCAAACTTTACTCCCTACAGTTAGTTACAAAGCCAACACTAGCACTAGAAAACACCTACATTAGATTGGAAAATTGGACAAAATCACCTGCAGAGCATATGGTGAGGATAGGTGATAACTTTTAATTAGCTTTTAGTTACTTATTATATTATTGTTAGTAGGTTATTAGCCGTAAGTCTCCAACAAAATAAATAAAATAGCGAACGCATATAACACCAGTTGTAAACCTTCAACGCTATGAAGGATTCTGGATCAGGCTTACCCGTCATTCACTTGACAGCAGATGGAGCATGTAGACATCAGGACCACAGAATAAACTAATAGTCATACATACAGAACGGAAACTCTCGCCCCCTTGCAATCCACTCCTTGACTCCACTGCGACCCGCGAAATCGCGATTCCCGGGTTCTTTGCCGGATCTAGTTGTAGGTACTGCGTGCGTGCACGTATGTACGTCTGTCAATTTTTTTTTTACAATTGGCAGTTTCACGCTTGTTGTGTGAAGTGTCTAGGGTATGCCAGGACACTACAGGCTGTTCAATCAATATCAAAGCTCATAACGAGCATCTTTGAAGACAGCGAAAGATCAGTGGAGAAGCACAAACGATCCCACTGGATCGAAGCTCTCTAAGGTCCACTAATCAGGAACTCAGCCTAAGTTAATAACTTTTTTTTATGTTCGATAGGTAAGCATTTCATTCCTATCTCACCTGATGGTAAGTGACGATGAAGTCGAGGATGTAGCATGCCTACCTAAAATATGCCTTTTACTCTTGCCTTGAAAAGATCCAGATCCGGATCCTTGAAAAGAGGGAGTTCAATTCTGTAGCTGCGCGCATTATAAAAGATGAAGTGAGGCACTTCGTGCGAATGGAAGATATATCAACGACATAAGGGTAGATTTCCAACCGGCGTCTAGTTCCAGGAAGATGGAAATGAGAAGGTGGAATTAGGTTGTGCAATTACTCAAACGCGTACTCTCCGAAATGTATCTTGTAAAATACCGACAAACAGGCTACTTTGTGACGGTGTTCAAGGCTCTGCAGCTTTGTCTCAACTGGAGTTCCTTCTCGGAAAAACTTTTTGGCATCGCTCTAAGACTGGCCAGTTGGTATTGAGCATCTATCCCAAACGTGGCAACAGTACACCACGCCTGATAGAGCTTATGCTTGAATGTAAATATTTTTGACAAAAATATTGACAGGCACAGTGCCAACACAAGAAACAAGTATCAACTTGCTTCTCATGTTAGCCGTGTTCACAAGATTAGTAAATCTTTTAAAGGTCAATGTATACACTTCTATAATAAGGAACCCACTGACATTGAAAGTTTACAGTTCGATAAATTCAAAGCTGCTATCAAGCAAAAATTGTATAAGGAAGGTTATTAAAAAATATTAGATTACCTAAAAGAGAAAAATCCATTGGATTAGGCTAGGGTTCTAACAGACTAATTCAAAATTCAAATTGACATATTTATTGTTTGGAACATCGGAGCTGAGTAAAATCAGAAGCCAGGATGGAAGTATTATAAAAGGTGAAGAATGTGTTCTGAGGAGGTGGAAGGAATATTTTGAAAGTCTGTTTGAGAGAGAAAAAGCAGAGGCCAGCGAACCTAGGTCTTCTGTGGAAATGAATGAGAATGAAGAGGAGAATCGTGTAAGTGAGATAAGTATGGATGAGATTATGAAAGCGATGAAAAGTATGAAATCAGGTAAAGCAGCTGGGTATGATAGAGTGTCGGTCGAGATGTTGAAGGCTGGGCGAGGCATTGTGGCTAGTCAGTTGTACCGCCTTTTCAACTTGTGTTGGACGAACGGCCAAGTACCAGGTGACTGGTGCAAGGCTGTGATTGTGCCGCTGTACAAGGGAAAAGGGTCACAACAGGACTGCAAAAATTATCGCGGGATAAGCCTTCTCAGTGTCGTCGGCAAACTGTATGCAAAGGTTTTGATTGAAAGAGTGATGAAAGATACTGACGATAAAATATGGGATGTACAAGCGGGATTTAGAAAGGGAATGGGATGTACAGATCAGGTCTTTTCCTTGCGGTGCATAGCTGAAAAGTTTTTGGCTAAAAACCAAAAAGTCTACTGCGCGTTCGTGGATTTGGAAAAGGCCTATGACCGAGTGGTGAGGAATGAATTGTGGTCAGCATTGTCTATGTATGGGGTAAACGGTCATCTGATTCAAGCACTGAAATCTCTCTATGAGGATTCCAGTGCTTGTGTCAGAATAAACGGGGCGTACACTGAATGGTTTAGCATCGAAAAAGGTGTTAGGCAGGGATGTGTAGCGTCACCTTGGCTGTTTAACCTGTTCATGGATAATTGTTTGATTGATCTGAAAGAGAGTATGTGTGGACTGAGAATGAATGAGTTACTCATCAAATGTCTTCTCTACGCTGATGACCAAGTTGTACTTGCGTCATCTGCTGACGAGTTGCAGGAGATGGTAACAATGATGAATGTGGCTTTGGACAGGAAAAGAATGAAAGTAAATGTAAGCAAGACTAAAGTAATGGTACTTGAAAGAGAAGAATGTATGACAGAGTGTACTATATTAATAGATGGAGAACAAGTCGAACAAGTGAAGGAGTTTGTGTATCTGGGCTCAAAGTTTACGAGAGATGGAAAGTGTGAAAGTGATATTGAAAGAAGAGTGAATGCTGGAAACATGGTGAATGGTGCCCTGAACGCCTTTATGAGGAGTCAGAAGGTGTCTCACAAGGCTCGTTTGGCTGTTCATGGGGGAGTTTTGGTACCAACACTGATGTATGGCAGTGAAAGCTGGGTATGGCAGAAGAAGCATGAAAGTAGAATTAATGCAGTGGAAATGAGAGCGCTAAGGAGTATGATTGGTGTTAAATTGAGTGACAGGATTAGAAATAGTGTGATAAGAGAACGGTGCGGCGTAAAAGAAGACGTAGTGACCAAAATCGAGAAAGGGATGCTGAGATGGTTTGGTCATGTAGAGAGGATGAATGAACGAAGATTGACGAAAGAGATCTACCAGGCGAGAGTGAATGGAAACGTTGGAAGGGGAAGGCCTAGGCGAACGTACCAGGACCAAATTCAGGATGTTCTGAATAAAGGCCAGGTTAAAAGTACCCTAAACCGACGAGCATGTATGAAAGGATTGATGAAAGTACAGGAAGCAAGGGAAGTATGTCAAGATCGTAGCAGGTGGAGGACTGTGGTCTCTGCCTACCCCAACGGGAAAGAGGCGTGATGTTATGTATGTATGTATGTATTGTTTGAATGTTTGAGTTTGAATGTTCAAACATATATAAAAGAGCGCGTGGGTTTATTAATTGTCGCTTCTTCTTTTTCCACATGGTGCCACTTTGTTTGTGAAGAGACGTAAATGTAACTGACGTCATTAAGAGATTTTTAATATCCTACAATGACATCTTGATTTTGATTTTTTTATTTTGATACTCAGGGAACAATACTTAATCCAATATATTTTTTAGCCACGTGCTAGCAGCTTACATGGAGCTGACAGGAGCAAACACTAGCGCTCGTAACAACCGACGATATGCGGCTTTCTGTTCACAACGCAGTCTCCGTAACGGTCATTTTATTTATCTGTGGTTTTGTACCAATATAACGTGAACAATGCCTTGCTTTATTGGCTTTTTGTTGTTATTGTGTGGTGGTATATTTATACAAGCAAAATGTAAAATACATCTTCGGAAAATATCATGAAATTGAACAACTTTCTTCAACGAGTTCACAATTTTTCTATAGTTTACAATCTCTCGAGATAGATTATAAACTAAAGTTGTTGACGATCATACGATGACAGGTATACGAAAAAGGTATTTTGACTACTTATCTAAGATGCGCATCACGTTGCTATGGAAAAATATATGTACACTTGAACTAAAATATTTTGTAATAAAAAGCTAGTATGTGTTTCCCTTTATAATGAAACACTTACCCTACAAGCAAAAAGTAAAAAAAAATCTTTAGATTTGGTCACATTTCTTTTGAAAAGTTATTCCGTTTTAAGTGAACAACGCAAGATTATAATTCTACAAATTAGTAAAAACTGGAGTGGAGAAACAACCAAATAATCATCAACATAGGTTGTCAAACTCACAAACACATAAAATGTAAAACGCTCTTGTAGGTAATTTGTGCAAACAAGGATAATGGCATCCGGGGTTTAACAAAAAAGCCTAATTTGTAATAAAATAAAAATATACTTGAGAAAAAAAATATTTCTTCCCTTATTTATGGCTTGTTTACTCTAACCACATTATACCTTATAAAAAGAAGTCTCAAAGTCTGGTTTTGCCCAATTTCATATAAAATATTACCTTTTGTCCTTGAATTCCTGAAATATAAGACTCAAACCATCCTATATTCTTAAGGGGGGCCTAGGGACGCCTCAAATTAGTTAGGGCTGCTGACTTTGGCTGAGCTATATAATAGTGGTCGAAACCATTTGATAATGCCAAATTGACAAGTTGTTCCATACAAAATGATCAGTCGAATTAGTATTGAAAGTAAAATTTTATTTCACTAATCTTAATAAGACGGAGTAGAAAACTTTTGGAAACGTTGGAAGGGGAAGGCCTAGGCGAACGTACCAGGACCAAATTCAGGACGTTCTGAATAAAGGCCAGGTTAAAAGTACGCTAAACCGACGAGCATGTATGAAAGGATTGATGAAAGTACAGGAAGCAAGGGAAGTATGTCAAGATCGTAGCAGGTGGAGGACTGTGGTCTCTGCCTACCCCAACGGGAAAGAGGCGTGATGTTATGTATGTATGTATGTAGAAAACTTTTTGCATTAAGCCATCAGAACAAACCCAATGAAGGTTTATTTAATCAGGCACAAATTAATAAGCTGATGCAAATTAATAAATTTTAAGCCAAAAGGTGGACCAAGATGTCAACAAATTAGCGGCAAGCATAGGCATATTTATCTATTTAGTTTGAATTGGAAAACTATGAATCAAACTGCCGCAGATTCTGAGTGTGGCACAAAAAATAATAGGCGTTTTCCCATTCCCCAGCAGCGGGTAGAATCTACATATAGATAAGTAGAACTTTTTGAAACTGTTTTTTCCTAGCATACTTCGTCATCATACAAAATTTGATAAAACAAATGTTTTTGTCAGAATCGTAAACATCTACTTTATGCTATCCGAAAGTCCTTATCTAACTTTCTTCCTTTTGTAAAAATTTGTTCAGCCGTTTAGGAGTAAAAGAGCAACAAACATAGTATCTAAAACTCGAGTTTATCATACTATACAATATTAATTGTGATGGATTGTGATAGCAGCCCTAGCTGGAGCTAAGTGCGGCAGTTTGAAGTACTTTGTGTGGGTCCCGGCGGTTAGCTTAGAGAGGGAGTTGACGACTCTTCAGGGAGTCGCCATTGTCCAACGCTTTTCGCTTTAAACTTCTTTTTGGAGAGGTTTCAGCTGTCCGATGCAGGCAAATGGTGAGAGTTTTAAAGTAGAAATTATGTGAAATACAAAAGCTACAAAGTTGAATACTTTTCATCGTTGCTTATATTTGTTACTTTCACAAAAGTAACGCAAACTATTATTTTTCAACTCTTGATCAAGTATGGAACAACAGCTGTAACTAACTTTTATAAAAGTAGTAGTTTAAGATACAAGTTTCGTAAGTAGGGTTATTACAAACGAGTTGACGTATTGTAAACCCGAGACGAAGTCGAGGATTTACCATCGGCACGAGTTTGTCATAACCCTTACGGCCGTGTATCTTACGACGTTTTTCAATACATTTATGAGAAAACAGGTATAAGTATTAAGTAATACAATTGTTAAAGAAACCAACCATGGGTACTGTCAGCCTCACGTCGATTTATGTTGTCCTGGTACTCTCCATTTTATTTTAAATATATACAGTTAGGCAGTCGTCACCCAAGTAAAAAGTCACCACTGTAGTATTTTTACAAAATAATATTATGATCAGTGTAAAACCTAGTATACTGGGTAGTATACTTTTTTTAAAGTAACTACTTACGAGCAATGTTTACGTCCTTGTAAGTACGTTTTTCGAGCAAATGTATTGAAAAATATATTTTAAGCATCCCGTAACACATGTTTCATTTCCAGAATTCTTATTCTTATCGAAAGTTGTCCAGTTATGTTTACTAAGCGTGCCCTAAAACGAAATTGTATTTGTCAAAAGACTTTGGAGACTTGCCACGCCATTCGCTAATAGAGATTTGACAAAAATTATCAAAACTAAACTTTCAGTTGGAGGCAAGCGAACGTTAATATAATTTGTGAGAAGTATTAATTATTTATATCAGACTGGTGGTTACTAAAACTTATTCTAAGTTAGTACAAAATTTAATCACAATCTCTATTGGTTAATGTATTGTCGATCGCGCGAGATTAGCCCTTCTGTTAGGACTATAATCTTTAACGTCAAAGGTTCACCTACACAAGCACTACATTGTTCAACATAATCTTATCTAATCTACCATGCAAACAATACAACAGCCATTATTCAGATTACAACTACGATAATCCGGCTTTTAGCTGTATATTGCAGCTGTTATTGCAGATAACATGTTGAAAGCTTCGACCAACAGCACACTGAAAGGCTTTTCTAAAGCGATATAGGACTAAAAATATCGCCAAGATAAAATTGTATGTGGGATGCGGGTATATTTGATGAAATAAAAGCAACAACAAAGTTGATATGTAAGCTTTTATATTCCTCTCATTATAAAATCCTATGAAACGTCCACTGTAGGATAGAGAGCTCCTTCCAGAATTCCAGCAAAAAGCGTAGAACATTTGAAGAGGAAGTACAATAATCACCACGTTTGTTAGCGTTAAGGATGGCACCATGGACCGCGGTTGTTGGTGATACACAAAAGATGGTACGATACACAAAATGACGCTACTGCCCATCCTAGGCTTTGTTGCCTCCTACGACACCCACGGGTAGAGATGGGTTGGTTCTTTTCGTCTTTTCATTCCTTCCTCTACGTGTGACCAAAAAGGAATGATAACCTAACAGTGACCTAAGAGACCAAACCACTTTTCTTAAGAACATGTATACAGGGTATAACAGGACATACGAGTATCCCGAAAACTAAAACTGTGGATTCAGCACATGAAAGTTCGAGACACGAAGACTTTTTGACTTTCCATAGAAACTAGAAACGGCATCACTTAATAGTGATTATAATTGCACTCTTCATTTCTGAAGGTCGTCTCTCAGGTCGGTTTGTGTTGCTGTTGGCAGGCAACAGTGGTGGTCCTGATTAGTGTACGCCGAGAGTTTCTGTCTTCTGCCCGTGGGAGAGTGATGGTAATTATTAGAGGGGCTTAGAGCTCCTGTGTAGCAGAGTAAACGCACTTAGAATCTATTTGAATGCTTTAATGGAAGTACACAATTATTATTCGAAGTTAGAGATATTTTCAGTACGAGACATTTTCACTGAAACAACAACAGATAGAATGAAAACCATGTGCCAATAGGCTATTGACATGGGATGATGTATTTCAACCTTTGTTTATTGGGGAAAATTGTTCAGTTTCAGGCTGCCTTTCCACCAGTGTTGTGCGAGGGAGATAAGCTGTGAGCTGGGAAAATTTCAACCAATAGGGTTGCGCCATTTTCCTAGCTTGTCAAATGCGCTGTTAAATGGAAAAAAATTATTGGTTGGAATTTTCCACCCACACACAGCACGGGTGCAAAAGCAGCCTCGCACGGTCGGAATGTACGGTTTCAGTTTAAGGAAGATGCCTTTTTTACCGTTTTTTTTTTTAATTTTTATGTATGTCAGTGTCTCTTTGTCAAAAAAACAACTTGTCTGCAATAATATTTTGGTATTTTTTTTTTTATAGAAAATAATGTTTTTACTAAACCAAGTTCTATTTAACATCCTTGATTATTTATTGAAGTTTAATGAACTTTTACCAACTTTGCTTATTTTGAAATCTCGTTCCGCATACATGTCTACTCTAATATCAAGTTGTTTGATATTGTATAAGTTGGTTGATTAATTTCCAAGGAAGGGGGTTCAGGATATTGAAACCACGTTGTTTAACTGAAATTATTAATTAATCAAACATTCTATCACTAATTAGAAAACTACCTACAAGAGTAAATTTTGACAGGACATAATTAAATAGGTATTTTAAAAGAAAATAATATGACCGTATCGATGGATATAATAAGTCTAGGTTGTAATGAAAGGCTGCGAACGGGACCTTATTACTCACTCATCATCTATGTAGGATGGAATATTTAGAAATATGGGTAATTAAGTGCGGCTAACCGGACAAATAATAAAAACATTGAAAAGTAAAAAACACAAGATATACCTACGTCGTACAAAATAACTCTGGCTGTGACCGTTTATGCGCATAAGCCAAAAACTGAGGCGCGGGGGTGAGCGCGCTAGGTGGGGGAGGCGTGCGAATCGTTCATTGGCTCTCCGCCTGTCACCCATGAGCAGAAAATAACCGTCAGAGCCAAACTTATTCCGCACACGCTATACGTGTGTTTCAGCGAAAACCGTAATAAATAGAAGCGTCTATACTGGTAAGATTACAGTGCATAAACTATAGTAAAACAAAGAAGAAGCTGGTCAAGTATGAAGACAAAAATATGTATTATTCGTAGTAGTTTACTTTAGTTTCGTCTTAGAAGAATTTTGAGCGGTGACTGATCGGTTTCTTTTATAAATAAATATCTGAGTGTACAGGGAACTAACAGGACCATTTGCACTAAACTTAAGAATCGCCTCTAACTTGTTTAGGACACTAGTTTGACAGCCCTTAAGCAACAACTTAGGCGATTCTTAAGTTTAATGCAAGCGGCCCTCAGAGTTTTAAGAATTTGCTTAAAAATTATTATGATTTATAGAAATTGATAATAAAATATATCGGGTCAATTTGTAAGTATAAAGAAACAAAAATTATTTTTGTTTATTTCGTAAAGCCATCGAACAAAAGTTGTTCAGTTTCATCAGTAAGTTTTACCAAAAACCCTGTATAGATAATTTATTTTGGGTCCCGGTTGTCAATTGCTCTACCATAAATATCTGGATGGCCTCGAAAACGGTATCAAAACGCAATTTCTTTACGCCGGATATTATTTTGCCGCTCGAAAGAAAAGTGCGAAGCAATTTTTCTCAGAAATTCCTTCTATGTAGAAGGTTGCTTGAGCGTTATTTAGTATGCGGAATATTCTACCACCGAAATTTCGCCAAGAATGTTTCCTTTTCCGTGTTCAGAACTTGTACACTAAGAATTTTAAACTTAGGTGCTTGTTTCAAAGAGTTTAAATCAGAATGTAATACAAAGTGTAACAGAAAGGATATAAGAACCCTGATCGATAAGAACCTGTTTATGAAGTTCTACAAATATTCCAAAGGTACAAAAATTAATGTCAAATAAATTGAAACATGGCCAATATACCCCACGATGGACAACGCCGTCGGGGTAGACCACGAATAAAATGGCGTGACTACCTGGACTCGGTTGGTGGGAATTTACTCAGAACCGCGATGGTTGGAGGAACGAGAGGGAGGACTTTGCCCAGCAGTGGAACAGTACAGGTTAAGAAAAAAAAAGAAATATAAATAGAATAAAATTATACTATACGTATAACTATGTTATAATTTTATAGATTCCTATAAGACTTGTGAGGTGTTTTATTGGAGAAGATCTTCGTCATTGAATAAAACGCTTATTACAAAAGAAAGTTTTAAGTTTATAAGCAAAGGCACGATCCGATTTGGCGCACCTTATATCATCGCTTATAACATTGCTCATACGGGGCCTTATGTTACATAGGGAGTGTCTTTGCACCGCTAGATTTTCTTTTCGTATTTTGGTCTAAACTCCGACGGAAAAGTTGTTCAGTTTCATGGGCAGACCTCCACAACGGCTTCTCATCTAACCTCCGTTACCTAGAGAATAAACCAAGCCCACGCTAGGATTAGACTTTGCCAGGTTTTTGAGCCGCCGGTCACCCATCCAACTTCATACAACGGTCATCAGTCACGTCTACGTGAGAGCCATCATCGTTTAACTTTCGTGATCGGAAAAAAAAATCTACCGATAGTGTTGCTGAACTATTGATATTCATATCGATAGTTGTCATCCGAAAAAGGCCACACTATCGATAGATATGTAGATACTGTCGATGAAGTGCAATAATATCGATAACATAGATAGTATTATTGGTTATGACTAACGATAATATCGATGCTATTGATACGATTACAATTCTGTATCGGTTGTTTTGCTAATATGATTGCAAATTGGCAACTATCGGTAATCCAAAACAATCGTTAGCATTAATAGTATCGATACTATCTATAGTATTACTTCCAAGAATTCCGATAGTATTGATCTTCAATACTACGAGTATCATCATGTTCCGAGCTATCGATAGTATCGACACTATCGATTAAAATATCGATGGTACTTCTAGCGGTGACCTATAGATATTAAACGCCATATTAAAGTGCTTACACAACATTCGTTCATAAATGTTAATTAATTAAAGACGTTTTATCCCATTTCACAGAAATACTCAGACATGTTTTATTTAAATGTGTATGTAAATTGCTTGTTCTTGCCAGATGCTTGGAAATTCCAATTAATGTTGTCTTATCACATGGGGCTAGAATGCCTAATTAAGATGTTCTTGTGTGTGCTCCTTTCCCGAGTTGCTTAGTTTAAAGTACAAAATTTTGGTTGTGATTTACGTGCCGCCACATAAATTTGCCTTTGAGTTTAAGTAACGCTGAGTACTTTAGAAGTAAAGGTTTGATTGTATTTTATTCAAGGTGACTGGTATTTTCAAATAGCACAAAAGTTTTACCTTTTTGGAAACAAGTAACACTAAATGAGTGACATTTATGACGAATGACATTGTCAGCTGGACTAAAAATTATTAGTCCACTTTTAAAGTTTCACCTTTGGACCACTTGAAACCTATCTACACATTTAAAAACCTTTTCAGTAGAAGGAATATATTAAAGAGCGAAGTGTTTTATCTGAGTACTATGATTTTAGAAATAAAGGATTTTATTCAAGGTGACTGGTATTTTCAAATAGCACAAAAGTTTTACCTTTTTGGAAACAAGTAACTCTAAATGAGTGACATTTATGACGAATGAAATTTGTCGTCGACGGAGGTTGCCTGCTAGCCTGATGCTGGCAGGCTTCTGTAAATATGTATATTTGAACTTAGACGTAAGCAAATTCCAAATTACGACATTGATTAGTTTTGGCAGTCTTCTCTTGGTGCTTTGTAAATACTGTGTATTTTGATTATAATTTATTAAAGTGTAAAGTCTGAGGAGCCGTCTACTCATTTCGCAGCCTAACCAGCGCATAAATCGGTAATAACATTGTCAGCTGGACTAAAAATTATTAGTCCACTTTTAAAGTTTCACCTTTGGACCACTTGAAACCTATCTACACATTTAAAAACCTTTTCAGTAGAAGGATTATTTTTACTTACTTACTTTTCAAAGAGCGAAATGTTTTATCATCGCTTCTTTGTTTAAGCGTCATTTTGTGGAATGATGTATGTAGCTCAATTGACGTCATCCCCTATGAATAGCAAAGAACAAAAAAAGTTTGATTTTCAGACAGTCACGGTCAGTTTTGTGTAAAAGGTCTAGTAAGTGCGATTTCAAAGGTCGGCTTATTTCACAACCCGTTTAATAAATTAATTCAGCAACCAACAAATCAGACTTCAAAAGCATAATAACAAAATATTTCAGTAAACTTGAAGCATAGCTGAAAGTCACTTCAAAGATTCCTTAGACTGAAACAAGTCTGAAATAGTATAAACTTCTGCGAACCCATCCATACAAAAATAAATAAGTTTTTTTCGTTACAACTAAGTGAGACTCTACGAACTTTTTAAAAAAACATATTCTCAAAATATAATTGATGTTGATTTCAAATTGTTTATTTTTAATACTAATTTCATGGATCAATTCCGGCAACTTTTATCACTGTAAAATTTTAGAATATTTTTTTTATAATTTGCCCAAGGTTTATTTCATTGTTTATTGTACACAATAAAAATACAAACAAAATAGTGAACAAGAAAAACTCAAAAAGATCTTGTGTTTTTTATTTTCAATTTATAGTCTATATAGTGTACAAAAATATGTGAAACCAACTTTTCTGGCGAGCTTACAAACTTGGTTTTGATACAGAGAATTTTATATAAGCGTGAAAATAGTATTGATATTCCTCGAGATTGAAAACATGCATAGACACAAACAAATTCTGATATTTATATTTTTACAATATCTGCAAATGCGTTATTATTACAACGAACTTTAATTTAGTGTAAATGTTAGGATAGAAAAGAACAACTAAATTTTGTATGAGACTCTCCAAAGACTTTGATAACCCTGAAATTAACAAGACTGAAATTCCAACACTAAAAGGGATTCCAAGTCAGAGTTTGACCAAAATTCTATACCATCTTACATATAAACATAGCTATATTCACGAGTGTTGAATTTAGGATGGTACTTAGCTTATTATTTGAATAATTCATGTCGTTCTCCCAGGACTTACTGGGAAAATGTTAAAAGTAATTACTTTATCTCGTAAAAGAATTTGGAAACTTAATTATACTAAAAGTTTTTAAGAGGAAGTAATTTTTGGGTGGAATCTTTTATTTGTTTTTTTTAGAGTAACATTTTAAAACAACGTCATTTTTGGTAGACATGATTTCAGTCTATACTTTACTGTTTTTATATTCTTCAGGGCTTCATAGCCCTGGCCTTTATAACGCAAATCTAAACCACTTTCCCAAGTAAACATGGGTTGGAAAATTAGTTTTTTGGGTTTATCAACAAAGCTACACCGGCAGAAATGGACGATTTATGGGATGACCAAAGTTTTTTTTTCGTTTGTTGACCCATGTCTATTTGGGAACATAAATATACTTTTACGCTTAAATTTCAATAGTCGTCTTCGTCAGCAGTTGGGTCAAGTTTTAACCATGTTGTCAAAGTTTTCAAGCCGCCAAATGGCCTCTGACATGGGGTAACGACAAGATTGTGATTAATCACAAGCCGTTAACGGCTTTACATGCCTTTCAGAGCACGGAAACGTTCTTATTATTTTTCAGTAGCGGGCATCCGTCCTGGTTCCGTAGACTGAAAAAGTTGCTTGACGTTCGTTATCGTAAAGAAGAAGCAATTATCACTTGATAAAAATGCTGGGCCTAAAAAAGCTCAATATTTGTAAGGTCCTCTTTTTTTGTACTAAAGTATCCAAAACAATACCCGATAAATTCGTATAAGTTCATCTGAATTTCACCTTCCAATGTCTTTCCAGCAAATGTTAAGTAATAGAACGTTACAGACTCGAGGACGATCGTTCACATATCAGGTTTTCGCTGAACCTAAGACAGAAAATAAGAACAATTTGTTCTTAAACTGTTTTGTACTAAAACAGAAGCATGAGCTATCCAAAACAATACCCGATAAAATCGTATTAGTTTATCTGAATTTCACCTTCCAATGTCTTTCTAGCAAGTGTTACGTAATGGAACGTTACAGACTCGAGGACGCTTGTTCACTTATCAGGTTTTCGCTGAACCTAAGACGGAAAATAAGAACAATTTCTTTAGCGTCAATTGACTTTAAAGCTACGGAAAGTGTCGTTTTGTTAAGAAAAAACTAACAAAAAACCGCATACAAAACAAGAAAACGCATTTTTTTAAATCAATCCGAGCAGGCAAACAAGAAACAAAACGGCTCAACGAAAATCGATAAAAATCAACAGTAAAAAAAGTTTGGATTGAGTTTACTTCAGTTATATCGTGAATGATGGTTAAAACTCGCCGTTCAAACCGTGCTCGAGCAAGAAACCGTTCCAGTTTTGCGTCCCGTGTATATACACCCTTATCGTGACATCTACTTGTTCGCCTGTCATTTGGATGCGAGAAGCCGAAAACTTTGAAGCACTTGAATTGGTTGACTAACTTCGATGAAAGACATCTTCCCTTTTGAGAATTGAGAATGATACGTTTGATACGTTTTACTCATTTTATTCAACTCTTTCAAAGGAAAATGGTTATTCTGAAATACAGGTGTTACGTTTGATTTTTAAGATTGTTTTTCTCACAAATTCATTTCAAAATAATTGTTATTTGTTGTGCAAGGCAGCACAATTGTAATTAAGCGCAAGTGCCTTGCATTGAAACTCGAGCAAGCAAAGGATTATAGTTTTAAAAAAAATCCTGAGCGTAGCTAAGGTTTCAAGCCACGAGACGCGAAGTAATTTGTCGCCGAGCGAAACAAACATTTTTTAGCTCACTACAGCGAGAAAAAATGCTAACGAATAGCGCCAATAACTCATATAGTTCATCATCACGTTAAAATTTTAAGATATGATAAGATAACTTTTGCACGCAGATTTCGACCACTAAAGCCAAGTTTTCTAAACCAATGAGTATATATTATTAAATGAAATATTTAATCATTATAATAATATTCAGATGTCCCGTGTGGTGCCGGCGAAGAACAGTACCAACCCTTACATAACCGTGGGTGTTGTAAGATGCGACTAAGGGTTATAAACTGGAGGATGGGCAGCAGCATCCTCCTTTGTATCTAAGCTCTTACTTACTGCGGTCACCTACAACGGCGGTCCATTGTGCCAGCCGTAACGCTAACAAGCGAGGTAACTTCGTGAGGTACTTCCCCTCTACATTTTTTCCAGCAAAAGCTAGAATTCTAGAGGGAGCTCCCTGTACTGTAGTGGACGTTTCATGGGATGTTATTATAATAATATTTGTTGGAAATAGACGAACAAGGAGAGAGACCTCAATAAACGGGATGGACTGAGACGTAACTGATGGCAATTCAATTCGCTTACGATCACTCATCATCTGGAAAACGTCTCACGCCTTCATCCACACACGTATCTGTTTATGTCACTGTCACAAAAATACCATCAACTATTTATTTTTTTATTTCCTGGCGGATTGTCAGGAATATAAAGTCTGCCCGTCTGCTGTGCCTCTAAGATCCAACCAACCAAATTCTGAATTTCATCACAATCTTTATGGTAGACAGCTACAGAACTCTTAGCACGCGAGCCCTATTCGCAATTGCCAGGTTTTATACTCGTATGTTTGTAATAACATGAGCACATTTCATAAATGCAAGTTTCTGGTTAAGAAATGTAGACATGTGCTACAACTCGTAGAGGAATGCTACAATTCGTAGCGAAATGCTACGTGCAAGGAATACTTTTAGTTAGCTTGACCTAGCTTCTCTGTGTCAAAATGAAAATTACTTTAGTTCCTTTATAGTCTCTATTGCAACGGGAGAGGTCCTGTATTACTGACATCGAATTATATTTTAATAGTTCTATTCAGAATACTTCAGACTTTCGTGAGTCACGGAAAATAACCTCTCGAAATCGAATAGTTATTCTGTGTTTCATTGTAATGACTTTTTGAAGGTTTTTTCACAGATGTTCAGTAGTTCATTATTACTACGGACGACAATAGTAACATTTTTTAGAAAAAAGTGCAACTAATTTCCGTGTTACTTCTAATACATCAGATTTACGGACGAGATTTTGTCATTTTTATGATTCTTTAAAAGCAAGCAAGCCAGCAAGTCCCAAAATCCCGCGATAGAATGACTAGGGCCGGGAGTGGAATAGTAGGAGGCAAAAACAAACCGATGAGGAAAACAACTCGTTATCATGTTTTATATTTTGTCTCAGATGGTACAACGCCATCTATCGGTTACATCAAAATATAAAGAATGTTTCATAAGGATAAAGATGACATATAGATTAGTTAGGGTTAGGTAATTCTCCAATACCTTAGATATACCTTCAATTGCAGGTTGAACTCGAGGTGAGAAAAAATAAACATGTATTGCGAGTTATTTTATGGAATCAACCGGCAGTTGCTGCAGCTTACTTTTATATTTCTTATTTTGATACACAAGATGGCCGAACCAACCTTTCCTTGCTATCAACAGGAGAAGAGTATGCGTGAAAGTAGAAACAATTAAAATAAGAGTAAAGCTTTATGACCGCTTAAATCTTACCTATTTTTCGGCGAGTAATAAGTTTCGATTTCCAATAGAATATTTAAATAAAGAGACAACAGAGAGACTGCAAAACTTGTTGCAGAAATAACAGCCACAATTTTTTCTCTGAATCACTTTCTGTTCTCTAGCATAGAGATCTGAAGTTCAAGATAATTGAAATTCTATATTTCTTAAAGATTATAACACTCTCTTAAGGCCACGCTATAGTAGGCCCAAAGTGCTGCCTATTTTTCGTGCTCATATGACATGACAAAAAAGGAATGGACCTATTTGGACCCCTCCTTTAATAAGTTTCTATACAAGTAATGCACAATCCCATTTGTATGATAATAGCTTTTAGCAGATTTAATCAAACCTACCCAAGCGTCGAATTGACGACCCTACGTCTCATAGCTGACCTGCATAGAGAAGTACAGCTGGCAATATATCGATAGTTTTATATCGATAATTTGACAGAGAGACAATGTATTGCCTATTTTATTTTAAAAATAAATCGATAATCGGAATGTTGTAATACTGGTAGGTGTATGCATTTGTTTGATGAATACGTATGTTTGTATTGGATAACATATTATATGTGTTTTTATTCTACTACTAGGACTACTAGGATAGTTTTATAGCAAGCTAAGAAAGGATCGAAATCTCGAGTCGAGTCGAGCGAGTTGTAAATTCCCTAAAAGATTGATTTAAAAATATTTAAGCATCTACTTGAAACTAGAACTTCTCACAATCAGACCTGCATGTAGAAATGAAGTTACCGGTAGTATCGGCGTATCGATAGTGTTGTTACTTATAAACTATAAGACTAAAAATTACCACGTATTAATTATTTCCAGAAAACATTTCAAAAGACAAAAAAACTATGTATTTTTTTATGTAAATTCTGGCAGTCACAAACTAAAACCATAATAAAACTAAACTGAATTTGACAGATCTAAAAGTGGTGGTGTTTGTATTACCTTCTATATACCGAAGAAATAGCAGCACTTTTGGACCTATCAAAATTAATTTCGTTGGTCAACTAAACAATGTATTAATAAGTTTAATGGTCATATCAGAATAGCTGTCTTTTTTCCAACGTCTTCAATGCCGGTTTTGAAACGTAGGGTGGTGTTCCGGATGTGATTCTGAAGACAGCTATTCTGAAGTGGAGCTGGGCAGGACATGTCTCACGCATGCATCCAGATAGGTGGGCTAAGTTAGCTACGGACTGGATCCCAGAAGACGGGCGGCGTCGCCAAGGTCATCCTAGAAGAAGATGGCGTGACGACTTGGATGCTTTTTTATCAGACTGGAGAACAGAGACTCAAGACCGCGATAACTGGCGAAAGAAAGGGGAGGCCTTTGCCCAGCAGTGGGACACATTAGAGGCTACATAATGATAATAATAATAATGGTCATTGATTTTTTTAAATAAAAATAACAGAATAGCCATCGATATTACACACTGTACCTAGCACAGCACCAGCATTACCCTTTAATACCAGGTCACCGCTCTCGGTAATATTTCTTCCCACATTAAACTGGCTCTCCTAGGGAATTCATATTGTAATTTTACAAATCGAAGCAATTCCATTAATTGTAGGTAGGTTCTTAGAAATCAATGAAACAATTGATTAGGTAGGTTATGATAGTACAAAAACTAAGATAAACTTTTTTTCTACATAAACTTCTATACATTTTGTTGCTTAAATTCGAAACAAATTACAAAAATTACAATTCGGGGGCATACCCACCGCGCTCAATACCTCACGGGTATTTGGTAAATGTCTTTAAACCACTCAGGTGGTAAGACTACCCACTAAACTGAACAACTTTACCTAAGGAACATAGGTCAAAATAAGAAAAAAAAAATTTTACCTCCCAAATGTGCTATGAGCTAATGCAGTCTCTATGGGACGTCATATCAAGTTGGCAAGTTGTTATCGTGTTTGGGTACGGAACTTTAAAAACAAGAGCATTTCACGTGCTTCGGAGATCACGTTAAGCCGATAGTCACGGCTATTAGGTATAGAGTGTCAAGGTTTTGTTAGCAGGTGGCTTAAATTATTGGGACTACCGCTTCTGCACTGGATATTTATAGTCCAGTCGCTTAACGTCTTATATCACCAAATTGCATCAAATTTTTTCCATGTACTAGTTAGGTACATAGCTCTCAATTTTTGACAGGAGCCAATTCTTGAATTTTCAATGGAAATTTCTTGAAATTCAAGAATTGGCTCCTATCAAAAATTTAGAGCTATGTACCTTACTAGTACCTGGAAAAAATTTGGTTAAATTGTAAGGCGTGTCTACGAGAAACAGCTAATCGACCGCACTACGAGCACTTTACGAGCAAAATATATGACAGCAGCGCTCACCTGCAACCGTATTCCATCGGCTAATAAGTCGTTGTTGCTCTGTATTGGTAGTTAGTCATATTAGAGGTCATTTGGAGCCTTGGAATCTGTTGCCAATAGGGTCCATCGCTCGTGCGATAATGACTTAACTAAATAACTTTTTAATTGGAAGCTGTCGTTAAATTAGCTACGTGACTAGTGACTATTTTATCACTAAACGACTTGTGAGTGTTTCACATAATTATGTACTTTTTTTTTTCTATGTATGGGCTTACTCTTTACTTCGATCTTGCCTTGAGGACAAAGATGAGGTCGACGATGGAACGAGCTTGCCCAGAAGAAGCCTATTCACTCGCGACTTAAATAGATTTGGGTTGTAAGAGCTCGGGAACACAGACGCAGGCAGAGAATTCCACTCCTTAGCCGTGCGCATTATAGAGGATGTTTCAAAGCGCTTAAACGGATCGAAACATGTGAATCCCATGCCGTCCATATAAAACGTGATTTTTTCCGTCTAAGTATACATAATTACATGTCAGAGGCCTTGGGCGGCTCAACAACTCTGACACCAGGATTTTTTAAGGGCGTTTCGAATGACAATACTGGATTATTTTTGGACCCAAGTAAATTTCTTCCAGCACCCAAATTTAAATAGCGTTTCGTAATAACAATGGTTCGAAAGGATTTTATTTTTGCTTTCCAAACACAATAGTCCTTCAACAAAAGACGTCAAGGCATTTCAGAGTTGACAATTTCTTTATCCTATTGAAGAGCAACTTTCGAGGCTACTTCTTAAGCAAATTGCCATGCCTACGACACTTTTTATCGTGGCAGTACCCTTTAAGGTCAGGTCAGCACTCTTGCAAAATTTCCCACCCTCATAAAACAGGACAGCCTATCCTTACAACCCTTGTAATTTTATTTTACAAGTTATTTAACAGCGATATGTTCAAACTGTCGTAGAATTCTTTTTGTAATATCAGATGTAAAAGGGTTTGTAGTAAACTGAACACTTCTCTCTGAAATTTCACAGTTAAATGCATGGTATAGTTTATAATAAAAAGTACCAAGTCAACCGCTTGTTAGCGTTACGGTTGGCGCCATAAACGGCAGTTGTTGGTGACAGCAAAAAGATCGTACGATATGCAGAAAGACGCTGCGGGCCCATTCTCTGGTCGAATCCTGATCCTTTAGTGGCCCTTTACGTCACGTTCACACAGTTCATACTCACCCTACTAGTGATGAATACTAGCAAACACCAAGGAAATATAAGTCAGCATTTTATTTAAGTACTATATAGACAAATCTCGTAGTCAAATGCTACGTGCGTAGCACCATCTAAGCAGTTCTGAACGTAGCATAAAAATGTCGTTACCATTCAAGAAATAAAAAACCGGCCAAGTGCTATTCAGACTCGTGCACCGAGGGTTTCGTACCACTAAAGTAGGGCAAATGTAATAAGTCCGTTTTGACGTTTTCTTATCACCAACACACAGGGTTAATTTTTATATGCAGGCCTTAATTTTACATACGTTTGACAGCTGTCAGAATCGACCTATTATGGTGGACTTAATTTAAGCTAAAAATACCGTCTTAGGCATAGGCCAGACAGCAGCGGTGCGCCATACGGCACGCCTTCGCGCACCTCTTTTGTCTGGCTTGCGCCGCGTCGTTCTCCTACATTTTGTATGCAAGTGATTTGAACATGCGACGAGACGGCATGCCAAAGGCGCACTGTCAGTGCACCACCGGCGCACTGTCAGTGCACCACCGGCGCAAGGCCTGCGCAACCGCCGGCACAGTCTGCTGCGAGTGACACAGTCGGCCGCCGATTCCGTCGTCCAGCCGCGAAGTGTACCACGGGGGCGCTAGTAGCGCGCCTCGGGCGCACCCGAAGTGTGCCACGGGCGCAAACTATGTGCGCTCGTAGCGTGCCATAGACGCATCCGATGCTCGCCACGACCGTTCTGTCTGGCTTGCGCCTTAGTTATGAACGCGCAGTCGCGCAGAAGTGTAATAAATGCGCGCAAGTAGGACACGCACTTGTTCAGTTTTTATTATTTGTTGTTATTCTATAGCTTGCGCACTATAAACTTACCAATTTACACGAAGTGTTCCCGTTTTTCGATAGAGCTAAAACAAACATCGAAAAAAAAATCGCGTGAAAAAAAAAACAAGTTTAATTATTTTATTATCCTATACTATTAAACAAGCAATATTTGTATATAAATTTGTAATCGGTTTCTCGAAAACATACGGGGGTTTTCGGGGGCGATAAATCGATGTATCTAGGTCTCATGTCTGGAAAAATTGTTTTCTCTGTGTTTTTAAACATTTTTATAAATAACGCGTTTAAGACAGAAACCTACAGCGCCATCTGTTAGCGGGTAGCATAGCTTGCTCACCCGATGATATTTTTGATAATATTTTTGATAGATTTAGGCTGCTATTATAGAGTGAAGCTCGGTCGACCAGGTAATTTGTTGTTAAAGCGGCTACCAATATACATAATCTGTGAAAATTTCAACTGTCTACCTATTACGGTTCATGAGATACAACAGCCCGCTGACAGACAGACAGACATCGGAGGCATATTAATAAGGTCCCGTTTTTCATCATTTGGGTACGGACCCTATAAAATTACTATCGTTGTAAAAAGTTTTTAGTGTAACGATATATTTAACCATCCCGGATATTTTTACAGAGTTAAGGCTGTGACTCACTGTTAAAGCCTAGCCTCGCTTCTGCCCCCCTTAACGTACTACCTATATTTAACTTTCACAACGACGACTTCTCTTACAAATTGTGCGAAATAACTTTTTTATTTCATGTTCTTAGGGAAATTCATGGGTAAAATAAGTGCACCCATTAATATTTGACCGCGTAAATATTTATTTTTTATTTTACCAAACGTTATCAAGTTATTATCCGTGTGCAACTGAGTGTGTGAGTGAGTGTGAGTGAAATTATCATTATTAATTTTAAATTTGCATAGATGTTTAAATGTTATCAACAAAAATACAATAAAAACATTTGGAAAATAATAAAAAAACAAAATCTTGAAAAGTTAGTAGATATGTGTTTTTATCTTGGTTTCTTCCCCATGGTTTAACCATTGAAGTGAAATTGGCGTTGAAACCGTGAACGACGGTACTAAATGAGTTGCAAACTCTATTTCTTTTTCATACTCTTTTAACGAACACAAAGTATAAAAAAACTGGTCGGTTCGAAAAATATTCTTTGAAGAGGAATCGTATATTTGAAGTTTGGTTGTAATTGGATCCACGGAATAGAATAACATTTTCTATTTCGCATTCAAACACCGTTTCAAAATGTTCCTGATATTTTAACTACTGTTCATGCTGGGTTTCAGAAATTCCGTTGCTTCGTTAATATTGGGCGCTATTCTGATTCTCAGTTAAATATAATATGGATATTTTGTTATTTTGTCGAAAAACATTAAAAACAAACTTATTTTAATCAAAAATAAATAAAAATAAAAAATATGACTGGCTACAAAATAATAAAGACATAAAATATTCATGGAAATATTTTTCTCCATCGTGTTTCTTTAAACCAGACAAAAGTACAGGTACCTACAGAAATTTTTCGTATAAAAAAGAGTCGCCATAAAACGAAGTATTCCCACCTACTTCTAAATCTTTTAAAACCACAGATCTATAAACCTCAAAGAACATTGAATGGCAATGAAACGAAGCTTCATAAAACGCTGAACAATACCGTTTTGTTCCAAACCCTTTAAAGTTAAATCCGGATGGTTTAGGTCCAGAATACATAGTGCAAAAGTGATGTAGCCCATATTTTCTAGTTTAAAACTGCGTATTATTGCGCTTTTCAAACTAGTGGTTCTGTGTGGATTTAAAAAGTAATAAACTGGTTTGAAACTAACTAGTTGCTTTCTATAAAAAATAAAAATAATAAAAAGTTATTTATTTCTTATTGTAAGATTAACAATCCTCCCAGAAAGCAATTGAAAATGCTCTTCTCTCATTTTACATAACAATTGGTAGGTACTGGTAGGTACTATAAAAGTGCGCGTGCATGTGCCTGTATGGGTGTGTGTGTTCGTCTGTTTGCATTGCGTAGTTTGTGTGTGTAGTCTAGTGTGTTTTGTGTGTTTTCAGTACGGGTGTCTCAATATGGGCGGCGAGTACCACTTAGGGTGGTTTTCCACCAGTGCTGTGCGAAGGCGCTAAGCTGTGAGGTGGGAAAATTTCTAAGAATTTCTTCATTTGACATCGCATTTGACAAGATAGGAAAATGACGCAATCCTGTTGGTTAGAATTTGCCGACTAACGACATGAAAAAACATTTATTGAAACCCAAAACTGGAGTTGCAGTTTCATCATTTTTGCATTTCGCTATGACATGTGTTCTGTGTGTTCTGTGGCTGAGCCATTAAAGCAAATTCATGTTCAATTTTGAAAGAGAAATGTTTAGAGCTTGATGAATGGTAGGAGAGTCTGATATTATAATAAAATAGGAGTTATTTATATTCACAGCTGAGAGGTAATCCCGTAGTCTGAGTTTTAAGGCTGATTAATTAATAATTAATTCTTATCTTGTTTCAGTTAAAAAAGAAAGACGTCTGCTATAGAAACTTCCTTTTTAGAGTGATTTGATTAACGATGAAGTTTGGTTTGATACTGTGGGCGTGCTTGTGTGCGTTTTATATGGTACTGAATACAAAATCGCTGTATTTCAGTATTTTTATTTTAGTTAGCGTCATTTATTCGCGACTACGGTTTTCTTTCTTTTGAATGTTAACTTTACATTTATTACGCCTGGCAACACTGATGACGTATTTCCTGTTTGTCATTTGCCTTTTCCGGCGAGAAATGGGGTAGTTGTGCGGGGAATTTGGATATTCTGTGCTAGGACCACGGAGTTCTAGTTTTTTTTTCTTGTGGTTGGTAAACTTCTGACTGTAAACTAGTCTTATATACAACGTGTTAGTGGAATAAGCGAAACCCTCATACACCCCCACTGATTTTTATTAAAATAAATGCATTCTCGTAAAAAAAATCTTTAAAAAAATGTTTTTTCTAGATACCTATTGTGTTTTTAAAGTTGTTCATCGTTGTTCTAGTCTGCGCACTTCACGCAATGATAAAAAAAATTACCTCTATCAAAAACCCCTGAAATTGATTCTAGTCTCGATTCTGAACAAACTAATATTTTCTCAGTTTCGCTTATTCCGTTAACACGTTGTATACTAGGAATATAAATAATTGTGACTAATGTGATGAAGTGCTGCTACCTTAGAGCAACGCGTCAAACCGCGCAAGCCCGTTTCTTTGCGCGCGAAAATCGTGTTACTCTATGGCTGCTACGATGTACCCAATGGAGCGATTTGGCCGTCTTTGTTGGCGCTTTAAATTTTCTAACTTCTTCTTTAACTTAAGAGCTAATTTGTTGTCAATGGTGTTCCATAACATCCCATGAAACGTGCACTCCTTCCAGAACTCCAGAAAAACGCGTGGTACTTACAAGGGGATCTACCACGCTTGTAAGCGGTCAGTAGAGTTACTTTTGGCATTAATTAGAATAATAGTCGGTACCAAAAAATATCTCACTTCGACGTTGCGGACTATGAATACCTTTATTTTATTAGGCACCATAAAAATAACAGTACCGTTATTTTTTTGCTAACAATACAATTGTGAATCGTAATTTAAGGCGTTACAATTTAAAAGATTTGTCGTCACACCGTTTAACATTAAAATTTTCTACTAATGCGTAATGTTTATATCTATTATCATGGAATAAGGACGCGAGATATACAAAAGTACCTTTACATATATCGATTACTTCCGCTTCTGCATATCGAAATTCCTGTTTTGCTATAGAACCCCATAGCTACGAGTATCAGTGGCACACACACAAAAGCAAAAAAATCAATTCTGGCTTTTATAAAAGATCATGCCTACGATATGCCATACAATAGAGAGTTAGGTAGAAATATTTGTCTCTGAAAAAGACCACACCTCGACCCAAAAAAGCGGAGGCAGCCCTTTTACATCAAACATACCCGTCTGGAATTTTATTAGGCTGTTGTTTACATTGGTAAGTAAAGCGAAAAGCCGTAAGAAGAGGGAAGGATGTGGCTTTGTGGCTTTAACCAATAAAAGACACTCCTTTTAGATTAGGTCGAGGGAGACCTATTGCAAAGAGGTTTCATGTTATCTATCTAGTTTTAAAAGCTAAACGAAACTTTAAAAAAACCGACTGGCCCGTTCGCGTGGTTGGTATTGTGCCTGCCTTCTACGCCGCGGGATGCCGGTTCGATACCCGCCCAGGGCAAACATTTGTGTGATGAACATGCGTTTGTTCTGTTTCTGGGAATCTGAGTGTTATATGTATATCTATTCGTGTATGTATATCAGTTTCTGGTACCCATAGTACACTCAACAGCACGTCAGTAGAAACATTTTTGGACCTAATGGTATAGTAAACTGTGTGAAAACCAGGGCTCTCGTCAAATCCCCTTGGTTATGTAGCCGATTCCGAAAAACAATTGGTAAAAACGGAATATGGTCCATATAGGATGAAGTGCGGACACCACAAACTTAACTTAGAACGGAATATGGCTAGGGCAACATGATACGAAAATAACTCTGTATTTTCAAATATGTTAGGTATATCTTTCTAAATACTGGAGTAGAAACACTTTAAATTGTATCAAAATTGCAAACATTGTAAAGCACAAAGAAATCAGCCCAATACATCAAAACACATGCAAACATCCATCAGACGGATCGCCCGATTTGTCGCACCGATATTTCAGGATAAGAGAATAATGGCGGGTTTATTCTAAACCTCCTGGGACCTTTGTATTTGCATCAATATGCGTCTTTCCACTCGATTGTGTAGAGTCAATAAAATAGAGAATAGTGTTAACAAATAGTAGGGTCAGAGAAAGAAATCAAATTCAGATTATTTATTCAATGTAGATTCTTTACAGAATACTTATTGAATGTGATGCAGGATACAATTCAAATAGAGCGAGTCTACGCCGTTTCGGATCGTGCTATGGCAGCGTAAAAGAAACGGCAAGAAACCACTGCAGCACGGCCTACTTTAAGAGTCGGCCTTTTTCAATGTGTTTCATATAGAGTCATCTAATCTTTAGTAAGCTTTTTTACATAACGTTTGCTTTACACATTCTTTAAACTTTCTCTCAGGTAATTGCACTATATTGTTAGGTATTTTGTTGTAGTATCTGTATACCTGTTTACTGATCTTCTAACCGAGTCTTCAATCTTGCATCGGTCCATTCTGAATTAAATTCATCATCATCAGGACATCCCATGAAACGAACGGAATTCCCTCCAAAATTCCAGCTTTTGCTGAAACAATGAGGAGGGGAAGTACCATAGTCACCACGCTTGCTAGCGTTACGCCTAGCACCATTGACCGCGGTTGTTGTTGTTGTTTATTTTATGTTTAGTAAATAAATTATCTTTTATCTCCATCTTTATTATTCCTTCACTTGGTTGTTCTCAAATAAGTGCGTACTGTGCACTTAGTATGCAAAAAATTATTTATTTCTACTGTATCTGTAAAGACCTGTAATTGGCTCTGTTTTTACATATTTAAGCTATATATCTTGTTTTGAAACTCTTGTTTTTTTGACTATTAAATAAATAAATAAAAATCTTTACGATACACAGAAGGATACTGCTGCCCATCCTCTGGATAACCCTTAGTCGCCTCTTCCGACACCCACGCGTAGAGATGGGTTGGTACTATTCTTTTCCGGCACCGCACGGGGCCTCTAAATTAAATTATTATTATTATTAGCCCTCGATGTCCCACTGCAGGGCAAAGGCCTCTCTTTCCTCCTTCCACCAAAAATGGAAGGAGGACATTAAATTACAAAACTTAATTAAATTTAGCTCTTACGTTGCTACAACATTTGCAGTTTGTATGGATAGGTGATATTTTTTTCTCGTTTGTTTTATAGATTTATGCATCTTTCACGGGATCACTAATCGTGTTTTGGTCTTAGCGATATGATCACTTGAATGGTCAAGAAACACATATCTAAAAAATCACGCAAGATTCTCAGTAAATAAAAGATAATTGTCTTCAATATACCAAAAAAAAAAACATCTAGTATGTATTAAAACGTTAATTGTTAATCCAGTTCACACCAAAATGGAAAATTCCTAACTCAAGCAGTAAACCTCTGGAAAAAGCTCTTTAAAATATTTTCATAATTTAATCCAAGTACAAGCTGCCTCACCAAAGAGAAAGTTTCCAACAAGTTTAATTTTTATTTTTGAGTCTCAAGAAATGCCATTACTTTCTTCCAGATGAGGCGAGCGTTAAAAGGGATTTTAACGGAAGTACAGTCAACCATGCATCAAAGGGGACACTTTCACACAAATATAAGAGCTATTGCTATGTAAAGAAGGAAGTTCTCAAGTTAAAAGTGTTCCTACTGACGTGCGGCTGACTCGCATACATGATTGTAATTTTGCGTGAAACCTTTTTAGGGCTGATTTTGTAGGTGCATTGTTATTATTACGTTAAGTCTTCCTTGCGAGTCAAAATTCAATGCGTCTCCGCCTCTGGTGTGCGTTTGTGTGCAATGATTTTTTTTTTGTTTTACGTAATTTTATAATTCTGTGGAATCCACATAAATATTATTTTTCGTATTGATAAATGGATAATCAAAAATTGAAGAATAAGTCCTTGAGAGGTTTGAAACGAATTATTATAACTCAGTTTATGGAGCATATTTTTAATTAAGGGAGGGCGTAAATATATATTTATTGTAACTTTACGGAAGAGCGGAGCCTCCTGTCACAGACAATGCTTTGCTTAAAAGGAGGTTCCAGCGACTTATTGTAAAAAGTTTGTTTTTTAAGCAATAAAATATTTTGTATTTTTGTATTTTTTGTAAGCTGAGACGCAAATTAGGCAGCGCAGGACAGCAAATTTTTACAATGCATGGTGATCTTTTTTTATTTTTTTTAACCTACCGAGAGCTCATACGCTGCAACTTAGGCAACGCAGACACGTGTCTGTCCTGCTCTACGCCTCGTTGCCTAGAATAATTTCGGTGTCGTCGAATTTGACGAAAACACAAATTTTGACACAGAGCAAGTGCCATTTGACAACTGCATTACGAAGTGCAACCCAGTCCTTAGATTAGCCTAGATCAGCTTTATCATCACTCGCTTGCCCTTATCTAAAATTGGAGTCAGCGCAAAACTTATTAGCACATTATCTAGTAGCAAACCTGACTATCAGTGTTTTCAAGCCACGATTTAGCGAACTATACCTATGATATTAGCCAGGAGCAACAATTTAGAGAATTCTCCTAAGAACGAAAAACACTTAATTGTGTGTGTCATTCGGTCCTGCGCTGCTCGCGTCCAGCAGCTTCCTGCGACCTTGACCAGATCGTCGGTCCACCTTGTGGGGGGCCTGCCTACGCTTCGTCTTCCGGTACGTGGTCGCCACACAGCATATTTGTGATCAATGGTCACTATTATGTTTCCCGCGATCTCATCTTGTAAGTCACTTCGGACTCATTCATTTATAAAATATCAATTTGGAACGGCTATAACTCACTCAGTTCTAAATTATTTCCGAAAGGTTTAACGACAGTCTGATTTAGAAATCTGCGTTTTTCGACGTAGCTTAATTTTCGATATCGGTAAGATAGAGCAATCTGTTAAGACAGGACCCTTTTTTTCCTTACCCGTAAATTATAGATTGGAACTATTCTTGAACTATTCGAGCGATGGATTGGTCTCGGGTCTTAGCCGCAACCTCGTTCATTCCCAAAAGGGATCAGCCCTAACTAATTTAAAACGGCATTTAATTTACACATTCCGATTTAAAAGCCAGCTTACTGCCAGCTGCACAGCTTTCAGATAAATCTTTTGCTGACTTTTTTTTTTTCGTTGATAATGAAAGTGATCGCAATTTTAACAGACTTTTAACTAAAGAACACTTTTTTGCAATTGGCAGTAAAAATATTAAGTATTGACAGTCACTAAAATGCCTAAATTGATTGAAATTATAATGTCAAATACTTAATTACATCATATTTTAAGCCTTATAGGTAGGCTGAATGTCTGAGCCACATTTAGCGCAAGTACCTACGCGCTTTTTTTGTTTACTTTTGCAATTTGGATGAGTTTTATTTGACGCAAAAACAATTTGTAAGTAGTTTTCCTTACAAATGTAATCAAAATATCGTAAGATACACGTCCACACAGGTCATTACAAACTCGTGACGATGGTAAACCTTCGACTTCGTCTCGGGCTTACAAAGCGTGAACTCGTTTGTGATGACCCTGCCTACGGAACTTATAGGTAGGCTGAATGTCTGAGCCACATTTAGCGCAAGTACCTACGCGCTTTTTTTGTTTACTTTTGCAATTTGGATGAGTTTTATTTGACGCAAAAACAATTTGTAAGTAGTTTTCCTTACAAATGTAATCAAAATATCGTAAGATACACGTCCACACAGGTCATTACAAACTCGTGACGATGGTAAACCTTCGACTTCGTCTCGGGCTTACAAAGCGTGAACTCGTTTGTGATGACCCTGCCTACGGAACTTGTACCTTAAACTACAATTTCAAATAAATTCTTGACGTTTCGGCTGCACATGGGTATCAAAATTTTTAGTTAATCAGTTAATCATATTCATGATAACAAGCAACTTTCCCGAAGAAAAAAATTTTTGACTCGAAAAAAATTTTTCGTCTTCCCGTACAAAATGAGTCAATCACTAAATTAATTATAAGACGAAAAATAATAAATATTTTGAAAAGCAGAAAAAATATCCTGTACACAGACCGATTAAAAAATCACTACCAAAACGTCATAGGATATCAATTCTCTCAAAATAATTCCGATACACAAAGACGAAAAAAAAACGTTTTTAAGTTTCGATTACTCACAAAAGTTAAACAGTACAAATCGAAGCAAATTTACATTAAATTCGAATTGACAATTCAAAAAGTAAATCCTCTGTTGCCAATATTTGTCCAACATAACGAAACCCATCGAACCAATACTAATTCGAATTTCGAATTGGTTTCTACATCTGTTTACGCATCACGTTTCCATCAATATTGAGAATAAAAGACATCCACGTAGCTTCTCGTAAAAACAACTGACGCATACAGATTAGAAAAAACGAATACCTATCTAGAAAAAAAGCACAATTTAAAAAGACAACATTACCACTTCGAAGACCGCTTCAACATCGAAAACAACACATGCTCGACTCACCAATAGCACACCAAACACCAATACACATAACTCACCGAGATAGCTGAAGAACTTTCAAACTAAGAATACCAATTGAAAACAAAAAAAATATATATTTTTGAACTTTTTGAGAGGAAAATCTATTCTTTAATTTAAATTTGGAATACATACGCACGCGGTCGTAGCGGGTGGGTCGAGAGACGCCGGCCCGAGTGTTCGGGTGGCGAGGCGGATCGCGAATGGCCGCGCGGCGGGCGTTCCCGCGTTTATACCCGCGAAAGATCCGTGGGCGGAACTCTATAGAGCTGAATGATGCATTTGAAGTCAACCCACACAGTTCGTATTAGCAATGGTGGCTAAAATAAAAGTTTTAGTAAGTTTTCCTAGGTAAAGAATACATAGACGTCAAAATGTTATGAATGGTGATAAAGTTCAGCTTTGACAATTTCACGTAAGTATAGTAATGCTTCTTCCAGTTATGTCCATTTAGGTCGAGATAATTAAATGTTAACCAAGTTGAGAAAATTAAATTAATAATTAAAAATTTTAGTTTGATAACTTAACCTAGTTTACAGTAAATTTTAAAATTATAGCCATGATTTTAGCTATTAATTAAAGTTTAAACAAGTTAAACGAAATACTAAAAATAAAAATGCAAATAAGAAAAATAGAAAACTTAGTTATGTCATGGGCAAGACAATCAAAAATCACATTTTCAATACATTTGCTCGAAAAACGTACTTACAAGGATGTAAACATTTCTCGTAAGTAATTACTTACCGAACTAGTGCGGTAAGTAAAAAAAAAGTATACTACCAAGGAGTTTTTACACTGAATTCTGATCATAAAATCGTTTTGTAAAAATACTACAGTGGTGTGACTTTTTACTTGGGTGACGACTGCCTACCTATTATTTAAAATAAAATTAAGAGTACCAGGAGAACATAAATTGACAAGAGGCTGACAGTACCCATGGTTGGTTCCTTTAACAAGTGTCTTACTTATACCTGTTTTCTCACAAATGTATTGAAAAACGTCGTAAGATACACGGCCGTAAGGGTTACGACAAACTCGTGCTGATGGTAAACCCTCGACTTCGTCTCGGGTTTACAAAACGTCAACTCGTTTGTAATAACCCTGCTTACGGCACTTGTATCTTAAACTACTATTATGCATTAATAAAAAAAATTGTTCCTTTCGCCCACCCCAAAGCTGTAGAAATGTCGCAATAACGTCGGGAACTTTGAAAGATATTTGTAAATATTAGTTTTGTATTGAACAAACAAATTTTTTATAATTTTTCACCTATGTTTTTTAGAACAGCTTTTCCTATGAAAAAAGAGGGCAATGAATCAACAATTTTAATTTTAGTGAATCTTCCTTTGTGATCTAAGGAACACACAAATAGAGAGTTTTCAAGCACCATTTGGAAGTTCGACTAGATGGCGTAACAGCTTAAGGAAAATGGGAAATGGCAACACTGACATTTAATGGTCATGCAAGGTGCAACCAGAGAGAAAATAATCACAACCATGTTATCAGTATGACCTTAGATTATGAATAACGGCAGCTTATGACCGACCATGATTAAGTCAGTTTGATTGCTGCTGTCAAATATCTCTAATATTTTTTCTTGAAGATTCATATAACTTGCGTATTTCATTACCAGATTTTAAAAAAACCGGCCAAGTGCGAGTCGGACTCGCACACAGAGGGTTCCGTACCACCACATAATCATAATTGTATTAGTTGAAATTTAAGTAAGTTACTGTGCTAGATTTTTTGAGTCCGACACGTGGTTGGCCAGATTTAATTATTTTTTGTTATTTAATAGCTACGTGTTATTTATTAGCTACGTTTTTATTATAGTGTTATAATAAAAACGTTGCTAAAAGAAAAATGGCCTTAAAAACAGGTCTTTAAACAGCCCTTTGTTTATACCTTTTTTAATTTTTAGTATTTGTTGCTATAGAGGCAACAAAAATACATAATCTATGAAATTTTTTTACTGTCTAGCCATTCTGTTCATGAGATACAGCTCAAACAAAATTTTGTAAAAACAGCTGACTGGTGGCATCTTATTCCTTTGTTTTAAAATATTTTTTGAAACAAAAAATACAGTATATATCTACTCAACGAGCTCTAAACAACGATACCCCACTCGATGGGGTAAGTCAAACTCTTTTTTACGCTCCCCCCTTTAGCTGTTTGGGAGCCCCCCTTAATTTTTAACTTTTTTTTTATTTTTAGTATTTGTTGTTGTAGCGGCAACAGATATTATACATTATTTGTGAAAATTTAAACTTTCTACCTATTACGGTTCATGTGCTATATATAGCCCGCTGACAGACAGACATCGGAGGCATATCAATAGGGTCCCGTTTTTTACCCTTTGGGTACGGAACCCTAAAAACGTTATTGACAACCGTCATGGCAAATTCCTTGTTGTAAGAAAATTTTAAGTAAATCGTTACTTCAACTCTATGTAGTCTCTAGCTAGTCCTCACCCTGTCTGTGGTATGTCAACACAATTATATTAGTCGTCATCTGCGAACGCCGCCGTCGCCGCCGTTGGAAAAATTCCCGCCATATCTACACCGCGTTACTTACAAGGTAAAATTTCCCGTCCCTCTCTTCACAGACACATAATAGTACCCTATGATATAGTCTGACCGCAACCGCTGTACCGCGCCTTAGGTATGCAAGCGGCCAGACTGGGGGGCCACCGCTTGTCATCGCCCACGGCGGCAACTAGTTCTTGCTCTTTCCTTCCCACTCCCCCACCTCCCCGCGCATACTTAAGGCGTGGTACAGCGGTTGCAGTCAGACTATTGTACGAACGATAGAAAGAAACATAACCCCACCCCACCCCAGTAGTATGCTGAACCAGCGCTACGTTACCAACACCCAAACCAGAGACCTGCTGCTCAAGGTCAAAGTGTTTCGCGACTGACATTGCCTTAAGGACACCCATTCTCCTTACCCCTCTCTCTCTCGCGCTGTTAAGGACAGTATCACTCAGAGATACGGAATCATTGATTCCCTTATATTTATACAGGGTGGCCCATTGATAGACGTTCAAAAGCTAAATTTTGATGCCTCATGCTAAGGAGTATCCAAATCCCCCATGTATGTTCCGCGATTATTTGTAGTTTTCGAGTTATTAATTATTTTCTTAATTTTTAAATTTTTCTGCCGAAGGAGATTTAAAAATTCATATCTTTTTTTTTACTGAACATTTTTTCAATTCTTCTTTTGTGTCATGGTTGTCTTGAACGTTACTTTCATACTTAGAATAATAAACTTCCTAACATTCCTACTTGTTATTCAAAAAGTATGGTAAATCAAATTTTCGAACATTTTAATGGGCTGATTAAAATACAAAAAGGATGTTCCATAGGTTGTGGCTGATTTTAAAAACTTTTCAGGTCTCTAGGCTACCCAAAACATAAAAAAAAATTTGGTGCTTAATGGGGCGTTTTTCGCTGAAATTGGCGTTTTAGTGTTGAGAGGGAAAAAACCCTCATTGTTAATTTAGGCTCCAAATAAATAATTTGCCTATTTTGGTCATTCCTATTACAAATTATGATGATAATAGGGCTTATGTACAAAGTCCATCTGGAAAAGTACCACCTTTTGCCTGTTTCTGTCGTAAAGCAGCAGTGTTTGCAATATTGTGTTTCGGTAGAATTTTTAAGAGAGCTGGTAAAATTTCTGGTACATAAGCGATTCTATTTTATATCTTAGGATGGGCCTTCAGAATTTGGTTGTTTTTTCTATTGATAGGGTATTTTGAAAGTATTTTGGTACTTAAAACGGTATTTTTCGCTGAAATTGGCGTTCAAAAGATTCTAGGGAAAAACCTCACCTTAGGAAAAATTAATAGATATAAAAAAGCTATTATAAAGTGACTTCACAAATAAACTTAAAAATTACAATAGAATGAGAAAAAAAAAATTAAGAATCAAGCCAGATTAACTAAATTTACAAACATGCGTACGCGCCTATACTATTAGTGTCCGAATGTGTGTGTGGTGAATGTATGGATGTAGGCCCTCTGTCGGCAATAATTGGTACGACATCGAGCTTTTGATGAGTCAGAGGGTGAGCGGAGTGGTATGAGGGGTGGGGGTGAGGGGAGGATGGTCAGGGGAGTGTCACTGTTTAAATTAAAAAAAAAAAACCAGTGCGTTATTTTTGAAAACTCAGTGAAAAACTACTTCAAATTAATGGTTTCTCTAATACTAATATTTATCGCCTAACAGTTTATCCTGAATGAAGCTGAAGCCTTGTACATTCGCAATGACGTCAGTTTGTCAATACGATTATCAGTGTCGAATACGTGAAGGTAATCTAGCGGAAGAAGTGGATCTAAATTAACTTTCTGATACACCTACTTAGGTGGGTATTGGGTGTGTTCAGTGCTGAAAGCGACCATATTACTAGCGATGGCTATCTATTTAGGGCTATATTGCACTGGGACACCATGGCGGCGCAACCAGTCGCGCCACCGTGGTGTCCGTAAGCTACCAAACTAGACACCACCACCTGGGGCCACAGTCCGAGCTGTTCGCGCCGCCAAATTGGTTGCGCAACCAAACGGACACCAGATGAGTAACTCTCGATAGAGCTGTATACATTTTGTTGGTAGCGGCGACTGGTTGCGACGACATGGTGTCCGAGTGAAATATTGCCCTTAATGAACGCAAATTTTGTAGAGGGGCCGTTTGTAGGGTTCCGAACCAATATGATAAAAACGGAACCCTTTAGTGCGACTTCGTCAGTATGTTAATCTGTATGTCACACCTGTTTATCTCAGCAACAATTCACGCTATCGACTTGAAATTTGGAATACTTTTATAATATGCATACATTTTATAATATGCTCAACCCAACTATATTGTTATTAAGAAAAAAAATTATTTGTAAATGGAATAATATCCAAATACGGAGCCAAAATTTTAAATTCTCGTTTTAAATTTTAAAATGTCATATTAAAGGGCTTCACTACATTTTTATTTACAAGTATTAGTTTTCTAGTTGAAAAAAAAAAGAAAACTCTGAATTAGATAGAGGTTGACGCAAAAATTACAGGAAACATATAACAATTTTTCTAATTATTTAGATACTGTTTACAGTAAAATATTTATGTTTTATCAGTGATGGTTCTTAGACTAGCTTTGTGGCGTCAAACTACCAGGGGGCGCTGTAATAACCATTTTTATTTACAAAATTGTTCTCATTTATCTCCAAAACGATTTGATCGATTTAGATGCGGTTTTCAGTACAGAATTTATGATTTATCTGTGATTATTCTTAGACTAAAGTTGTGGCGTCAACGCACCAGGGGGCGCTGTAATAATCAGTTAAGTGAAAACTCTCTAAAACGTTAAAAATATAAAGCAAAATTAAAAATTTTGAAAAAACCCACGACGGTTGTAATTGAAAAAATATTAAATAACACTTTTAAAATACCCCCGACTAAAAAGGAAGAAAGTAAAGAAATAGTACGACGAAAGTATCCAAGTAAATCCGTCACGGGCTGCCATTGCCATGTTTTCATGATTTATACATAAACTAAAGCTATTTCATAACTAGCTCATATAGACTTTATATTGATTAAATTCTATATTAATTTTCGTAGGATACGGAATGGCAGACCCGACGGATTTTCTTGGATACTTTCTTCGTACTATTTCGTTACTTCCTTCCTTTTTAGTCGGGGGTATTTTAAAAGTCTTATTTAATATTTTTTCAATTACAACCGTCGTGGGTTTTTAATATATTTTTTAATTATAATATTAATTCATAGTAATCTGGTGTTAAAACAAACAAAATATAATTATTTTTAGACAGTTTATTAAAAATTTCGTTTAAAACTATACACTAAAGAACCATCGTTTTTTATCTCGAAAGAACCAACATGTAAGTATTACAATCTACATCTTTCGAGATTTTTGAAATGATTCAAAAAAATATATACAAAAATAAAGATTCATAACAAAAGAAAACAATCCAAAATATAAAAATATTAAGACTTGCAAGATGTAAATGTTTCCTTTAATCGGTTCAGTTTCGTTGGTGTATTTAGCGCTTATCTCAATAATAATTTAACAAGCTAGCTATGACGGTTCAAAAGATAGATGAAAGTCGGACGGACGGACAGACAGATGATGTAGGCTTGTATAAAGTGGATCCTTTATTACTTTTTAAAGGTGCCTATCTCATCCAATTCTAGTAACTCACGAACACTGAAATTGCTGAAAGATAAAATAATATAAAACCGCTAGAAAAAGCCGTTAAGGTCGTCGTTCAATTACTGAAAGCAATATTATGTCCACAATGCTCGGCAACAATGTATTATTTCTATTTCTTGGGCTATTTTCGCCCCTCCCTGTTGCACAGACGAGGAAATCTTTAGACTTCGGCCAAACTGAAGACGACTTGGACGCATCGTACTTACGACACAGGATCTGTGGTGTCGAGGTTAGGCCTTTCAGCTCTTAATCCAGAGATTCTGGTAAGAACTCTGGTGGGAACAACGTCAAATGGAAATCACTTTTAAGGCGTTAGGGACTGTTTTCATTTTGGTTAAGATATTGCAAAATGAAATATTGTCCGAAAATTAAGATGATTCATTGCTTTGGAATTTTTTGGACTGATAATGAGGTTTAAGGCTTGAGGTTTGAGGCTTTTATTTTGGCCATCAATAAAAAGAGCAGCAAGTTATTCGAGTTTTCTGTAGCACTAAACAGGCTGCATAATTATTACGCAAAAAAAAATACCAGCAAAAATTCTAGAATCCAGACAAAAAACAAATGATATGCAAACAATGTGAGATTGAGCAGTTCTAAATTTATTTGCCCAGCAAAGTAATTATTTGTGCAGTATAAGCAAATTGTCAGTTATGTTGAATTCGCTTCTGGCATTTGACGGCGGGACGTGGCCGCTCACGATGGGTCTTATCAGAAAGCTCAAAGTCACCCAAAGGGCTATGGAAAGGGCTATGCTCGGAGTCTCTCTGCGCGATCGAATCAGAAATGAGGAGATCCGCAGAAGAACTAAAGTAACTGCATAGCCCTGAGAATCGCTAAACTGAAGTGGCAGTGGGCAGGGCACATCGCAAGAAGAACCGATGGCCGATGGGGCGTGAGGGTTCTAGAGTGGCGAGCACGTACCGGAAGACGAAGCGTTGGCAGGCCCCCCACAAGGTGGACCGACGATCTGGTCAAGGTCGCGGGAAGCCGCTGGATGCGAGCAGCGCAGGACCGGTCGTCATGGAGATCTTTAGGGGAGGCCTATGTCCAGCAGTGGACGTCTTTCGGCTGATGTGATGACGATGATGATGATTTGACGGCCACTGCTGTGGCAATGTCGCTCCGCTCACTCGGCTCACGCGTTGTAGTATTGTCGATTTTTGAGTATTGTTATAAATGCGACTTCCGTGACTCCACCCACTTTAGAACTGCAAATTTTTCAGTACCGTATTAAAATTTTGCTTATTTTCTGCGGCATAATTGTGTTATTTTGCTGCTTATTTAATTATTCTGCTTCTCATATATTAATTTTGCTGCGCGAATACCATTTTTTTTGCGGCACAAGTGTCGCTGCTCCTTTTTAGGGTTCCGTACCTAAAAGGTTAAAAACGGGACCCTATTAATATGCCACCGATATCTGTCTGTCAGCCGCCTGTATCTCATGAACCGTAATAGGTAGACAATTGGAATTTTTCACAGATTATGTATTTCTGTAGCCGCTATAACAACAAGTGAGAATTAGGCTTCCCTACTAAAACGTGTTTTAGGCGTTTTTGCTCTATTTTTGTTTTAGCTCTATCGTAAAAACGGGAACACTCACAAACGTGAAAATTAGTATGTTTGTAGTGCATGAGCTACAAAATAACAACAAATAATAAAAACTGGTCAAGTGCGTGACGGACCCGCGCGTTTTTAATAAACTTCTTTGTGACTGCGCGTCCATAACTAAGACGGTATTTTTACCTTAGTGGTACGGAACACTCGGTGCGCGAGTCCGACTCGCACTTAGCCGGTTTTTTACTTTTTGCCGGCAAAAATCATATTTTGCTGCTTAAATGGTAATGTAATTGCTGCCCTAATTTATTTAATGGCTGTGAAAATAATTAAAGCCCTTTTGTTTTCATTATAAATTTGAGATTTATGACAACCGTGTGACACCCATTCCACTACTATCTACGAAAGTAGTCGAGCCTTTGACGGCTCAATAACGCTGTAACTGGGGTCGGGAGGTCGGTCATCGATCTGACAAAACACCGAATGTGTTGATAATAGTCTACCTCAGAGCGCAGTGAGGTTCAAATCTCTTTGTGATCTACAACGTGATGACGACTGACATCGTGTCAGTGATTGTTTTTTTGTAGTATACTTTTCCAGACTTTGCACAAAGTCTTAAAAGTTACAAAAGTAATGTATTTTCTTTGGCATCCATTCGTATTCTAGTCTGTTTGTGTATCTTTCACTTATAGACAGATCTTTATTTACCTTCAGAATTATATTGACTCTGTAGCTAATAAAACAATAGTATGTCCTAGGATAACCAATAATAAGAACTAGGCGTTCATTCTGACTTACGTCAAACTAAATCTATTGTTGTTTATCTTGTTCAATTTTAGTTTCACCATTTTCTCTTTATATTTTTTTTAAAGCAATTTAGCTTTATAGTCTGAGTAACATACAAAAATTTTGCAGTGATACAAAAGTGACTTTTAATAACTGTCCATAACGCGTTACAAAAAAGGGTAACTCTGAAATAATTTAATCTGCACATGGTATCGAACAACTTTTTCAGTGGAACTTAAGTCGAAATACTAAAGAAAACAACAACATCCATTATCAACATACATTATTTAAAAACTGCATCACTTTTTGAAGCATATAATTTTTTTTTACTATTTTGATGTTCATTTAGGTACACTTGAGTCTCACGTTGGGCTACACCAGAGGACAGTCGTGGAGGTCACACTAGGGATGTTCGGGGGTTCGTAAGGATTTGAAGTTGCAGACGTGAAGCGATGGCTAAATCTTGTGGGCCAAGGAACATATATACTCACCTACGGTTGTGGGCTGAATAGAGGCGGTTGATGGTCGAAGTCGACCTCGATATGCAAGTGGAGAAACGTGTAAACATTGCAACAATCGTAGGATAATTTTGAACTTAGAACGTCAAAAACTGACACTAGCTGGTTGTTCTTAAAAGGAGAAGGGAAGGAGTCGCGGAATCACTATGTTATGACTTGTTTCACTTCATAAACAGATTTCATTATTTCAAGGTTGATATAGATATCCTTTCTGTTTGTATATTAGTGTAGTTTGTCATATGAGGGCGCATCAGCACCATAACCCTTTTTCAGGAGTCTAAACTAGTCGCCATGGCTGAAAACGGTCGTATGATGATGATGAGAAAGGAGGAGATTTCTACAATGTGTCTATAAATACAGTAACTTTACCAAATTTCTCGCAAGATATTAAACGTCTAATTCCCTAGCTTAGCAGGAGAGCACAAGTCAACTCAGACGTATAACTCAAGGCGAGGAAGCTATCAACCTTAAGTTCCGATGAAAGGTATTGATTACAGCCACAGAAAAATAAGGGTACTTAGAAGGAGGATTAAAGAAATAATTCGTCACAAGGTAGCGAAGGCGTCGTTCTATGGATTTGACAGGTTATTTTGAATATTTCCTAGTGATCACTGATAATTTGACATAAAAAATTGGGACATGTTGGCAGATGTCATCCCATAGTAAAATAAATTAGCAAGGTATCTATTCCGAGCGAAGCAAGGAGGTCCGAAATCTTTGATTACAGCCATCATTTACACAGGGTGTAAGGGACAGCGTAACGGAAAACTTAAAAACTTCCATTTACGTAGGTGGACAAGTGCAATAGTAAGTACATTCAAAATTATATAAGGTCCTAATGAAATAGTGAACATAATTTTAGAATATTACTCACATCATGAAGCTGTACAACTTTCCCCAAGGACCACAGGTCGAAATAGGAAAAACCAATTTTTTTATTTGACCTCCCATACAAAATTCACTATCAGCTGACACAGTTTCTACGGGAGGTAAAAAAATTATTATCGTATTTCGACCTATGTTCCTTGGGGAAAGTTGTTCAGTATCACGAGTACATGCATACCTTTTTCTTTCAAGAACTAATCAAAAGTCACCCTATATGTCGCAGATATATTGTCAGAGCCGTTTAATTATAATTTCATTAGTGAAACTTACAATTTACAGGTAAATTAAAATTAAACTCTTACAATGTAACTACGACATGCAACTTTATACCTACAATACAAAAGAAAACTTGTTCTTTATGCGACTCTTTCATAAAAGACGCTGTAGGAAAACTGTAATTTATCTTAACCAGAGAAACTTGCGAGACGCAACTAAACCGAGTAGTTCCATCCTAGAACGCCTTTTGTAAATGAGACTTAAAAATGTCGCCCCTATGCATAAAACTTTAGTTTGACTGGCGTTTGTGATAGCAAGCATCAGATAGCCCCTATAACCTAGCCTTATTACGTTTTTAAGGAGTCGGCTACTTAGCCTAAGCAATGTGACAAGAGCATTTGGAAAACTAGCACTTAAGCTTGATATTTCACAAATGGATCCTTGAATCGAAAAATGGTCTTTACATAACCGCAATATTTTTAACGGACTATCCAACGACACCCCAGATCATGGGATATGCGAGAGGAAAATATTCCCTTCTTAAGTAAATTACAGCTTTCTAATGTTTGAGCTGTCGAGCTGTGTGTCGAAACTAAGAAACTTTTGTATAACTATGGACGGAGCCTTAAAATCAGCGAGCTGTTCTTAAGTGATGCTCCGTCATCGATTTTTATTTATTTTATATTAGTTTTTATTGTTTGTGGACTTGCTCTTGATTTCGATCTATTCTTGAGGACAAAGAAGATGTCGACGATGGAACGAGCTTGCCCTGAAGGTAGCCCTGAAGAAGCCTGTTCACTCGATATAAACGTAACTTAATGTTTAATGATGAGGAATTTATTCTATTCTTAACTACTCGTACTTAGAACAAATTCAACCGGCACTGTTCCCTACTACGATAGAGCAATGTCATTCTGGTGCCAATATTATAACCGCATTAATTTGCATCTAAGCGTGTGATAACCTTCAGGGTATACCAGCTAGGGTCAGTGGACCCTTGTCAGACGTCAATCGTGTGACAGGTATGTGTGAAATATGTGGATAAAGGTGCTGAGGGCAGCTTTTAAACGTGCTAAATTCGAACAGTGGCATTTTATGATAACGTTGGTCATTGATATCCTTTCATGAAATTTTGGAATATTCAACTTATTAAGTAGGTACCTAATTATCTACGACATCAAAGTTATCGATTTCTTGTCGGTAATCGATGAGTTTCCTCTTTTCCCGATTGTTTACAAAAGTAGTTGTATCGTCCTGTGTTTCTCTTGAATTAAATTAGATTTCTGCGTTTAAAAACTAGAAGAAGTAGTACAAGAAATAGTCTCTACTTATTTAGAAAATAATACTTTTTTAAGTGTTTGTCGTGTTTTATAATAAGGTATTTTATAAAATCGACTTACACTCGGGTTCACTATGTGCTCGCCTCCGTTTCTGATGCAACCTATCCAACCTTACGTCTTGCATCGTAATGTACTTTTTTTTGCTTCCCATTTAAAACAATCGCGTGTTCACGATTATCGCGCCACATTATTGTTTCAATTATAAAATATTATTTTTTTTTAGTCAAAAAGAGGGACTGAAACTTATTTTTCATGCTGAGGGAATATAAATATTTACTAAAAATATAAAACAAAATATTCGTGGCGCTATGACACAATTTTACTTTTACACGAGCGAAGTTTAAATACAGGTTAGTTGTCGTAATTTATCAGCTGCTGCAGGTTACAAAAGGCAAAGTTTTGACATAACTTCATATCTAATTAATCTCCATCATAGAACTCTAGAAAGTTCCCGCTAGTTAGCAAGTTAGAGCCTGAAGCAGATGTTTAATTAACCATTCGTTATAATTCAGTCTAGTCTGGACCTACCCCTGATTAGTTTGTAACAAAAAGGGTACCTAAAACAACCCTAGGTTAAAAAACTTTCTATTTTAAAAGAGGAAAAACATGAAACTAGCAGAAAGGAGGAGGAAAGTGAGGATGTGAATCTGTGAAACTTGAACAATACAACTGTATAATCTTAACAAAGCCCACTAACAGATGGCGCTGTAGGGTTTCAAATTTTCAAGAAATCTTCTAAAACACGTTATTTTAAAGAATTACAAATACATATACATAATAAATATTGCTCGTTTAATAGTAAAGGATTAATTATAATTCAGTCTAGTCTACAGAACAACGATAGGGCCACTCCGCCTGCGCACGTACCCCCCAACACGCATGAACTTCAAAGCTCTGTGAGTGTGGACCTGCCCTTAATAATAGTAAGGGTTATGAAGGACAAATTTCTATATGATTTACTCATGTCTGCCTGTTTGACTGATGATAATCGGGCGGGCATCCACACCCCTGCGTTTTTGAAGAATTAAAAGTTTCAACTATTTTGAAATTTGACAATGAAACATACACCTGGCAGACTATGACTATCTGATTAAATACAATGTATAAAACCCCAGAAAAATGGTCTGCCACCATAATAGCCTAAGTTACAGCGCTTCAAAATGCGAAAATTTACTACTTCATCCCGTGATAATGCAGAGCCCTGCATTTCTGCCTCTTCGATTTTCCAAATCTTCAGAAGTATTTTAAACAGGAGCCACAAAGGCAGACAAAAAAACATTATATAGTATCTTATTTTCATTTTTTTTGCTTTCACTCAAAAACGCAGCGACGCACAGAAAAACTTGTAAGGACCAAATCGATTCGTATTGAGCTGATCTATCATCCTTATTAATATGAATCATGAGCAAATCATATACCCAAATTGCAGCCAGCACCCTAACTATAACTTTCAAAAGCATTGTGCAAGTGATACGAGATGTAATAGGAAAGGTCTTACAACCCTGTTATCTAAAAATATGAATCTGTCTATGAAACTGAACTACTTTTCATGAGGAACATAAGTTGAACTTCGATAAAAAAAAATTACCTACCATGCATCAGCCGATTCAGTTTCCATAGAACGTAAATTTTGTTTTTATTAAATTTTTCATTTATTCTTATTTAAATATTCTATACATTACAGTTACAGGTAACCCAAGTCGATAATGCCAATATTTCAACAAGATTTATATTAAAAAAAAACCGGTCAAGTGCGAGTCGGACTCGCGCGCCGAGGGTTCCGATATACCTATAGTATTTTTGGAAGCAATAAAGTCCATTTTCAGGACCGCAAAACTAAATTTGTTTGTAAAGGTTTTTTGCAGATTTCTGAAAAACTGTGCAACTTAGAAAGATCGTTTTATTTTTGCTGTAAAGTTTATATAAACTTCTGTCAACTATAATTAATTCAGATTTTTCATTACTCAAACTTCGGAGATAAGGGGGGGGGAATGGTATTTTTCTTGACATTTTTCATCATAACTTTAAAACTAAGAAATTTAAAAAAATACAAAAATATATTTTAAAATGTACAAGTAAAGCCCTTTCATATGATACCCCACTCGACCTATTAGCGACAATTTGAAATTTGGCCCCCCCTATTTTGGCCCCCTTTATATTAATAATCATACTTTTTTCAAAATTTTTTCTTGTGCAATTAAGTTGGGCAACTATATTATAAAACTATTCCAAATTTCAGGTTGATAGCATAAGTGGTTGCTGAGATATAGAGGTGTGACAGACAGACGGACAGACAGACAGACAGAGCGGCACCATAAGGGTTCCTTTTTTTTACCATTTTGGTATCGGAACCCTAAAAATGATCAGTTTCATGGGCAGATTTACATCCTTCAGGATTCCTAAACTCTTTAGAACAATGGAAAAATAATATTTAAAATGATTGTTTAGGTACTTCTGGACATCTAGGAATAAATACCATTTTGCAAATTTTTCTCTGAAGACAAATAATGGTAGAATTTCGTTTGAATTAGCATTCGTAAGCGCGCTCGTGTAAATAGCTTCTTCTGTGACGCTGACGAGGGGTAGGCACCCAATAAACGAATTTGAAACTCGCCCCCTTTGCCCTCTTTTTACTCTTTGTGTACAGACAGTAATCGTTCTTATATTGCCTTATAAGAAAAGTATCACACGATCTTCACGTGTCCCGTGAGGTGCCGGCAAAGAATAGTACCAACCCTTACATACCCGTGGGTGTCGTAAGAGGCGACTAAGGGTTATAAACTGGAGGACGGGCAGAAGCATCCTCCTTTGTATCTAACATCTTACTTACTGCGGTCACCTACAACCGCGGTCCATGGTGCCAGCCGTAACGCTAACAAGCGAGGTGACTATGGTACTTCCCCTCTACATTTTTCCAGCAAAGGCTAGAATTCTAGAGTGAGCTCCCTGTCCTGTAGTGGACGTTTCATGGGATGTTATGATGATGATCACACGATCTTCACGTGGGGATAGTAACCAGCTTCGATCAAACATTGGTAGATGCACGATAGCTGCTCTAAAAATGGCATCAGAAAAAAGAGGCTCAAGCCTGTGTGAGTCTCTTTTTGCTCTCAGTAGTTTCATTGTTTTTCTCTCAGAACAAAAACCTCCTTGCTTCGCTCGGAGAAGAAACCATGCTATTTTTTTTCAGTATGGGATGACAACTGCTAGCATGTCTCATGCCATGTCAAGTCGTCAGTGATCACATCCTACCAAATTAGATGAACGACGCGTTCATTGCATTTACAAAAGGATTATTGTAACTTGTTGGGATTTTAACGGTTGAAAATATTTCCTAAATTATATGTTGTAAACATTGTGTAAATTATAAAAAACATGTAGCGAATAACTTGAAAATATCGTGAATTTATTCTTAAGTTGCTCTCCATATTAGTGATTGTTCTTTTTAATAATAACGTGTGTAGTTGATGGCTGTACATCTTCAAAACAACAAAACGAAAATTGCAAAGAAATTTTGTCTTTTCATCTGTAAGTTTTATTCAGTATTTTTCATGTTTGTGGATTATTATCACAAATATTGCATAAAAAAATGTCAACTTATCATTTCTACAGTCAGATAATATGGAAATTGTTACGTATTTTACTGTAATTTATCGTTTTTTGTGGGATCATGTTGGAGTTTATGAGTGGTGTATTTTTTATCGATAGTAGTATTTTTACTTTCGAGCTGAGCGAGAAAGGTATTGTATTCGTGAAAAAAGTTGCACAAACTTTCTCAAAAATGTGTTCTATATCACTTAAGCAAGTCCCCTAAAAATGTCCGTCTGTCGGTTGGTCGGTCTGTCCGTCACGCTTTGGCCTAGCGGCTAAACGAATGGTCCTATTAACGCCATATTTTTAATTTAAGACTTTTATTTCCGAATGGTTTTTTGCTGGCTCTCATTTTGAGGGTAGCTGTCATTCAACAAAAATGAAGAATTGAATTTTTTTTTAAAACGGTTCAAATAATTTTTATGAAACTTTGCTTGACTAAGCATCTCTATGCAAGGTATCTTTCGCCATCATCAGTTTGTCTGTGTGATTCCATATAAGGGGTGTTCCTGTACTACCAAAACGTAAACTTGTGATTTACTCATAGGGTCAGTGCACCACTAGATGACCAAGCACCAATAGCTGACCAAAACTTAAATTTGAACTGAAAGTAAGAAAATTTAAAAATACCGCGATTTTTTATAGAATTTAACTATGTTGGCGTCTTACAATAAAGTTATGGGTTTGTCTAGCTAGTACTTTAGTATGTTTATTCGAAGTGGTCATGAAATGTAACATTTGAAAAAAAAAAACTTTAAGAGCATATTTTGTAAAGTCACTTATTATATCACAAGCCTAACTAATTCATAGTCGAACTTTTAGAAGTGACTCTGAAAGTAGAACTAATAATTTAGTTTTTTATGAATTTCGTCATAAAACCGCTTAAATGGTCAACTAGTGGTAGGACCTACATTGACCCTAATTGACTCCATTAAGTTTGTATTATTTTCTATAATTTTAATTTTTTTTGGTTATCTACCTGAGTGGATATTCAATTTGATTGGATTTTGTGAAAATTTAGTACACAGGATGTACCAAAAACTGAAAGAGCTTTACAGTCGACAAAACTAAACAACTATTCATAAGAAACAGAGTTTTGAAATTTAAAAATCTGTGAAAATTCATATAAAAGGTGTTCCAGTACTACCAAAATTTGAACATGTGATTTGTTCGAAATCGTTTACGGTTGGTTTGTTTTAATATTTTTCAACACATTTGCTCATAAAACAGCTCTATTTGCACTGTATTTAGGTCCATAATCCAGCTTATTAAAAACGCGTGCTTTTCTCATTATATATTATAGCACTAGTTATATTTTTTTTTTATATTAACAAAGAGCAAGGAGTTTTAATGTCTAAAATATTTATAACATTTTCGTAAATTTAAACCTAATGTTGATGAAAATATATTATATAAACAGTTTGTTGCATGAGATTAGTTAAATTTGACAACAAATTAACATTAATTGATTTTGTAAGCAATAAATTTTAAGTTTTTGTACTTTTTCAATGACTACGCTGTTTGGGAGCATTGCCACTGCTTCGTCACAGCTCCTCATTTGAAAAAAGAAATGCGCGCGCAACAAGAATTCCGCGCGCCATTTTTCAGAAGTATTTTCATTTGCTTTGATTTTTGTGACTACGATGGTTTCAAGCAATGAAGAAGAACTTAATTTAACCCCGCAGGAAATAATTACTGGGGCACAAAATGCAAGTGAGAGTCTCCTTCCAGCAAAATCAAATAAAAAATACATTCTTGCCTACGAAATGTATTGCATGGAAGAACAGCAAAAATGCCAATTCGTTTTCAGAGAATGACTTTTTGGCTTATTTCAATGAGCTGGCGAATAAGTATAAACCTAGCTCTTTGTGGTGTATTTATTCCATGTTGAAAAGTATTGTGAGAACGAAAAATGGAGACTTAGGAATCGCAGCCCGAACCGCAAAAAGGTAAGTGAATTTGGTTCGTTTTTGTTTGTGCGCTTTGGTGATTACACCCTCGGCTCTATTACGCCCTCGCCTGCGGCTCGGGCTGCAATTTCAGAGCCTCGGCCGTAATATCCAAAATAGCGCACGTGCATCTTAATGTACCATTACAATTCGAGTTCCGAATTCATGTAGTAGAACATTTTTCAGAAAAACCTTAATAAACGTTTGTAATTCCATACTATGTGTAGGTATGGTACGAGTATTACAAATTTAAGTTTGCGGTTGACAGTTCTACTTGCATATCGCGAGAAAGTAAGTGCAGTGCTGCTGTACCATTTATTATATTTTACAACATTCAACGCGTTTTGTTTTTATTCTGGGTTCGATTCCCGATGGGGACACTGTCAAACAAATATAACTTTGTGTGTCTTCGCCAAATTGAAATGTCTCAATCAGCATGAATCATCCTGAATCAACAAATTGTAAGAAAATTAATACAAATACTTAATTAATCTACATAAAATTCTCTACAGAAAAGGTTTTAAAGTTTTTCGCTACAAACAATACTGACAAGCAATTCTTGTGCTCATGCAACGCTTTGGCTCACAAGCGTATGAAGATTCTGGGTCAAGCTTATCCGAAACCAGAAGACTACAGGCTCCTTGTGCTCTAAGGTCCAATAAGGAACTCAGCTCCACGTTATAAGGCAAGATAAGATACACGAAATTTCGCTTGAAAATTGATTTGAGCTACTTAGAAGAAAAACACAAACCCGTATTTCAGCATTTTTGCAAAACCATTCCAAAGGGATTGAATTGAGGGATAAAAGTTTGTTTTAATATCCTACATAATTGTATGTAAGCTAGAGATATTCATGAAAATAAAAAAAAAAGAACCTTTACACCTCCTACCCCTCTTGCCTCCACCGCTACCGTCCATTACTTTTTAGTGCAGTAAAAATACGGTTTTGCAAAACATTAAATGCTAATAGCTACTTTTTTGTGTATATCGTATTTAAATATGATGTTAAGACGCAATATTTACGAATCCACCTAAAATTTAAAGCGGAATATTTTTTTCGAATAACAGCTAAGGCAAAAATAGTAATAGACAATTATATACTTTATATCATAGATAAACGTATACTTTACATATAGGCATCAAAATCCACCATAAATATATTTAAAAATATCAATTTATTTCAAAATATAAAATCTCCACTTATTTTTACATATAAGGGCCAATAAAGTCGAGGTAAAATAATAGCAATAAACTGAGCTAAACTCAACCTTTTTAAATGTAAGTGATTCTTATATATATTTACAAAAATGCCATACTAAATAAAAATAAAGTTTTTTGTAATCGCTGGTTTACAATGATTTTGTAAACATTTATGTTGGATTTGCCAAAAATGTGATTATATAGCACTATTTAAATTATTAGAAAGCAAAACGGATCTATTACTATTTTTGGTTGCGAAGATAAGCTGTATTTAAATTTCGTGCTATAAAAGTTAAACAATACAAAAAAGCTAATATTTTTAGGAGGATTTATGTGTAATATGAAATTCTGAATATATAGCAAGCCGTAAATAAAAAAAATAATCTATTAACATTTTTTTTCCAAAATTCCATATTTTTTTAATGTTTGGACGGAAAAATAAATAAATAAATGAAGTAAATTTAGGTGGATTCCATTAAAAAGGTTTACACAGAAATATAATCTATCGATCTGAAAAAGAATCACGGCTATTATCAATTATTTCCGTTTCGCCATACAATCTCTCGTAATTTTACTGGAGTATTTAGTAAGTAAGTAAGTAAGTAAGAAATTTGGTATCTTTAATATTAAAACACCTACGTAAGAAATCACCTTTAGTAAAAAATGCAAAAAGTATTTTTTTTTAATGAATTTAATCACTGCTTTTAACAGATTTGCCTTTTATTAAAGTTTAGTACTTCAACTTTTTGGTCAAAGTTTCGACATCGATTTGTCCTTGTGTAACTTATCGACTATCGATAGATGAAAGCATGCCCACATCCCTACTTGTGACGAATTATTTCTTATATATTACTTCTATATGAGGTCAAATTTCTTTGGTTTTTCTTTGAAATTTCAAATTTGGATCCCTCGTTGCGCAAAATATTTACAGTTCTTGCGGCATTTCCATGTTCAACGGCTTAGGACACCTTCGCACCAGAAATTACTCGGAGCGAGGGTCACATCTCTTTCGAGTCGACAACCTATGTCGTACAGAAATTGTTTCTCGTCCACACCTAGCAGCCTACCGTTTCCACCGTCAAGGGAACGACAGTAAAGCCTTTTCCTCCGGGAGTGCACTTCTGCCGCTTCATTAGGCAGCCGCGCCAGGCTGATATGGGTAGCGGCAAAGATGCTGACACATGTTCCGTACCACACCAAACTCGTACCGTCCAAAGTTAGAAGCTTTACAGGATGTTAGTGTTAACTGTGCGTTCCTTCAAAAAATTGTCTATTGAACACACGTCGTAATGTTTTTTCTCTTCCCAAACAAAAGAATCAACAGGGGGTTAGTATGAAAAATATACTTTTTTTGAGATTGTGATATGGGTCCCAAAGCACCAAGTTACCCCTTAAAGGAACTTACTGTTTGCCCTAACACCCCGTGTTCAATAATTTATTTAGTTATTTTATTAGACTAACTCATTTGGATTTAAAACAACTGCAATTCCGTATTGAACATACCTACACAATGTCACGTTTGTCGGTGTAATAAAAAATGCACTACATACGTCAGCACTCTCCGTCTCAGCTACCAAAAATAAGTCGATCGATATGGGTATTTCTGTGATTGTTACCTTCTATAGCTCAACCGAAATTGGACAGTGCCCTACTTTAAATAGTCGATATTATCCAAATATAATGTAGCTTGATTAAAATAACAGCAGGACGAAGCGATACGTTTTTAAAACCAAGTAATGTTGATAGTCATCATTAGAAACACAATTTAGTAGGGGAACGACATTGAACTTCCAAAAACTTACAGCAGGCTTACACATTTTTTTCGAGTGAGTTTAAAATACAAAGTGTAACGGAAAGGTGTGGTTACTAAATCGTATAAATCTGCCCATCAAACTGAACAACTTTTCTCAAGGAATATAGGTCATAAAAGAAAATTCATTTTTGACCTCCCATAAAAACTGCATCAGCTGATAGCGTATTTTGTATGAGAGGTCAAATTTGGTTTTTCGTATTTCAACCTATGTTCCTAGGTAAAAGTTGTTCAGTGTCATGGGCAGATTCACACCCTTTAATATTACCACACCTTTCTGTTAAACGCTGTATATGTATATCAGAATTAGAATGGGCCAATATTGCACGTCGTTTAAATTTCCTTGAAATCTAACAGTTTAACAAAATAGAAAGTGTCAGCTATAGGTTTAAATGATCTTTAGATTTAAAGATGTTTTCCGCAATTGGCGTTTCGACTATTAAATTTCGTGGCTCAATTACTGTCACCCTGCGGCACACGCCACTGTAACTCACAATATTTGTGAACCAAATTGGAAATCACCGTTCCGTCTACCCTCTTTGACATTGCCTCTTTCAATTCGGTTAGTACCCGTCCAGCCTAACAGTATTTCATTTGGTTTCAGCACTAATAGAGCGAACGGACAATAATCGGAGTATAATACTAATTTGGGTATTCGGGTCATGTCTCGGCTTGACATTTGACACTTTCCCCATAAATCCTTCCTCATGCAGTTTATTAATGAAATCAGTCTTGTGTGGAACAGGAATTATTCAACGCTGTTACTAGGCATGGACTAATCCCTAATATGTTACTAATCAACAGCATCGAGCTGATTGCCGAGATCAACAAAGCAATCATATGAATTTCAACAAAATTCGGTTTGCTTGAATTGAAATTTTTAGGGTGTATGATGGCTTTGTTTTTTCGTTAACTCTTTTATATTAAAAATCGTGATGCCCGAAGGCGTACGCAGGAAATAGAACATAATAATTTTGTTTCCACGAACACCACAACCAACACTTTTTATAAAGTACACATAAATAAGATACGTCATATTATAATCATCATCTCTTCTCTACAACTTTGATAAAATTGTAAATTAACTTTGTCTGTACACCGAAGATATTTATAAAAATATATATCACGGTTTGCTATTTTGATGCCCATCTGTTCGAATTATTGACTAATGGAATTGTTGCCTGTTTGTATATTTGTTCAAACATCACGTAAACACTCATGAACCGATTTTATAGTTTTTTTTTATACCTAATAAATAGTTTGACTTAAACACTGGTATATTTCTTTTTAACATGCGGACGAATTCGCGGGTAAAAGCTAGTTATACACATGTTATTATGTTCCGCCTTTGCCTTCATTTTAAGAATATCATCTGTCAAGCAAACGCAAATGAAACGTAAAGGAAGCGTAAATGAAACGTAGGCACACGCCATAATTTCATATTTTGTTGACGGTGGTTAGGAGAGGGTAACCACACGTTTCACTACGCGAAAATTAATGTCTTGATATTAATTAACCTATTAAACCGAGTGGGAAGTGCTAACAACTCCTAACTTATATTTTTTACGAAAATGACTTATTAATGCAGTTCGATAGAGAATGAAATTGCGCGTCTATTGATATATAAATTAAGTTGAGATTCGCAAAATTGACGTAGCTAGACACCGAAGAAATATCTCCTTATATTAAGGTTCATCACAACCTGATTTATTTTGGCAGGAAATATATTCTAACTTACTAATGAAAACATCTCGTTACTTCATTTCAAATAAAACTTCGAGCTTATATCTCCTATCTTCATGAGCAAGTATAGGCGAGAAAAAAAAGTTTTATATTTTTCCCAGAAGTTATAGAAATAATGTGTAAGCGGCAATTTTAAACTTAACTGGACCCGCTTGTAATGAATATTTAGCGAGATAATGTAAGACAGGAGGTATCACCAAGCTGGTGTGGCTGAGAATTTTAAGATAGGAGCAATTTCCATCATCATAACATCCCATAAAACGTCCACTACAGGACAGGGAAGCTCCCTCCAGAATTCTAGCTTTTGCTGGAAAAATGTGGAGGGGAAGTACCATAGTAATTTCCATACTTACTTTAAAAAAGTAAAAGAAATTATTGAAAATTATTATTTCTCGTTGAAGTTTACATTCGGCGATAATATAACAACGAATCTAAAAATTACTAAAAATAGACCAAATATGCAAAACAGGTGATTTTTTCAGATGAGGAGCTTGAATTCGTAAGTAGATTGCGACTGGATTAGTCAGTAATAAAACAGTTAATGTTTCCCAGCGAACTACGCTGTTTCCCTTCAGTTTGAAGAAGTTATTTAGTAAGTGATCCTAATAGTATTTAATTTTATTAAATACTTACCTGTTCTAAATTTATACTTGACTTACGTTTTAAAGGTGGTAGGGCTTTTGTGGAAAGTCCGTCTGGGGAAGTACCACCCCCTTGTTTTTTTCTGCCGTGAAGCAGCAGTGTTTGCACTGCTGTGTTTCGGTTTGAAGGGCAAGGGAGCCAGCAAAATTACTGGCACATGAGATATGTCATCTTAGTTCTCAAAGTGAGCAACACGCTTTGCTATCTTGTAAGTGTCAAAATATGCCATTAATAAGACAGTAGGTGTTATGGGCGGTTGTGACCACTTACCATCGGGTGGCCCATCTGCTCGTTTGCTCACTTGTAACATAAAGAAAAGGTTGTAAGCATTATAACTGAAAAACTTTATGCATATTCTTATAGTTCATAGGCGATAAGATCATGGGAATTCCTAAATGCATAATAGAATGTGAGCTATACTGTATTTTTATTGATATTTTTTATTTATATGCCGCTATCTCAATTTAGAATGTTGACCTCATCATGACATCCCATCAAACGTCCACTACAGGACAGGGAACTCCCTCCAGAATTCCAGCTTTCGCTGAAACAATGTGGAGGGGAAGTACCATAGTCACTACGCTTGTTAGCGTTACGGCTGGCACCATGGACCGCTGTTGTTGGTGACCGCAGTAAGTAAGATGGACACATGAGGACGCTGCTGCCCATCCTCCAGCTTATAACCCTTAGTCCCCTCTTACGTATGGGTTGGTGCTATTCTTTTCTGGCAGCACACGGGACATGGGAATGTTGACCTAAACCGTTCAGTTTTTTCTTGTTGATTTAGTTTTAGAAGTCGGACTGTTCTAATTTAAGCGTTATCTTTGTCATTTTTTGTAGAATGTTTTTATTGATAAATTTTACAATAATTAAAGGATTATAATTTCAAAGCGTAAACATAAAAATTCCAATGAATAAACAGTGATTTCTCAGAATTATAACAGTGTTTCATTTTGAAAATATCTCCTATCTTAACCGATATGGTGATGATGATCGCGATATAGAAAGGACCTATCTTCAAAAAAATCGCCTATTTAGAATATTTGGTAAATTTTTTGTGATTTTTAAATTCTTTGTTATATTATAGCCGAATAAAGTTAAAAACTTCAACGAGAAAAAATAATTTTCAATGATTTCTGTTACTTTTTTGAAGTATGGAAATTACTTCTATCTTCAATTGTTAAGCCACACCAGCTTGGCGATACCTCCTACGAGTATCTTACATTATCTCGCTAAATACTTATTCAAAATTTTGGTTATTACCTTACAAGCGGGTTCATTTAAGTATAAAAATTGCCATTTACTAATTTTTTCTTAAACTTCTTAAATAAAGAACGGTTTTTTTTGCCTCCTGTAAAAATTTGGTTTTTATAAGTTAGGAGTCCCCCCCCCCTGTCCCCTGTCCCCAACCCCTGTCCTGTAGTGGACGTTTCATGGGATGTCATGATGATGAAGTTAGGAGTTGTTAGCACTTCCCCGTCGATAACAATTAATTGTCTTTATACGAGTACATGTCCATACATCTACTGATAAGTAGATCGGGAAAAGTTGATTTCTTCAGTGTCTAGAATAAAAGTAAAACTACTTTTATTAGCTTTGTGACATAAGGACATTATTTTATTTATATTCAGATAAATATCTATTTGGATTTGCAGAGCCATCTAGCGGAATCTAGAGAACATCTGCAGGAAAACTGTAAGAATTTACAGGTCAATTATATGTCAAGCAAATCCAATCTACATTAAAACTACGATAAATATCCGATTGTAAATCATTCTAGTTCAAATCGAAACTTCTCGAACAAAATATCCACTAATTAAACTTCGTATATTTTTATTTTCTTTCCTATTTAACGGGTTGGCGTCACTGCTGATATTTATTACCAGTCTGGTTGACATGGCTGGCAATTTACAGCGGTAGCGGGAAACCTCGCAACCACAGAATAAGATCGAGACATGGAATACGGAATAAGACATCAAACGAACGAGATTTTCCTACAGATTTTGCTAATGAGCTTGATATGATGTTATAACGTAAATCATTTTCGTCACAAGTTTTGGTAAAATGAAAATCAAGTAGACGTAAGTATAAATATAGTATCTTTATAAGAAAATCAATCAACCAGAAAAAATAATTTTGATTTACAGAGCCACACATGGATGATAGTGGCAGGAGGGCGCTGTGGTATATTTTGATAAAAGAAATATATAAAAACAAAAACCTGACTGCGCAGCAGAAAAGAGGAGAAAAAGTTCTTTAAGTTTAAACTTAAAGTAACTAAACTAAAAAAAACTAAAGTTTTAACTTTAAATTTAAACTAAAAAATCTTATAGGATTTGGTTCACTTGAATTTTATAAGAAATTGAAGGCGGCGGGGACGGAAACACGATTTTTGGTGGTTTAAACATAATTTTATTCATAGGTGTATTTTGTATTCATAGGTGTATTCTATTCATGTATTCTGGCGAAATTATTATCTTTTTCTTTATAAAATAATAATAACTTTCTTTTCTTTATTTACATTGTGATAAATTTATTTACCTGACATTGGGGACTCCGTGAAACGGAACGTAGGCGTTAAGTTGTAAACAGAACGAGCTCTGTATATTTTAATAAAAAATTTGTGTTAATAGTATTTAAAAACCAATTTCATCACTACCTGTAGTGAAAATAAGTTTCAGTGATTGTTTTTTAGTATATTTAGAGTAGTTTTCTTAAGTGACTTGTGTATTATAGTGTTATGTAAAAACCGTTAGTGACACAAAACACTTTAAATTTTTATAAACATCGGGCAAGTAATATACAACTGTTCTACATAATAACAGCTAAACGTACAAGCTGTACACTGTTTTTAGACTCAATTTACCAAATATTGTGGTATTTTCTTATATTGATTTATACCTACAATATAACCTCAAACTTTGTAACTGCGTATGCTTGCTAGTGGTCTGTTTTAACTCTCAACACCTTTTTATGTTACTTTTCTTGTAATTCATAATGCCTTACGTCAAAAAAGCAGATGCCGCTCAGTCGGAACAAAACCTCAAATCCACTCTGCTAGAATTAAAACAATCTAAGGCAACCATTGAGCAGTTACTGAGGGAAAGAGATGAGGGCGAGAGAGAAGTTGAAGAAGTTGTAAATAAAAACAAACAGTTAAAACGCGAGATGGCAGAAATGGAGAACAACTTGATGGATGTGTTGGGTGACAGGGACCGACTTCAGCGGATGGTGGACAACCTTGACCAGGACTGCAATGTGCTTGAGGATAATCTCAAGCGCATTAGCAACTTGGAAAAAGAATTGCATAACGCCAACAAAGACATTTCCATACTGCAAGCAGAAAATAATAACCTCAAATCTGCTCAAACCCAGTTCATGTTTGAGTGTCTGGTCCCCCAGCCCATCACTCCAGCACCCTCCGTTCCTGCCATATCGCAGCCAGAAACCGAGCCGATAATGATTGTTGACCTCACCTGTGAGCATTCCTTAAGGCTGACATCAACAATCACTACCACTGCAAACAAGTCAAAGAATTTATTAAAATCAAAATCTCAAAAATTGTTAAATAAAAATAAAATCTGTTGCAAAAATCTGTATCTTAATAAAAAACAAGAACGTTCTGATCTTATTAATGAATTAATTTCATGTCGATTACATTCAGAAAAAAGTAAGTTAAATCATGAATGTGACACACTGCGCCTCCAATCAGAAATACAGAGACTAAAAAAACGTTTGGAAAGTATATCACATAAATACGAACTAGCTCAAAAACAAATTAAAGAACACATGTCAGCTACGGACAGTTTGATGAAGCGGTGTAATAATAACCATATTGACAAAAAATCTTTGACTAAAAATCATTATGACGGCACAAAAACTCCATCAAGACTGTCCATGGCGCCCGTGTGTCGCGCGCGTACCCCGCACACGCCGGCCAACCGACAGCCGATCGCCGCCTTATCTGATCTGACAGAGGCACAGTGCTCGCAACCAGCACAGTCGGCGCAGTCGGTAAGCACTTCTCTCTCAAAGTCCAAGGTTCAAAAAACCAAAATAATTATGTACAGTGATGAAATTGGTAAAAGTATAGGTTTACAACTTAACCAAAATATGAGCCAGGCAGTAATGAATAATTGTATGCCTGGCTCCACTTTCACAGAAATAGTAGATAAAATACTATCAAGTAATTTTGAGAGTAATACAACTCTCATTATTTTTGTTGGTAGAAGGGGAAACGTGACACAGAAAGATGTTACCAGATATTTTTATAAATTAAATTCCTTACCTAACATAGACAGAGTAATTCTACTTGGTTTTCCCTTCAGCCATAATCTTGACTTACAAGAAAATAAGTTAAGAGAAAGTTTAAATATGACATTATTTAATTTGACATGTCGATATTTCACTAAATTCATCTTAATTGACATAAATAGATTTATTGATAATTATTTACATCTGACTTTAGATAAGTATTACTTATCGAAATTTTATACTAGACGAATAGCGTATGTGCTATCGAATTTTATTATTAATGTAGCCAATGCATTGGCTAACCACACGTCCGTTTCTATTGATCGGACCAGTAGCATTAGGGTGGTGCGACCATTGGAATCTGTTCCAAGTTCTTTAAACAATTGAATAAGACAAAAGAGTGTAACTCTGGCAGTATTATACCGCAAAGTAAACCTACAGCAATAGAATGCCTACCTCTTAAGAATAAAAATAATTTGAGTAGTAAGAAAACTAATTGTAAATTCAACCTGGTACACCAGAATATACAAGGAATGTTGGGCAAAGAATTACAAATGGAGCTATTCATGAACTGTAGTAAAATTGATATTTTGTGCGTGACAGAACACTGGCTCAAGAAGCATCAGTTCATGTTTAACTTCAAGAACCACCAGGTTGTTAGTTCGTTCAGCAGAGACAATGCGATACGCGGTGGCTCCTTAATACTTGCCAATAAGTTGCTAAAGTGTAAGGAACGGACAGATGTTGTGTGCCTGTCTGTTGAGCGAACTATTGAACTGGCCTGTGTAGAATTTGAGCACCTTATTGTTATAAGCGTATACAGACCTCCAGCTTCATCATTTGATATGTTCGAAAAAACAATGGATGAAGCTTTAATTAAAGTTAGTAACAGCAACAAAGGCATTATAATATGTGGAGACTTTAATGTTAACATTTTAGAAGAATCCAGTGTGTGCAATAGATTGAAATCTTTGTTCCTATGCTACAATCTTGTGAATCTTTTTTTGGTGCCCACCAGAATATCAGCGTCCTCATCTACTTGTATTGATAACATTTTTACGAATTTAGAACCAGTAGATAAATCAATTATCAATAAGTGGGGCTCTGATCATTCTGGCCAGTTGGCAGTTTTCAAAGTCACGACTAAAAAAGCATTGAAAAAGGATATCACGTGCGTACCTATCAATGAAGGTAGACTTATCCGCTACAAAAGTAGTGTTGAAGAAAAACTGCCAAACTTACCATATTGTGATAATCCAAATAAATTGTATGAGTCTCTATTTACTTTAACTAAAAGTGAGTACGATGCAATTTTCAAGGAAAAGAAAATTACTGTAAATGAGAATCTAATGTTTAGTGATTGGGCCACAGTGGGAATACACAGAAGCAGGCTAAGGTTATATGAACTTTACGAGGAAAGAATATATAACAATAGTGATGCATTTGCGCAATTTGTAAAGAATTATTCAAAAACATTCAAACGGGTTTGTGCTGCAGCCAAATCAAATTTCATTAAAAATAAAATCAAAAATAGTTCCAACATTACGAAAACGACTTGGGAAACTATAAATAGTGAAACTGGAAGATCTAAAGCTCCTCGGAATAACTTCCAGCTTAAGATTGATGATCAGATCATAAGTACAGATATAGAAGTTGCTGAAGCTTTTGAAAACTTCTTTACGGATATTCCAGTTTCAACTACCAAAACCTTGAACTCATCTCCCACTCTTGCCAAATCTTATCTCGAACGACACGTAGATGTTTGCAATGTAGATTTTAAATTCAGTTACGTCAATGCTTTCGTTATAATTAAAGCCTTTAAATCACTTAAAATGAAAAAGACCGCCGATATAGATGGCCTGTCAGTTAAAATTATTAGTGCCGTTATAGAAAGCATTGCACCATACTTATCTAGTATTTTTAATAAATGTGTAGATGATGGTGTTTTTCCTGATTTGATGAAACATAGTAAAATTATTCCGTTGTTTAAAGCTGGTAGTAAATCAGACCCCACTAATTTTAGACCTATTTCTGTTCTACCAACTCTTAGTAAGATATTTGAAAAGATAATTTTAAATCAGGTTCAGAGCCACTTTTATCGCAACAACTTGATGAACCTAAAACAGTTCGGTTTTACCAGGGGTCGCTCAACAGTCGATGCAGGTGTTGAGCTTATTCAAAGTATATTTGACGCCTGGGAGGAGTCAAGTGATGCCATTGGCGTTTTCTGTGACTTGTCCAAGGCTTTCGATTGTGTACATCATGATATTCTTATCAGGAAATTACACCATTATGGAATTAGAGACCAGGCTCTAAGCCTTCTGGAGTCGTATCTAAGTGAAAGGATCCAGAAGGTTGATGTAAATGGGAAAAGGTCACTAGGATCAAAAATTTGTATGGGCGTTCCACAAGGCTCAATCCTGGGACCATTCCTATTCATTGTCTACATTAACGATTTGCCAAACCTTGTAAAAGACAAGAATGATATAGTACTATTTGCAGATGATACGTCTTTGATTTTTAAAGTCAAAAGACAACAATCAAATTTTGACGACGTAAATAGTACAATCTCTAATGTAGTTGAGTGGTTCACCGTAAATAATCTTTTACTTAACGAAAAGAAAACTAAGTGTGTTAAATTTGTTTTGCCTAATGTAAAGCCAACTGCTACAAGCCTATTAGTGAAAAACGATAAATTGAGTCTTGTGGAATCAGCTGTGTTCCTAGGTATTACCTTAGACAACAAATTACAATGGGGACCGCATATTAATAAATTGTCGAACAGACTTAGTTCTGCAGCATACGCAGTGAAAAGAATAAGAGCTCTGACGGATGTAGACACCGCGAGGTTAGTCTACTTCAGTTATTTCCATAGTCTCATGTCATATGGCCTTTTGTTATGGGGTCATGCTGCGGATGCAAACAGCATTTTTTTACTACAAAAGCGAGCTGTTCGTGCAATTTATAAAATGAAGCCTAGAGAATCTCTTCGAAATAAATTTAAAGAAATCAACATTTTGACTTTTGTGTCGCAATACATTTATGAGAATTTAATATATGCTAAACGGAATATACATATTTTTGATAAAAATTGTGACAGGCACAGTGTCAACATAAGAAACAAGAATCAACTTGCTTCTCATGTCAGCCGTATTCACAAAATTAGTAATATAAAACATATAAAGGTCAATGTATACGCTTCTATAATAAGGTACCCACTGATATTGAAAGTTTACCGTTAGATAAATTCAAAACTGTAATCAAGCAGAAATTATGTAAGAAGGGTTATTATAAAATATCAGATTATCTAGAAGAGAAAAATCCATGGGATTAGACTACGGTTCTAACAGGCTAATTCAAAATTAAAACTGACCTATGTATGTTGTATATCAACCTTGTACATTCAAACATATTTAAAAGAGCGCGTGGGTTTTTATTGTCGCTTCTTTTTTTTCCCACAATGGCGCCACATTGTTTGTGAAGCGATGTAGTTTAGCTGACGTCATTAAGAGATTTTAATATCCAACAATGAATAAACGATTTTGATTTGATTTGATTTGATTTGATTGGCTAAATTGAAAATCAGAAGCAGCCATAAACTATAAAACGAAGAAGAAGTCGTAAGCCAGTAAATCCATGTCGCGTGGTACGAAACGATATTAAATTTCAATGTCTTTATAGTCGGTATACTGTTGCTGCTGTTTTTATTCTGTGCTGGCAACCAACGATATTAGACGGCTGGCCAATATTTTAAAATTGAATATTGGTTTTCTCGGTTAACGAAACGTCAGATACACGAACGTAAAGTCATCAATTTTTACATTTATTGGCAGCAACTCTTGTCTTTTTTTTCTATAAAAAAATGTTCAAAGGTTTGGAAAATTTCTGTGCACTTATCCAATAAATTTTGAAAGCACATCCTTATAAGATGTTGGTTGTCGAGTTTAGTTTAGTTTGGTGTCATAATCATAGGCGTAGACTTGAGGGTACTACCTCAATGTTTAATTTTTAAACAAATAAACAGTGAAGGTTCATAAAGAAAATCTTTCTTATTCAGGCAAAGGGGTTTTTTTACATCAGCGCCACATCAACGGCAACTTAAACTGGGTTTTCTTTATTAATGGTATTGGATCACAATTTAGTGCTGACAACAGAGATGAGGTGACGTTACTAGAACCAAAAAAAGCCTATTCATTCGCAAATGTAATAAATTAAGGTATTATAGACACAGGCACGTTGGTAACGGGTTGGTAATTGGCATTATAAAAGATAAGAATATAAAATGAGATAAATTTATTTCTGAACTAGGTTTCGCACGTGACTTTGTCGAAATGTTAAATAAAATATGCACCAGTGTTTAAGTCAAATAATTAGCTAACAAACAAAAAAACAAACAAACTTTTCTTTATGTCATCTTAAGCTTATGGCGGCAAAACAGGTAAGTAAGTATTTGCATGTTTGACTGAACAATATTACATACCTAATTGCATCTCGCTCAGTATCTCATAAAGTGACAAAATCATCGCATTGGCCCGCGATCACCCGCGCTTTAAAAACGTGTCCTAAGTATCGATGCTTAGACCGTAAGGTTGAAATTTGTCGGTACCCCGCCTGGGAGTGTCGGATCTGTAAACGTTAGTTTACTATTATTTAATCTGTGCAATAAGTCCAAAAATCTGTGCTTTGGATTCAGGGGCATCAAAATAGAATAACCTAATATATATTTTTAGGGTTCCGATACCAAAATGGTAAAAAAAAGGAACCCTTATGGTGCCGCTCTGTCTGTCTGTCTGTCCGTCTGTCTGTCACACCTCTATATCTCAGCAACCACTTACGCTATCGAGCTGAAATTTGGAATAGTTTTAGAATATAGTTGCCCAACTTAATTGCACATGAAATTTTTTTGAAAAAAGTATGATTATTAATGTAAAGGGGGCCAAAATAGGGGGGGCCAAATTTCAAATTGTCGCTACTAGGTCGAGTGGGGTATCATATGAAAGGGCTTTACTTGTACATTTTAAAATATATTTTTGTATTTTTTTAAGTTTCTTAGTTTTCAAGTTATGATGAAAAATGTCAAAAAAAATACCATTCCCCCCCCCTTATCTCCGAAGTTTGAGTAAGGGAAAATCTGAATTAATTACAGTTGACAGAGGTTTATGTAAACTTTACAGCAAAAATAAAACGATCTTTCTAAGTTGCACAGTTTTTCAGAAATCTGCAAAAAACCTTTACAAACAAATTTAGTTTTGCGGTCCTGAAAATGGACTTTATTGCTTCCAAAAATACTATAGGTATATCGGAACCCTCGGCGCGCGAGTCCGACTCGCACTTGACCGGTTTTTTATAAATATCTTCAATTTACAGACAAAATCAATTTACAATTTTGAAAAAGACATAAAACCTTAAAAAAACTTACAAAGAGCTATGTGCGAATGTGTGAAATATCAACCAGAAAATTGTGAAACTCTGCAGTAAGTATGGACTCAAGATGGAAGGGGTTGGTGGAATAAGCTCATGGACAGGCGCGGTTCCAGCCCTAGATTTTGGGGGGGGTCATCGAGGCTGAACATAACCACAGATTAAATAATAGTAAACTAACGTTTACAGATCCGTCACTCCCAGGCGGGGTGCCGACAAATTTCAAACTTATGGTTTAAGCATAAAGTCGATACTTGCAGTGTGCCGCTTAGGACACGTGATCGCGGACAGGTGGGCTTAGGCGATGACTTTGTCACTATACGAGATATTGAGCGAGATGCAAGTAGGTATATAATATTGCAAAAATGCTTACTTACCTATTTTGCCGCAATAAGCTTAAGATGACATAAAGAAAATTAAAAGTAAAAGTAAAATCGACTGCCTCACCCAGTGGACTTCTAGCGCCGCGTTGCATACCTAGAGTGCGGAGTGTCACAGGCCTGACATAACAAAAACATTATTTTACCCACACAATAAGGAGCATAGGTAGTTTTATGAGCAAAGAAAAAAATTTTCAAACAGATATCGCATACTCGTAAACGACGTCACAGAGACAGGCATACACATGCTGCAAATTAACCATCGAAGGGAGCTCGAAATTGCTCGTAATAGAGCTAAGAAATACTGATAACAATCTAAATATATAGAATAGTTTGTCCTGACTTAATGACTGATTCATCAACGCCGAGCCGTAACCGCTATAGTTTTTTGATCTTCAAAACCAACCACTAAGGAAAGATTTTCCAAAATTCATCCAGGGGGGTAAAATAAGGGATGAAAGTTTGTATGAAAGTCCTTTGTTTCTTGAGTTAGATTATTTTAGCTTTTGGTAAAAAATAAAAAAAACAAATGTTTAAGCATTTCTTAAAAGTCACCCTTCAAGAGGGTGAAAAACGGGATGATTTTTTTTCCGTATGTTGGTCTATATTTTAGTCTTTCATTTTTAAAGGTAGAATTATACAAATTTGGTTTTGAGATCTTCGTAAAAAATAAAAAAGTACGTGTTTAGAAATTCATCCCCTAACGCGATGGAATGAGGAATTAAAGTTTGTAAAGAAATCTTACAGTTTTGTCATAAGGTACTTAAAATTTTGGATTTAAGCTAATGATAAGAAACAAAGAAACACGTGTTTCAGAAATTTTGAGATATCATTCTTCAAAGCGGTGAAATAAGGGATGAAAATTTGTATGAAAATCGTACAGTTTTGACATGCAGTACTTGAAAATTTTGGTTTTAGCTAATAATAAGGAACAAAGAAACATGTGTTTCAGCAATTTTGAGATATCATCACACAAGGGGATGAAAGTTCGTATGAAAATCCTAGAGGTACTTGAAATTTGGGTTTTAGCTAATAATAAGAAGTAAAAAACACGTGTACGGAGAGTCCAAAACCAAATTTGTATAATTCTACCTTTAAAAATAAAGACTTATAGACCAACATACGGGATCACTTATTTCACCCCCTTAAATGAGGAATTTTGGAAAATACCACAGATTAAATAATAGTAACTTCCGTAAGTGGGTGGTTTTGAAGTGCAAAAAACCTGTGTACAAAATTTCAGATCTGTAGCTATAGCGGTTACGGTTCGGCGTTGATGAATCAGTCATTAAGTCAGGACAAGCTATTTTATATATTCAAGAAAGAAGAAAGATAAACAGGAAAGTTTTGTATTTGCATGTATGTTTGTAACGAATAAACTCAAAAACTACGAGACCGATATCAAAAATTTTTCACCATTAGAATGCTACATTCCTGAGTAACATAAGCTATATTTATTACTAGAAAAAAATAGTTAATAAAGAAAAATAACTACTAAAACCTAAATAACCTTAAACTCAAAAACTACGGGACCGATATCAAAAATTTTTACCATTAGAATGCTACATTCCTGAGTAACATAAGCTATATTTATTACTAGAAAAAAATAGTTAATAAAGAAAAATAACTACTAAAACCTAAACCTAAACAACCTAAGGTGAAAAAATTAGCCTTACGATGTCTTTCATCGCATGCGCTACGGAAGCTATTGATGAGAGAACAAAATAATATTCTACAATATTAAATAACATATTATTATCTTTAAAAAAACTTCGTAAGAATGTTCAACTATTGCAGCTATGTCACAATAACTACTTTTTTACATTTTAAAAGTTGATAGAAATGCCGACCATAATCAGACCATGTTATCCATACCTTTGTATTAATCCTTACTCAAATAAATAATTTCGTATTCAAGACTGTTTCAGTACGTGCTTACTACTTTTAAATTATTCAAATCGGATATTCCATTAGGAATAGGAATTTAAAATTAGGAATTTAAAATGTCAATCTAAACAAAATACTTACCTATAGAAAAATATGTCGCATTTCTAGATAAACAAACATCCCCCAAAACTAAGTGCACCCGTGCTAAGCCGGGGCGGGATGCTAGCATGACGAGCTTTAGCCCGCGACACTGTACCAATATTGTACTGTGAATGTGTGTTTGATTATGGATATATAGTTTGGGTACCGAATTTTCTAAATTAACGTAAAAAAATCTGTTTGGATTTCGGGGGGGGTCATGACCCCTGTGACCCCCCCCCTGGATCCGCGCCTGCTCATGGAGCTTAAAGGCACGCTAACAGAAATCAAGGGCATGCTGGGTTACTAGATCTGTGGTACAAACTTACCAAAACCATCTGTCGAGATATGCGCAGATCCAGATCCTTACGAAAATATGTTGCATTTGCAGCTAGTATTGTTTTCTTGCTCTAACTACTTACTTCGTTTACCTATACCAGCATCTTAAATGGAAATTTTAAGAACTTTTCTGAAGTTTTATCGGAATTTTTCCTGATAGCAGCTGCATTTGCCACGTGACGAAGCATAATGTGGAAAGTATGAGTAAATAATCGTCAGGACTTGCTGAGTGAGGTCTTTATTCCGCTCCATCTTGCGTGCAAATAAAACGAATACTGTTGCTGAAAGTATTTCGAGAAAGTTTTCTTCAATATATTTAAGGGAGAATTTTAGAGGCTTCACGATAAAATTACTGCTAGACCGAACTTTCCTTCAAAAACATGAAAGATATTTTCTAGAACTGTAATGATATTATCCGGTTGTATCCCCTCTGATGGGCATGCAACATTCTGGCTACTAATTTATTAGTATAATTTCGTACTCAATAATTTTTGCGAATTGAGTAAGGTCTGTTTTCATTATAGCTTACGTAGAATAAAACTTTCCTAAAAAATTGTGTTCCAATGACATAACTCATCTCTATTCAAACTTTTTGAGGTCCATCTTAATATTCCAAGGAAGTTAAATAGGGCTTATTTTCCCATGCTTGAATCCTTCATCGTTAAAACTCGCTTATTTTTATTTCCGTAAAAAGAATTTCATAACATTCTCTGTAAATACAAAATGTAAATAAAATATACGAAAAGATCTGAACACGTTTGAAATGAAAAATGCATTGGGCGGACGCAACAAGCCGAAAATATTGCGCGCTCCATACAGTGATAAAGAACCTTCTATGTCAATGAAAAATAAGCTAAGAGAGAACTGACTTTTAGGTTGTGGGTTCCATACCAATTTATTTTAATGAGTAAAACCTCAGCTGGCTGACAGATAAGACATTACGATATTTTTGATGACCAAATGAAATAAGTTGAGAACATACAAAAATGCGCAAAACATCGCACGAAAATGTTGTAGTGTCATTTTAAACTGTTTAATCTTACATTATTTTAACATTAACCAGTTACAGGGTACTTTTTGTCATTTTTAAACTCGCAAACACACACACACACACACACAAATTTACTAACTTTTTTTTATCTCGCATACTCGCGGCACTCGCGTTTCCTCGTAGGAAATATTGCGCGCTATTAGCTGAAAAAAACCGGTCAAGTGCGAGTCGGACTCGCGCGCCGAGGGTTCCGATATACCTATAGTATTTTTGGAAGCAATAAAGTCCATTTTCAGGACCGCAAAACTAAATTTGTTTGTAAAGGTTTTTTGCAGATTTCTGAAAAACTGTGCAACTTAGAAAGATCGTTTTATTTTTGCTGTAAAGTTTACATAAACCTCTGTCAACTGTAATTAATTCAGATTTTCCCTTACTCAAACTTCGGAGATAAGGGGGGGGGAATGGTATTTTTTTTGTCATTTTTCATCATAACTTGAAAGCTAAGAAACTTAAAAAAATACAAAAATATATTTTAAAATGTACAAGTAAAGCCCTTTCATATGATACCCCACTCGACCTAGTAGCGACAATTTGAAATTTGGCCCCCCCTATTTTGGCCCCCTTTACATTAATAATCATACTTTTTTCAAAAAATTTTCATGTGCAATTAAGTTGGGCAACTATATTCTAAAACTATTCCAAATTTCAGCTCGATAGCGTAAGTGGTTGCTGAGATATAGAGGTGTGACAGACAGACGGACAGACAGACAGAGCGGCACCATAAGGGTTCCTTTTTTTTACCATTTTGGTATCGGAACCCTAAAAATGGTGTTTTACCCTTTCGGGTGATATAATACACTGGGCTACGGCCTTTTTGTACCGCTGCGTCACACATGTACTCGCGCCAGTTTTTAAAAAAACCAGCCAAGTGCGAGTCGGACTCGCGCACTGAGGGTTCCGTACCACCACATAAACATAATTGTATTAGTTGAAATTTCAGTAAGTTAATGTGCTAGATTTTTTGAGTCCGACACGCGCTTGACCAAATTTTATTGGAACCCTAAAAATGTAGAAATTTGTATCTTTTGTTTTTGTCTTTAATAGTTTACTGTCCCTTGTATATTGTGTGACGAATATGTGTATGTATATTGCGGTTACACTATTCTTAGAGCGGACGCCATTTTTATTAAGGTACTATTATGATTGGGTTACTTCTGTTTGCTCTTTTCTTCATAATTTCCAGCCATTCATGATATAGTAACCCAAACAAATATTTGTTTTGTTTAACTATATGTGGATTTTAATAATATATTTCACTGATACCAATGTAAGATGACTACAACTTTGACATCATACAATTCACTCTTTTGCACCTCTCCAACAAGTGTGTGCACTTTGGTGAATCACATCGTTTACAGAGCAACTCGACTATTTTGGCAGGTGGCTAAAAATCGGAATTAAAGCCGATGCACTGTGATTTGACATTTCACGAACAAAATATATGAGAGCAGTGCCCTCCTGTATACGTCATCCGCCTGCCAAAATAAACGTCATCATCATCATGATATCAGCCTAAAGACGTCCTCTGCTGGACATAGGCCTCCCCTAAAGATCTCCATGACGACCGGTCCTGCGCTGCTCGCATCCAGCTGCTTCCCGCGACCTTTACCAGATCGTCGGTCCACCTTGTGGGGGGCCTGCCAACGCTTCGTCTTCCGGAACGTGTCGCACTGTAATAGTCACCGAACGTCACTAACAGGTAAGGGGGTGATCGTGGTAATTTTAACGATATTACCAAAACAAAACGTTTCCCTAAAACATTACGTTAAGCATTAACTAAACATTTAAAGCAGACGTTTTTGTTTTGGTAATATAGTTGAAATTACCACGATCAAGTTCGCTTCATTTTTTAGGGTTCCGTACCTCAAAAGAAAAAAACGGAACCCTTATAGGATCACTTTGTTGTCCGTCTGTCTGTCTGTCTGTCTGTCTGTCTGTCTGTCTGTCAAGACCCTTTATCTCACGAACGGGTAGAGGTATCAGGTTGAAATTAATAATATATATTAGGATCCATGAACCACACAAGATCTGAAAATTTCAATTTTTTACAACGACGCAATCAAAAGATATGGCATTTTATGTCCTCATCTCCATACATTTATGCAAAAATGCAAAACCTACAGGGTACTTCCCGTTGACCTAAAATTATGAAATTCGGCAAGAAGCTAGGTCTCACAGTACAAATAATGAGAAAAGTCTGAAATCATTAAATATTACAACTTTTCTCACAACTAATGGTAACCAATTGTGGTGAGCTCCCGTTTCAAGAACATTCATATAAGAGAGGGGTCAAGTTGGATGGTCGCGGTGGCGATTTTTGTTTTAGTTCTATTTTAAAAACGGGAACACATGCAAACTTGAAAAATGGTATGTTTATAGTGCATAAGCTATAAAATAACAACAAATAATAAAATATAGTCAAGCGCGTGTCGGACTAAAAAAATCTAGCACATTAACTTTCTGAAATTTCAACTAATACAATTATGATTATGTGGTGGTACGGAACCCTCTTTGAGCGAGTCCGACTCGCACTTGGCCGGTTTTTTTTTTTAATCAAACCTGCAAACCCATAAATGAAATTATTTCTTGCTCATATCGTTACAATGCGCAGCGGAGCAGTGTGAAACTGGGAAATTAGACCAATCAGATGACAAACTGCATGTCGCATGACTGGCAAGTGGACTACATTAGCTCTGAGTGATTTAATTTTGTGCATCTCCGGTCCGCTTTGCTCCTGTGGAAACGCACCCTTAGGCACGTTTTGACAGGGTTGCCACTAAAGACTAATCGCTTTAGCATAAAACAGCGAACCCTTTAGCAAAGGGCCCCAAAAACAAAACCACGAATCTATTACAGTGCGGCTTTGTAGACGTACCCTCTTTTGATTGAAATTCATTGAAATAAAGTAAAATTTACAAATCAACAACTCGGTAAATTCATAAAGATATTCATTTGCAATAATTGTCCTGGTGATAAAGGTTATTAATTTTTGGATACATTTAGACTTTAAAAAATCATGTATGTTACTCAGACCATGAAATTGAACCACTTTCCCAAAGGCACATAAGTTGAAATACGAAGATTAATTTTGATTTCCCATAGAAATTGCATCAGCTGATAGCGCATTTTGTATGGCAGGTCAAATTTGGTTTTTCGTATTTCAACCTAGGTTTCTTTGTTAAAGTTGTTCAGTTTCATAGTCTAGTTACGTTCACTATTTAATAAGGACCCTATATAACTATTACTCAGAACAAATAACGATGAATTGAATGTTAATATTACAATTCAATTAAAATATTAAAAGTCACAAGTATCACTACACAAAAATTTACATGATTAAATTGTAATTTTATCACAGGTTGAGCTTGTAGAAAACACCCTTAAAATTGTAGAAATATTTGTTTATTAACTCTCTCCGAAATTTAGTTTTTAGACGACTTGCCAATTTGTTTATAAAAATTTCGATATGAGAGTGCCACCATCTACGAGAGGCCTTGGCGGCTCAAAAACTCTGGCACCAGGGTTTGTGAGGTTGGTCATCGGCCTTGCAACCCACATGATATGATGATAACCTGAGCTGACTATCCAGTAATTGTAATTACTCTGATTGGGTAGTCTTGTGGCATTATGTATATCATTGGATGCCTTCTGATGATTGATAGCTAACTGACCCGGCAAAACTGGAACGGGGCCGGATTATAAAGCTGTATTATACGTGCTAGCTTAACGTCTCAAAACTTAGAAGTTGCTGCAGTAGAAACGAGCTTAACTTTAATGAAATAGGGTATACAACGTGTAATTCCAAATACGCAATACCTCTCGGGGGGTAGTTCTACCCATGGAACTGAACAACTTTCTTTTTACAACTTTTGGAAAAAAATAATGGTTAGTTATACAAATTGATCGGATCAGATTTTCATGAAGATTCGTTTGTTTTTAGATTTTAATTTCTAAAAGTTGTAGAACAAAGGTTGTTCATTTCCCATGAAACACATCCCATGAAACGTCCACTACAGGACAGGGAACTCCTTCCAAAATTCTAGTTTTTGCTGAAACAATGTGGAGGAGAAGTATCATAGTCACCACGCTTGTAAGCGTTACGGCTGCCATCAGTTACATGGATAGAACTACCCTCTCGGGTTTTTCGTATTTACAATTACTTACACGTTGTATAACATCTGTAATAATCCTACTATAATATAATATTATAAATGCGTAAGTTAGTAAACATGTATGGATGTATGTTTGTTACTCTTTCACGTAAAAACTGCTGAATGGATTTTAATGTAACTTGGCACACATACGTGGGACACTCAGAAATATATGCGACACTAAAAAAAATTGTTCTACAGGTACATATATTTTTATTAAATCTTTTCAAAGTACTCTCCACCAGCCTCTATACAAAGATTCATGCGTCTGAACCAGTTTTCAAAACACTTTTTCCAGTCCGCCGTAGACACCTCGTTTACAGCCTGCTCGAACGCAGCCAGCGCATCTTCCGGCGACGAAAATTGTATCCCCTTGAGCTGATTTTTTATTTTTGGAAATAAAAAGAAGTCACACGGTGCTAGATCAGGGCTGTAAGGAGGGTGACCCAGGAGTTTGACTGGTGTGCTGTCCAGGAAGTCCCTCGTTTTGAGCGCGGTGTGTGCAGGCGCATTGTCGTGGTGGAGCAGTAGTCCGCGGAGCCCTGTGTTTGGTCGCTTGTTGCTCACAACAGAAAAAACTTCTGGTAAACATTTGGTAGTATACCATTCGGCGTTGATGCTTCTTTGATCTCGTAAGGGAATTGAGGCCAAGTGGCCAGTCAAATTAAAAAAGCTGGCGATCAAAATCTTCCCCCCGCTTCGAGATCGCTTCACTTTGGTAGGCGTTGGTTCATTTTGAAACACCCAAACTGTCGACTGGCGCTTGGTTTCTGAATCGTATTGATAAATCCAGGACTCATCACCTGTTACGATGTCGTAAACACGCCGAGACGAGCCTGCTTCAAATTTGTTCAGCATATCACGGCACCATTCCACCCGGGCCTGCTTCTGAGCGTCGGTGAGGTAGTGCGGCACCCAGCGCGATACTATCCTCCTCACGCGAAGATGCCCGTGTAGAATCTCGTGAACGCTTCCCGATCCAATCTTTAATATGTGCTGAATCTCCTGATATGTAATTCGCCTATTATCTTGGATTAAATTTTTCACTGCTAGCACGTTTTCTTCCGTAATAGCCGTCAAAGGGCGACCGCTTCTTTCTTCATCCCTCAAGGTTGGTCGACCGCGCCTAAATTCGTTATACCAACGATACACGGTTGCCTTGGAGGGGCCTTCATCCATAAATGCCATTTGAAGTCTATCGAACGATTCATCCGGTTTCAGGCGACACTTGAAATCGTAAAAAATCATAGCTCTAAAATGTTCCCGGCGCAGATCCATTTTTCAGTAAGACACGATACTTTGAATTGGCTCACAAAAAATGTGGAGGGAAATTTTGAAAATGGAACACACATATTTTTACTTACAAGTAATCATATTTTCGAAAAAGATTCTGACCGGCCAGTCTCCCATATATAAAAACTATTTTTCGCAATACTTTCTGAGTGGCCTGGTATAGGTTAGGTCCTGGAATAACACATAGGTTACTTTTTACCGCGGGAAAATACTTCATTCCCACGGGAAAACGCATTTAATGCGGGCGAAACCACAGATTCTGCGCAGACGAAGTCGCGGGCACCAGCTAGTATTATCATAATTTACACCATGCATTTTTGCTGCTAAATTGTGGAAGGAGCTCCTGTCTAGACTTCAAGTGGGATATTATGTGATGATACCTCCCTTTTAGTCAAATTATCAATACAGATATGTACTGACCTACACGATAAATAAGTAAAGAATTTAAAATTATTGTCAACTAAACTGTAAAATCTTTTGTTTACCTATTTTTTGTGTTTAGGAATTTTAGGATATCGTGATAGTAGCAATAACAAGGCAAAGAGTTTATTAGAACTCAGTTTGTACCGACAGGTCAAGCTTTACACTCGCGTTGCGACTCTTGCCCGTACTTCTATTCAAATAAGCACGGTACAAAGTCCAAAGTGTCAAGGTTGATGTGCTCTTGACTGTGAAATATTTTAAGATATTTAGTTATTTTTACTTTGGTATTTTTTTTAGTGCTACGTCTTTTGCTACGGCGTAGCGAGCGTAGCAGAGTTGCTCTACGCCGAAGTTTTACGATTTGTGAGCGACAGCCGAATAATTTATGATACCACGATATGGAAAAGGGTGTTCATTTCTATTCATCTTGTAGTTTATGTTTCCATAGTTGCCTTTTACGACTTACAACATCCACGAAGACAGTTAGGGTAGTGTTCACATCAGTTTTTCATAATAATTTATTATTGTTCATACTTAGAGTCAAGTTACTTATTTGTTCTTTAGGTCTTTGTAGCCAGTAAATGCAGTAAATATGCTTATACACCAATTTATGCACACAACTGCTTGGAAACTTCCTTGTTAGTACAAGGCTTGTTAGCGGCCCAATAAAGCATATAATAGAGTTCACGAAAGAACGTCACGTTTTGTAAACAAACATTTTTTTTAATATAAATAACACGATGCATACGTTTGTAACCACATTTCAACGCTAGCTAACACATTTTGCAGCTATGTCAAAAGCAATCAGCTAAAGCTGTCAGAAAAAACCAGTTTGTAAAACAATGTTATTATTTCAATCAAATAGAAGTAAGAGTACTATCATAAGAAACGGACACTATCCGCCCCTCTTGCAATCCATCGCGCACCCGCACTCCCACCTCAGGGCAGTTGTACTGAATAGGCCTACCGATTTTTCGCGCTCGATGTGTGCAGTGTCCTAGGTGCGACACAGAGTTCCTTCCAAGAGGGTAAAAAACAACTTTTGCTATAGGACCCATGATAAAATCTCAAGAACGTCCATACTGACTTACCCAATTAGATGATAAAAAATTGTGAACGAAAATTAAAGTAACATACTGTTTACCCTAACACACCAATAGCAATTTTCGTTAAAAGCATCAAAAGAGCACGCCGTAAGTACAGGTTATTGATAATGTTACGAGCTAGCGTTTCGGGATTGGAGTGAAACACCAATGTAGGATTTTTCCGTTTATTTAGGAGTTATTTACAATCCGAGCTTCTTTTACACGTCACCAAGTTCACCCTCTGAGCCTCTTCGTGCGGTCTTCCCTCCTAGCACTCTACCCTCAGGGTTCTCGTTTACGGAGTTTTCCCTCCGAGCACTACTCGCTCTAGGACCTCTTCAACGGAGTCTTCCCCTCCTTGCACTCCTCCCTCTGGGACCTCTTCTTCAGAGTCTCTATGCGCGACTTCCCTCCAAGCACTCTTCTCTCCGGGACCTCTTCTATGCGAGACTTCCCTCCGAGCACTCTTCCCTCCGGGACCTCTTCCTCCAGCACCTCTTTCACAGAGTCTTCCCTCTGTACCCCTCTTGAGTTATCTCTGAGGTTTTCTCTTCCTTAGGACTTTTCTTCTTTTCCTTGTTCTTCACTTTAAATCGCTTTCCACTGAACTACGGCGTAGCCGCTCGGTGGCCCGGCCTATATACATACCCGTGCTACTCGTTCCCGAACATTCTAGACTCATTTTTGAATTTAGGTTTTTGTTAGATTTTTCCATTAATTTGCTCTCTTTTCTTCAGCTATTCCTTTCTTTTCTTTCTAGAATGTTCTAATCAAATTATAAATGATAAAACATTCATGGGTAGGTGGGGTTCGAACCGGCGACCATCGGCTTGTTAGTCCAACGCTCTATCCCCTGGACCCATAGAGTAACACGATTTTCGCGCGCTAAGCCTGGACCACGCGGCTCTTAGCTGACTTGTCGAAATTTTGATACAGTTCTTTCGAATGACAGCTGGCAGCACGACGTCACGTTCGTGACAGTATGGCAGCTGACATCACGACAGCACGTGCGTAACAATAATTAACCGTCCGTGTGGTACGTGCAAAGAATAGTACCAACCCATCTCTACCAGTGGGTGTCGTAAGACGCGACTAAGGGATTATGAACCAAGGGAATAGGCAGCAGCGTCCTCTGTGAATTGTACCATCTTTATTAATGCGGTCACCAACAAACGCGGTCCATGGTGCCAGCTGCAACACAATTAAGCGTGGTGACTATGGTACTTCCCCTCCAAATTATACTTTGCGTTTTTACTGTAATTCTGGATGGAACTTCCTGTCCTGCAGTGGACGTTTCAAGGGATGTTATCGTGATGATTAACGATTATTTTCCCTAATTTAAAAACCCAACACTTAAGACGCTGGAATACCAATTTTTCGTAACACAACCAACAATTTGTAACTGTCTTTTGTGAAAATACTCAACAGCAGTATGCCAGAAGGAACATTAATAAACTGCGAAGGTTTAAGAGGAAAGTCTGCCTTCCAGTAATTTAATATTTAAGAAGACGTTAATTTTAAGCGGACACTGAGTAATTCATCTCAACAAGCCCATCACATTATACAAGTATTTTTACTTACCACGCTTGTTAGCGATTAGTTTGTCACCATGTAATAAGGCTCGACCAACTGCCATGGAGTAACACGATTTTCGCGCGCAAAACTGAGCTTGAGTGGTTTGAGAAATTATAATCAATCAGAGTGAATTCATTATATTTATAGTGTTACGATACGCAGAAGAATGCTGCTGCGCATCCCTTGGTCTAATGTCACTTAGCCGCCCTTTACTACTAGCACGGGTAAAAATGGGGCATTATCACTCTTAGCTGGCACCACACGGACAAAAAGAGCAATATTTGTGTAACCTAATTATATATTTGTAATCGTTTTTGTCGAAAACGGCTTTATTTCTATGAAATATACTGTACGGGGGTTTTCGGAGGCAAAAATCGATTTAGCTAGGTCTCATGTCTGGGAAAATTCGATTTTTCCGTTTTTTAAAAAGTTGCGCTTTTCAGAAACCATATACAGCGCCATCTGTTATTAAGCTTTGATTAAGATTATACAGAGAAAAGCTCGGTCGCTCAGGTACTAGCTTCATTACATTCTGTGACAGAAAGAATAATATATTTAAGATGTTAGCGTAAACGCTGTGTTCCTTGACTATAAAAAAAAACACAACCGTGCATTCAAATCGCAGATTCAAATCATGAAACTGACCAATTTCTTTAAGAAACATGGTTAAAATACGATAAAAAAGTACTGAACCAGCTGAAAGATTGCGCATTCAGTATTTATTTCCTCTATGGTATTACATTTTCGTATTTGGACCTGTTTCTTTGCGAAAAATTTTCAGTGTCGTGGTATAAATGCACAGTTTCCAGAAACAAAGTGTTTACCTTAACACCCAGTATGCCGAATCCATCTTTAGGTAGCAGGCACATTGTATAATTCACGGCTTCACATAATGCATTGGCATTTAACATAATACCTTGGCATTTTACAAAATGCCGATATATTTTTAAATTCGTCATTTTACATAACGACGCGGAATACGTTTCTGGCGGTCGTAAGATAACCCAACCGATTAGGTTTGCTTTTCCTTTACTAACTAACCTAAAATGCAACAGTACTGATCTAAACGCGTTTCCAATCTGCAGAAAGCCGTTTTACAATTTGCCGCACGAATACAATTTGCTGGCCTTTTGTGAATAGCTAATTGTACGATTTTCCTGCAACATATATAACTTTATTCTGAAAGTTCATCCTTTGAAAGATCACTGAACATCGATCGAACTTAAATATTTGCGACTAAAATACGGCCATATGTCAAATTAATCGAAAGTTTCAAAGACTTACATGAAACATTTGGTTGTTTTCACTCGGACCATTCAAGTAAAAACTGCTCAGTATTAAAGAACGTCGCGACGGTTTACTTCTTCCAAAAGGATTTTTGAGCCAGTCTTTAAAAACCACACTATAAGAAAAAACCAGGCAAACACGCACCGAGGGTTCCGTACCACAAAGATAAAAATACCGTCTCAGTTATGCACGCGCAGTCACGCAGAATTGTTTTTAATGCGCGGGAGTCCGACATGCACTTGACCCCTTTTTTATTATATGTCAGTTAATAGCTTATGCTTTATAAACATACCATTTTTCACGCTTGTAAGTGTTTTTCCCGTTTTTACGATAGAGCTAAAACAAAAATCTAGTAAAAATCGCCTCAAAACGTTTAGAGTAGGAACCCCTCTCATTTTTTTTTATTATATGTTAACAGTATACACTATATGAGAAAATTTTAAGTGTCTACCTATTACGGTTCATTACGGCCCGCTGACAGACAGACGGACATCAAAATACAAAAAATAAATGGTACAGCAGCACTGCACTTACTTTCTCGCTATACTCAAGGAAAAACTATCAACCGCAAACTTAAATTTGTAATGCCATACACATAGTATGGAAATACAAACTTTCATTTACGTTTTTCCAAAAAAAAATGTTCGAATGAAATATACAGATCAATTCAGAATTCAAATTGTCAAACATTAAAACAAACAAACATCAAACGATTTCGAGTAAATCACATGTTTAACTTTTGGTAGTACTGGAACACCCTTTATATGAATTTTCAAAGATCAATAGATACTACCATAGGATAAAGTAGAAAATCGCAAAATTTCACAACCACAGGCAGGATTCGAACCTGCGTCTTCTGCGTAAGTACCGCAGACGCTTTACCAACTAGGCTACTGTGGTCCTGCCCGATGTTGTGAAATTTAGCGACCTCTTTACGCATTTCAACGTTGCGTTTGTGCTGCCACCTAGTAAGCGTTTTTGCTGTACTAGGTTCGAATCCTGCCTGTGGTTGTGAAATTTTGCGATTTTCTACTTTGTAGATTTATCCGAACACAGGAAGTGTTAAAATATAAATCATTTACCATAGGATACTTGCATGGAGATTTTTTTAATTTCCCAACACATGTTCCTTATGGATTATTGTTCAGTTTAGTCTACTGAGCAAGCCCTTTCAGTTTTTGATACACCCTGTGTACTAAATTTTATTCAGAAAATCATAAAGAATATCCAGTCAGGTAGACAACCAATCCAGGAGTAATATTATACAAAATTTTAATAAACTCAATGGAACCAATTTTGGGTAAATCACATATTTACGATTTGGTGGTACAGGAACACCCCTTATATGAAATTACACAGATCATTTGATACTGGCGCAAGATATCTTACATGGAGATGCATGGTCATGCAAAGTTTCATCAAGATTCTATGAGCCGTTTTTAAGAAAATTACAATTTATCATTTTCATTGTACATGACAGCTACCCTCAAAATGAGAGCCAGCCAGAAACCACTTAGAACCCTTCGATGGATTTGCATAAACTCCTAAATTCCAAATATGGTGTCAATCGGACCATTCGTTTAGCCGCTAGGCCAAAGCGTGACGGACAGACCGACAGACGGACCGACCGACCGACCGACCGACCGACCGACGGACGGACATTTTTGGGAGACTTGTTTTTTATGGTGTATAAGTGATATAGAACACATTTTTGAGAAAATTAGGATAACTTTTTTTTTCACGAATACTCGCTCCGCTCTCGCTCCGCTCGAAAGTAAAAATACAAAATATTTATTTCATTTACCAAAAGTGTGCTTGCCATCTAGTTGCCGAAGCCTCCTTTTAAGCTTTTTATGCCTGTGTCAGGAGGCTCCGCTCTTCCATAACCGACTACATAGTTACAATATACAACAAGTCAAGCTTGACAGATGGTCCGACATCGGTAGCATTATATTTTAATGGGGTCCCGTTTTTCACCCTTGGGATACGGAACCCTAAAAAGCCTCTTACCGAAATAAATTGACATAAGTAGAATGAATATGGAGGCTTATTAAATAAATTGAAAATATAGCCTGTAAGCATACAGAAGAAAATTTTGAGAGAATACGATATTTCCTGAAATGATACCATTATTTCCATTACACAAAAAATGCGGACTTTTTTTACATTATTATAAACAATTTCATATACGAGTAGTAACGTGAATGTTTCTTTATGTACGCACCTCGACATTTTTCATTTGTTGTAATCAAGCAAAAAAATGAATATTAAGAATATCTTACCTCCGAAAATCAAAATCATTTCATGCGAAGCCTTGCTGGATTTAGTTTGTGTATAAATCGAAAATTCTAGAAAATGTAGAAGCTAAGGGCCCGTCTCACAGCTTGCTACTGAAGTTCCCGATAGAATGGACGAATAATACTGACTATTCCCATACTAAAAAACTTAACCTGGAGAGGCATAAAACTCATGAAAACTTGATGGCGCTTTCAAATAATCTGGAAATTAATTGTGGTCTACCGAGTATTCAGCCTAAAAATCATTCAAAATTTTAACATAGTTTAAATGTAAAGAAACGCTAACATTGAAATTTGGTTTATTTTTTTAGCAGAATACTCGATAAATCATAATAACTTCCCGGACTATTTATTAGCGCCATCTAGTTTTATACTTTTCCGGGTTACGATTTCTAAAAGTAGATGGTCAGTCCTTCTTATTGTTCGTTCATGCCGATAGTAAGCTGGCGGATAAAATTTCTGTCAGCTACATATGTCTGATTATTTCCTGTGTTTTTCTGTCAGTTATAGCAATCATAACAGAAGATACATAACATTTTCACGAGCAGTAAGCGCTGAGACGGGCCCTAACTAAACAAAATACGTTCGACTGAGGGCTCCCGCACACGACCGAGAATCGGTGGCCGATTATCGCCCAGGACAAGGACGGAAGATCCAGGTGATAACACGTAAGAGCGGGATGCCGACAAAAAATCGGCCACCGATTCTCGGTCGTGTGCGGGAGCCCTTACTCTGTGGAGAGAGCAATACGCGTATATTCGGTTATGGTTAACTTAAATGTAACCCACCTCTATTTATGCTACGCGTCAATACGATTACCAGAGAGCGAAAAAATATTCATTGAACTACGTCAACACTGAATCGATACAGCCAGCCAGCGCAGCAAATGTGGTAAAAATAGCCTGCAGCAGACCTACGGTAGAATGCAATTTTTTGATTCTTTTATACACTGCGGTTGAACGCGAATTCCATTTCCGCTCAGAGCAAACATTTTGTGTGATGAACGCACGGTGTATATTTTGTGTATTTATGTGTTTATTTCTGGTAAGGTCAATGTGGGTAAGTCCGGCATATTTCATTAAAAGCTAGATTTGAATCAATAAAACTTATGAAGAATTAGGTTCTATAAACCTAATTCTTCATAAGTTTTATTGATTCAAATCTAGCTTTTCTCTTAGCCCATAAAATAAAACATTTACAGGCGACAAGTTATTGTCAATGAAATAACGTTATAATGAAAGATGCTTTCACTACAAGTATTTTGTTAAAACCCTCCTTGTAGACGGACTTTCCGAGCTATTTAAGGTAAGTTCGTCTGGCGGTCAATTGATAGGCCAATTGATGCATATTTTGTAGGGACACGTTTAGACTGCACGGAGAAATGTTTGTTACTGAAATCTAAATCTTACGTAGGAGTAGATAAAGTTCAAATTCCTTAAAATTTAATTTTTTTGTCTGATCAAGGTAAGACCGGCATAATATATCACATGACAGGGTTTTAAAACATTTTCAACTGACGGACAAATTTTAGTTTAATTTTTTTTGGTGTTTTTTGTTCAAGAAAATTTAAGATCGTTGTTTTTTTGTTATTATTATTATTATTTTAAGTTGTAAACCCCTCATCATAAAACTGTCTATTATTTCGTCTGTGTTTAATTTTTTTGTTTAAGCCAAACAGGTTTGCTATCTCTGACGCAGGCAAGAAGCATATGACGGTCTTTCCTGATGGCGTCTAGACGGTGTTCCCAACTTGGTTATTTTTTATGTTAGAAATTTTTCACCGTAAAATATGCCGAAAGAAAGAGTCTTTGTGTAATCTAATGCATGCAATTGATAGACAAATTATCAAAATATTTATTCAGATTCATTCTCTTAAGAAACTTCCACGAATAATCACAGTTACCTTTTTTTTTCAACAACACCTTACACTTATGAGGGGGAGCAGCAATAAAGCGAGGAAGATGAGTTAAAAATGTATAATATCCAGAAATACAGAAACCACGTATAAAAATTTTCAGCAAGCAAGAATAACAAGATTGATTCTATGGTAACCGGAGGCAGGGCGATGTACATTGCTCGGCGGCGCGCGACAACATACATTGCGCGCCGCCACATCACCCCCCTCCAGAGACCATGCTCATGGGCGATAATAAGTAGGGAACTGAACTCTTCGTCCTGAGCGCGTTTGCCTGACCACCTGGCCGGGAGCGGTCCCGACATTACCAGGCATGTTACATCGGTTCCTGTCTTGTGTATTTGTGTGATTAAGTGAGTGAGTGTGTGTCGGTTCGCACAGTATATAGGCTGGTTTAATGCGGTCTATTGATACTGTGGTCTTATAACCGTTTACAAGAAGCTTGAAAACTTTGACGCCTCGCTCCAGGACTTCATGCGGACCTGAATACGCTGGCTTTAGTGAGCCTCCTACGGTGTCGTCACGCAGGTAAACATGGGTAGATTTAGCCAAGTCCTTAAAAACAAAGCAAGACGGCTTACCACCATGTCGTGATGCTGGAGAAGGTTTCAAACTTCCAACAATGTGTCGGAGCCGTGACATATAATCCGTCACGTCTACCGTCTCCTCTGCTTGAGGGTCGAAAAACTCACCCGGGAGTCGTAAAGACTCTCCGTAAACTAGTTCAGCTGAGGAAGCTTGCAGATCCTCCTTGTAGGCTGAACGTATCCCTAACAAGACGAGAGGGAGTGACTCGACCCAACTGCCATTTGCGTGGCAGGTTATGGCAGCCTTAAGTTGCCGGTGGAACCTTTCCACGAGACCATTGCAGGCAGGATGGTAAGCAGTGGTTCGCCTATGTTGAAAACCTGCAATTTGTGACAGATTTTCAAATAGGGCCGATTCGAACTGTCTACCACGGTCCGTTACTATGTCAGTCGGACAACCGAACTGGGATATCCAGCCGCTAAGTAAAGCTTTAGCGACAGTCTCGGCAGTCATGTCTGGCAGCGGTATTGCCTCAGGCCAACGCGTAAATCTATCGACGGCGGTGAGACAATAACGATAGCCTTGAGAGATGGGTAATGGTCCGATGAGGTCGATGTGAATGAATGCGAACCTCGCCTTAGGTAACTTAAAAGCCCCTATCGGTGTAGAGACGTGACGTGTTACCTTAGACCTTTGACGAGCCAGACAATGTCGTACCCATTCCCTGCATTCTTTTCTTATCCCAGGCCAAACGAACCGTTCTGCGATTAAGATTCAAGATTCAAGATTCAAGATCGTTTATTGCAAGCCACATTACAAATAAAAAGATGGAAAATTTAACATACAGGTTTTCATGTGACGCCCTGCAAGGGCACAGCAACATAAAAGAGTTAGCTACTGATACTTAATAATAATATTTAACATTTAACACTACATATAACATTTAACACAAAAGGATACAACATTTGACACAAGATATTAATTCTAACTTTAATAAATATAAGCTGTGAAATGATAAATATCATAATGTAAAGAGGTGTAAAGAGATGTTGAAAACTTATATATTTAATTTTATTTATCATCAAAAAACTCTTTAAGATTGTAAAAGCATTTGTCTATAAGGAATTGTTTTAACTGTGTTATAAAAAGGTTTGGTTTCTCTATATTTTTTATGGAAGTTGGTATGTGGTTATACACCCTAATTGCTGTATTATGGGGACTTTCTGAGACAATTTTTAATTTAGTGAAAGGTGTTTTAAGTTTATGTAGATTACGATCATTTCTTTTGCTTCCTTTGATGGGAGAGTATAAATTTGAATGTTTTTTAATAAATTTGCAAGACTCGAGGATGTAGATTGAAGTTAAAGTTAATATTCCGTATTTTTTAAAGTGGGGTCTGCAGGATTCCATCTGATCGATGTTTGTTAGAATTCGAATGCACTTTTTTTGGAGGATGAAAATTTTGTCTACATCGCAACTGTTACCCCACAAAATAATACCATATTGAAGTCTTGAATGTGCGTATGCGTAGTAAGCCGTTAGCGCGGTTTGAAAGTCTGTAACTCGTTTAAGATGTTGAAGGGCATAAATAAAAGAAGACATTTTCTTAGATAACTTTTCGATGTGAGATTTCCAATTAATATTTGTGTCTAAATCTATTCCCAGTAGGGTCGCAGAGTTAACGTGTTCTAATTTTGTACTTTTATAAGAGTAAGATACGTCTAATGCTGTTTTTTGGTAGGGTCTAAATTGAATAATTTTTGTTTTATTTAAGTTAAGTTGTAGGTTGTGCTGTTCAAGCCAGTTTGTTACTTTACCTAACGTTAGGTTTAATTTATTTTCTAGTTCTTTATTGTTACTACATGGGATCAGTATAGAAATGTCATCCGCAAATAAAACGCATTCCTCATTTAACATGTCTGGGAGATCGTTTATATAAATAAGGAACAATATGCACCCTAGGACGCTACCTTGATTAATTGCGCAGTTGCGTTTGCCCCGGGATGACTGTATGAATGAAGACTGTTAAACACCTGTCGGCGGAATTCCTTCGTGACAAAGGGTCGTTGTAAACCGGTGCTAACGTCACAGTACAAGTCTGTGCTTGAACCTGGTATTTTAAATGGCCTAAGACACAGTGAAGTGTTGCCTTCGAGTAACAACTTTAACTCACCATCTGTCTGCTGGGCTTCGGCTAGTTTATGCAAGTCAATGGGCTGAGCGATCTCCTCGATCCGTGATAGCGTATCTGCCACCACGTTGTCTTTACCAGAGATATGTTTGATGTCTGTGGTAAACTGTGCAATCAGATCAAGGTGCCGGAACTGGCGTGGTGAGCAATTCTCTTTACGGTTGTGGAATGAGTAGACCAAAGGCTTGTGATCTGTGTAAATCACGAAGTCTCTAGCCTCTATCATGTGGCGAAAGTATTTGACGCTTTCATAAATCGCAAGCAGCTCACGATCGTAAGGAGAGTACTTAGTTTGCGACGTACTCAGCTTACGTGAAAAGAACGCCAGTGGCTGCCACGATCCGTCCTTGAGCTGTTGTAAAACTGCGCCAATAGCCCTGTCTGAGGCATCAGAAACTAATGCCAACTTAGCGCCACACTCGGGGTGGGCCAGCATAGCAGCATTGCATAGCCCTTCCTTACAGGCGTTGAAAGCTTCCTGCTCAGCGTCCTTGAACTTGACTGGGTGTGAGCCCTTTACCGAACCTGTTAAGAGAGCATTAAGCGGTGCCTGGTGCTCAGCTGCACTGGGAACAAACCTGCGGTAAAAATTTACCATTCCAAGAAAACGGCGAAGTTCTTTTACCGTCTTAGGAACAGGAAAGTTCTTGATAGCCTCAACTTTGGATGGTAAAGGCCTTGTACCCTGTGCACTCACGCTGTATCCTAGAAAAGTTACCTCTGCTGCTCCAAATGTGCACTTTGAGGTATTTATCACCATGCCATACTCCTTAAGCCGAGTAAAAATCTGATGTAGATGTCTCTCGTGCGTCTCCTGATCCTTCGAGAAAATCAAGAAATCGTCCAAATATGCATAAGTGAAGTCCAGACCCCGTAACATTTCATCCACGAACCGCTGAAACGTCTGTCCGGCGTTACGAAGTCCGAACGTCATGAACGGAAATTCGTATAAGCCGAACGGTGTGGTAATCGCGGTCTTCGGGATGTCGTCAGGGTTCACGGGAATCTGGTTGTACGCTTTGACAAGGTCGATAGTGGAAAACACAGTGCAACCCGCAATGCAATGAGCAAAATCCTGGATGTTGCGGATCGGGTACTTATCTGGGACCGTCCTAGCGTTCAGCATCCGATAGTCACCGCAAGGACGCCAGCCATTGTCCTTCTTGGGTGCTAGATGGAGTGCAGCTGCCCAAGATGACTCTGAAGGTCGACATGTACCGTTTTGTAACATTGCCTCAAATTCTGACTTGGCAATTTTTAGTTTGTCGGGAGCTAATCGGTGCGGTGTACAGCAAACCGGCGGTCCTGAGGTAGTACGAATATGATGAACTGTATTGTGTTTAGGTGTGCGGTGAATGCCTGGTGGTCGTGTGATCTCGGGAAAGTGTTCGAGTATACGGTGATAAACAGAAGAACCAGTAACTACCTTTACTGACGAAACAATTTCCGACGGTTGGGCAAGCAAAGCCACGGTCGAAAGCATTGTATTGCCATCCATTAAACGTTGGTTCCTAACGTCTCATCATCATCATCATCATATCAGCCGAAAGACGTCCACTGCTGGACATAGGCCTCCCCTAAAGATCCCCATGACGACCGGTCCTGCGCTGCTCGCATCCAGCGGCTTCCCGCGACCTTGACAAGATCGTCGGTCCACCTTGTGGGGGGCCTGCCAACGCTTCGTCTTCCGGTACGTGGCGTCTTCCTAACGTCTACTATAAGGTTATAGTGCGACAAAAAATCTACACCTATTATCGCCCTAGTTACATCAGCTACCACAAACTGCCAAGCAAAGTCGCGGCGCAAGCCTAGATTTAACACAATGTGCGCATACCCGTACGTAAAAATTTTGGTACCGTTTGCAGCACTTAACTCAAAGTTTGTTTTTTGACGATGTCCTTTGACACAAGATCGCGGAAATACACACAAGTCACTACCAGTGTCTACTAAAAATTGTACCTTCGAACGTCGATCCGTAACAAACATGCGACCGGTACCTGGGCAGCCGTCGGCCGCATTTACCGACTGCCCCGCGATTTTACCGAGAAATCACATGGCTTTACACACTTACTGGCTTTCTCTGCAAATTTGGAGTGGTACCAGCAGAGCGGGAATTTCCGATAGTTCGACTGGGTACGCGTTGATGACGAACGTCCACGCCGGCCGCTTGAAGAAGTAGAACGCGCCCGCGGGCGCGACATCCTCTCCAACTTGTTCGTCAACGCACGAACCTCCCGTGTCAGCTGTGCGATTTGGTTCGTCATGGCATCCGAAGTCCCAGGTGAAGCTGTTGATGCTACCTGCAATCCGGGCGAAACAACGTCGTGGATCTGGTCGGCCAGCTCAGCAACTTCATCCAGCGGCAGCTTGCCTTGCGATGCTATAATGGTCTGCGTGCCTCTGGGGAGTCGGCTGCTCCAAATGGACCGCAGAAACTCGTCCGGAACATCTGGCCCAGCCAACTGCTTTAGGTGGCGTAGAAATTGTGACGGCTTCCTGTCGCCGAGTTCTTCGCGGGTCAGAAGTTGGTTAACTTTTTTCTGGCGAGATTCCGAAAGTCTTTTTACCAACTGACTCTTCAACTGCTCGTATCTGTCCGTCGAAGACGCAAAAGTAGAGCTGGTGATGACATCTTCAACTTCGGCGGCGAAGGAAGGGTCCAATTGACCGAACGCATAATGAAACTTCGTAGCGTCGGCCGTAATGTTCGCAAGCGCAAATTGGCTTTCCAGCTGCGAAAACCATAGTTCTGGCTTCTGAGGATAAAAAGGTGGTACTCTCACGCCAACTCGATGTAGCTGCCCTCCGCCTTCTTCTCCATTCTCTTCGTTGGGCATCGTGTCCAAATAGGTCACCAATGGTCAGCATAGTTGCCTTCCAAGCAGTTGATCACGTCGGGGTCACCAATGAGGGGGAGCAGCAATAAAGCGAGGAAGATGAGTTAAAAATGTATAATATCCAGAAATACAGAAACCACGTATAAAAATTTTCAGCAAGCAAGAATAACAAGATTGATTCTATGGTAACCGGAGGCAGGGCGATGTACATTGCTCGGCGGCGCGCGACAACATACATTGCGCGCCGCCACACTTACTATTGAAGTTCAAAGCGCGAAAAAAATTTACAGCTAGTTTTCTCCCACCATAGTGTTACTAGCAACACCTATGGTACCAAATTAGAACCGTACTATGATACTGTTCTACCGACCTTTAGTGCAAGCTGCAATGCGATTCTATACCGCGAGTTATAGCGTACAGACGGTCTTGCCTTTTAGACGGTCTTCCCAAGATTGACCTTACACATTAAAAACTATAGATATAAAATATAATTCATACGCCAGGCCCAGAGTTCTAATAGCATACGGCTAACGTGTACCGCTTGTCTAAGCAATTTTTAGGAAACGTAGTTAAGAAAACGAGATGTCTTTTTAGCCTTTACGATGGGCGTTTCTGCAAGGCCCCATCCAATAGAAGTTTTTGATGTACCAAATTTTATTCGACAGTTTTGCCTCCATACTCGTAGTTCTTCAGAATTGTTAGTTGTCGATCACATAACATTGAGACTCTGATAGAGAATAAATATCGTGTATTTTTTTACTAAAATGACTCTAGCAAAACGTAAAGTATCACCACAGGCTCAAAAACAAAGAGTTTGATTTTTAAGCGTGCAATTAGTTTGCATTCAATATTTCCCACCCAAACAATCGAGCTACATTTGGCAGAGAGCGAACACAGCTATAGATAACAACACAGGTAGGTTATTCTGGGAAACGGTGCTGGAATTCCGAAATTAACCACAACTCACATTCAGAACATAGCGACTGAAACCTGAGCGATAATTATACATGCCCTGAATATTTATTCAAGTAAAAGCCGCTTCAAACTAAACTTAAAATTAAATAATGTTTTTCGCACTAGTTTTCTTCAGCTCCTAAAATTATAAATATCAAGAATTTGTTTAGATATATTCAAGCACTAGCTGTTGCCCGCGACTTCGTCCGCGTGGGATTCTATCTATCTGACCATCCATCCTTCCGTCTATCTGTCGTCCGTCCGTCCGTCTAACCATCTGTTCAACCATCCCTGTCACTGCTCCTCTCCCCCTCCTCCCCCTCGCCCTCCCCCTTTCCCCCTCCCTCTCCTACTCCCCTTCCCTCTCCCTGTCCCTCTCCCTCTCCCACTCCCTATCCCTCTCCCTCTCCCTATCCCTACCCCTAACGCCATCTTAACCGCTATCCCTATCCTCATATAATCATAGAAACGACACCCATATTGATTTTTAGACATTTAAACCTTATCGCACCCCCACTCCATCCCCAGGGGATGATAGTATTTCACATCAACCACGTTGGATTTCAAAGTTGTTGTAGTTTTCGTAATCAGCAACCCAATAAACCATACAAACGACACCCATATTGGTTTTTAGACTTATTCACCCCTTTTCCGTTTTTAGGGGTTGAATTTGGGATGGAATTTCAATAACAACAACGTTGCATAGAATTACAACCCTAATGCCTGAATAATAAATTATGTAGATTTTACTTTAAAAATAAAGGATTTTCAACTTCATCCCCCTTTTCACCCTTTAGGTTATCGAATTTTCAAAAACCCTGAGACACGTAAATATTAATTTTTAGTCGTTAGCCTAAACACAAAATTTGAAGATCCTAACTTCAAAACTAACGGACTTTCATAAAAACTTTCATCCCCTATTTTACCCCCTTAGGGGTAGAATTTTATAAAATCCTTTCTTAGTGCACCCTTAGACCTCATAAGGAACCTACATACCAAATTTTGAATTTCTAGACCCAGCGGTTTGGGCTGTGCGTTGATATGTCAGTCAGTGAGTCAGTTTCCTTCTTCATTAACATTAAATGCGATTTCCCGTGGGAATGAAGTGTTTTCCCGCGGTGAAAAGTAGCCTATGTGTTATTCTAGGACCTAACCTATATGTTTGCCAAGTTTCATTAAAATCCATTCAGTATCCATCCATCCATACTTACAAACTTTCGCGTTTATAATATTAGTAGGATTTAAGAAAATTGGTCACATACTCGTACATATCACGTCTCTTTCTCGTAGGGGTAGACAGAGACGACATCTTTCCTGCCGCTATGATCTTGATCACCTGCTTGTACTTGATTCTTCTCATCTCATCTTCTTTTTCATAAGAACTCTTGATCTAGCCTTTATTCAGAACGTCTTGAATTTGCTTCGGCCACTTTCGAAACTGATCGTTCGAAATCAGTTTCGGAAACAGAATAATTTTTCTTTTTTCGAAACCTAGTTTTCAATAAAGAAAGATAATTCTGTTTTCGAAACAGGTTTCGAATACAGAATATACAGTCTTTTTTGAAACTTAAATAATAAGTACTTCCAAAACATATTTGGTTTTGGAACGTCCGCCGAAACCATCCCCTTCTAACATTTCCATTCACGGATTCACCTTTACCTACTCTCATAACATGACCACACCATCTCGGCATTCCTTTGTCTCCTAGTCACTACATCTCTTTTTACGCCATAACTTTCCCTGACAAGACGATGTGCACATTTTATTTAATGGCATTCATCCTATTTAGTATTCTCGCTACACAGACTCCAATATCAGTTTTTTATTGACACGACGTACAAAGGGGCTAAAGCGAATAGCGATTCTAATATTGTTCCTTTGTATCGCAGACTTTGAAAGGAAATGCATTGGAAGCTGAAAAAAGAAGTACTGGAAAATAATTTTAAAATTGCGACTGCATTTTCATTCATGTTAAGTTTAACTTTGAGCTAGCTTTTAACTAAGTTATAGAGGCATTGTGAAGCCGTCAGCGACTTCTCCCTTTACTAACTCTTGTTTTTATTTACTCAATAGAAATGACATGGAGTGGGGGTGATCGTGGTAACTTGAACGATATTAGCAAAACAAAAACGAAACCTAAAGTCAAACGTTAATGGTCTGGTAATATCGTTCATATTATAGAAGGATCGTTAATGCGCAGAACTCAAATGAGTCGCAGAGATGTCTGGGAAGGTAGGCGTGCGAATCGTTTATTGGCTCCACGCGTTACCTATGCGCAGAAAAAAACCGTCAGCATCAGAATTTTAAAAATCAAGCTTTACCACGATCGCCCCTATTTAACTAAACATAGCATTATGGGTGAAGCAGAGAAATATCACAGTAAAAAATCATCAATTAAATCTTTTCTACAACAGCCACCTGCTCTTCTCTATATTTAATGACAAAAAATGTGTTACAGCATAATTATATCTCACCAAACTAATTTGCCTACTGCCTGTTAAAATCATGTACCTACTCAGAAGCAGTGGAGTCTTTGTCGTTATGTAGAAGTTAGTAGCGGGTACTACTTCAGATTACCATATAGAGTGAAAATCTTCCGAGCACATGTAAATCTGCATAAAGAAGGCCTCTTTTCAGATAAGGGTTAAATATTGAAAATGGCAGGTGCAATATTCTTTGGGTATATTGGTATTTGAATGTCCAAAATGTCTTAGCATTTTTTATGGTAAGTAATTATAATTGTCAATCTAATAAATTGAGTTTTTTTTATAAAGAATAGCATGATAAATATAATCCACTCTTCTGAGTCGTGTGTATCTGTCACCGGAAAATAATACGGAAACGTAAATTGATCAATTTCCTAATAATTTGATCTACTTTCGAAAAATAATAAACTGTACCGAATTTTTGGTTTGGTCGAAAGAGAACCTAACACAACTTATCGCTACGAATTTTCTACGCGTAAATGATTTTTTGAAAATTGATCAACTTACTAGGAAATTGATCAACTTACGGTTCTTATCATTTTCTGGTAACATATCCAAACTAAAACCCGACTATAAAAAAATGTGCTGATGTAACAGTAACCGTTTTTGTATAACAACCAGATATTTTTACGAAAGCTTTATTTAGGATCCCACCTCTATTTTCCAAGCATGACCAGTTAGATTTACGAGTATAATCTTAAGTAAACAAAAATGGTAATCAAATATAACTTGTCATTTTTTCTAAGCTTAGTTATTTCAAGGGTTTTTGTACAAAGCCGACCAAATCCCCTCCTTCTCTATCGTCCTAAAGACATCACCGATGATTGCGTGTGGTCACATAAACTCAGATATGATATTTCCTTTGGTATGGGAATGTCCGACACCATTACCTTGGTAAATACTTTTATATTTTTTTGTGTCGATTTGGTTACCAAGGGCATGGCAACATCGTGCTGTTCGGCTACGCATCGTAACAGGACGATGATGTGAATATTCCATTTTCCAAGCGTAGCTTCTAAGAAATTTCCTTTCAAAAGGCACGTAGTGGTTGAAGTTCAAACCTAAAACAATATTTCAACGCTTACATTATATTCTATCAGCATAACGGTTTATATTGCCATTTGAATACCTTAGAATAGCTGTTGCTAGCGGATTCGGTCGCTTTGAATTTTCCTGGTGGGAATGAGATTTTTTCAATTATGAAAGGTAACCTCTCCATCATGCCAGACTCCTCTGTTTTGAGCTTTTATTGGCCAATCCTCCATAAACATGTTAGCCCAAACCGCCGCTGTCGGTGAACATCCTTGGAGATACATTCAGTAACTAATTTCCTTTATTTGTTACAGCTTTTAAGAACTGTCGAAAACACAGATTATGAATGTGAAATTGATGTGAATTCAGACTCAAATCAAATCGTCTACACAGTCATCCGGTTTCCGAATAAAGTTGGATATAACTGCGCTCATAACGAACGAGCTTTTCATGTCATTGCCAAAAATGAGTGCTGGCCAGTATGCGATCTTCTTGATGATATTGACTCATCTTCTCGGTATATAACGTACAGAATTATTTTCATCACCATGGTACTCGCACTTAAATATCGAACAACTTTTCCAAAATATCATCATAATATCAGCCGGAAGACGTTCTCTACTGTACATAGAGCTTTTTCAAAGATCTCCAAAGGAATCTTGCGCTGCCCGCGTCAAGCGGGTTTCTGCGATTTCGACCCGATCGTCAGACCACCTTGTGGGGCCTGACCAGTGCCCACAGTACGCTTCCTTCATACAAACCTTTTATTAATATTGTATACTAGAAAGGTGAAAGAATTCTCAAAATCGGTTCATAGTTCCAGAGATTACTTCCTACATACTCATAAACTTACAAGCTTTACGTCTTTATATTTTTTTTTTATAAACATCATATTATCTTTTTACCGTTTTTTAGAGCGTTCCAAACTAGGTATAGGGAAACCAATAATAACTAGTTAGGTTCTACAATATTTCCTTATCCAAACATCTGATTTGAGTTAAGTTTTACTTAGAATCTTTTGTGTTCCAGGAATTGGCTATTCATAAGGAATGGAAGATTTCGGTTCCAATTCAGGAGCAACGCCAGTATCAATACTGATATGGAGGTAAGCACAGTCATGGTGAAAAATGCACCTAGTGGGGTTCTGGAATTCCTAAGATTACCCCTTACCAACAAACTTCCCTTTATATTATCGCACAGTAGAATAAAAAGGTATTTCGTATTGTCTGTATACAATACATATCAAGCAACATAAATTTAATGGGTGAACAACTAAATTTATGCTAAATATTGGAGAAAGAAAATTTTATTGGAGAGAAACAGTTACTTAGTTATAATTTTCCTAAAATATATGGCCATACTATCCTAGTAGTTTTGACGCTAGCACGGAATAAAACGTCATAAGTATGATTGAGCTCCCGTCTCTGAATCTCAGCCTTATTGTCTATCATTTGTTTGATACTTTATATAAACTTTAGCAGTAGTCTGCACTACTGCTATTTAAACGCTTTTTGTAGGACCTAAAACGATTTTTATAGTGGCGTACCTAATTATTACTTGTTATTACTTTTAACCTAAAAAAATATTCACCAGAAGCTCGCAAATATGCGCAGTTTTCCTATCGCATTTTTTCTGGATTTACCTTTGTGTAATTAACCTTAACCTTTTTTTATAAATGTAACATGTTCTTCAACTTTACGTCATGTATGTACTTATACGCGCACAGCAGCTTGAGACGGCTGACTTTCTGTTGTGATATTCCACCAGTGTAGCCAGTACTGCAATTATTTTCCATATTATTATAGTCATTTACATGAAAATAAGTGTAAAGAAAAACTTGTCTAAAAATGGTCTTCCTGAAGATCCTGGTAGGTGGAATGATGATAAAGACCAAAAATACAGTTTTTCTTGGTGTACTTTCATTTATTATTTTTACACAGACACAGAGCACTCATCAAAAAACAGACATTGTCATTGATAGAAAAACTATTCAAGAAAAGTAACATAAGAAACCGCAACAATAGGCTCGGCTTCTACGAGTATGCGCATATTTTCTAAAATCTTTAGTTTGTAAGGAAAACAGCTTGAATAGTTGTTCAGTTCAAAGAGTAATTTTGTCAAAAACAGTTGTTCAGATTGATTGTTATTTATTTTAAAACGTAGAGCAATATAGAAAAATGATGTTTGAATTTTATTCTGATAAAAACTATAATTTTCGCAATACCGGCCACACTGGCGGACAAAGTCCGTGACTACCCGTGTCTGCCTGGCTCTCGTCTGCTGAGCCTCTTTAAGTGCAGCGAAACACCTGTGGAAATTCCAACGCGGAAACTTAGACGACCGAAAAACCTGTCAAGTATGACACCAGCGGTAATTCCGCCAGATGTGTCATATGGAACCTTAAAAAGCGTTGCGAGCGTTATGAGCGGAACTCTCTGCGTCGGAAAGATCCGTGGATGTCCTACATTTAATTGCTAAATATACTTCACATAAGAGTGACCGAGGAAAGCGGCCTCTAAAATTCTGTTGAAATTACAGAAATTATTTGCCTGTTATTATTGTTTATCTTACAATTAAATCAGATCTAAGGGCCAAAAATCATCCTAATTAGAAACAATGTACGTTGAAGTTTTAGTGTTTATGAGGTTCTCTTGTACGTTTAAAAGATGCAATGCACTGAGCAAGGAACCACGTATTTTAGATACAATTTGGCATGAAGTTTGCTTCTATCCCGTTGAAAACAAAAATGTTTTCTATGTGGATGAAGCTACGACAAAAGCAGTTTTTAAAACCTTTTCAAAGAACCGATCTATTTCCAGGCGTATTTATACGAAGTAACTGTGACTACAGCACGATTAATCGAAAAGGGTCAGCGTTGTATGTCAATGAATGAGACGGAGTGCTACAGTCAGCGTAAAAACAAATCCTACTGCATGACCAGCGGCATAGTCTGTGACGGTATCAACAACTGTGGGGTTGAGGATTGGTAAGTATGAATCAATTTTGGCAACTAAAATTACGGTGAGGAACGTACCTGAGTACATACCTCGAGAGATCTATTCTCAACTACTGAACACTCTATTCAGTCAATTCAAAAAGTCGTAGAGTACGAGTAGAGTTGGCTCCTACAACTCTTCAGAAAGTGACCAGCCCTGCTCTATTTGTATTTTTGACCCCTGTGTAATTAATATAGTAGTAGATTACGGTACGTACCTAGGGATGAATAGTAAATAATGGTCTAGATCACATCAATAATGTATTGGGAGCAAACATGACGTGAACCTGAGCATTCTTTTTTATACCGTGGTCAGTATGCTAGTTTTCGTGCTGCTCCCGTGCTCTGCATTCATGTTCCCCGCAGGCACGAAAATGAATTTTTAAAATAACTTAAAATAACCAATATTTGCAACCAATCCAGGTTTGACGAACGAAAATCAGAATGCGAAAATATACGGGGACCCAAACATCTAAGCTACGTTTCAATCGCGGCCATCAGCGGCCTGCTCTTCTGCGTGCTAATAGCATTTATTCACGGCATGCGAAGATGTCTTCCAAAATCCACCTCCTTCTTCATCTTTAACGTGGATGGAGACAATTCCTTGCGTTTGGACCCAATATTAACCCCTGGAGTGGCTACGGGATTTACTTACGCTGATTCTCATTCACGGAAGTCTATTATTCCCGTAAGTATTTTTTATAAGCTTGCTTTTTTACTTACCTGGGTAATTAATTCTCTGGTGCAACGATTCAAAATAAGTTTTGGTGTCTGAAACGAGTATTCACCACTAGTCTCACTTTTATACCGAGCCTGGAATTCTACAGACTTCGTGTTAGCTGTCGTAATTAATAATAGTCCTATTTCATTTATTTGCATCCTTTCGAATCGAAGCGACAAGTAAGAGATTTTTACTACCCAGCCATATATAACGCTGAAAAGCGTGAAGTGGAGAATATGGCATATTCCGGCCAAAATATAACATACTAAGTAGTGAAAATTTTTGGGGTGGTCTTTGTTTAGCAGTGGACGTGCGAGCTGCAATCATGATAAACATCAATTTTTTTATTATAATTAATCTAATTCTGCAGACTGAATGGTCAGAATCTTCAGATGAAGAGTTGTACGACGAGCCCAGTGTTGATGACATTCAAAGAGGTTCAGTAGGAGATCCGTCACAGAAATATTATGTAAGTCTACTACGCATTTTAGAGAACAATTTTGACGGTTTTTATCATCGTGAGTTCAGATTAGTTGTCCACACATTCACTCAAAGCGCTTTGCAAAATCTTTTATATTGCGCGCAAGTGGTCACCACTGCCCATAATACCTAGTTTCCTACCCTGAGAACTAAGATGGTGTGTCTCATGTGCCAGTATTTTCTTTGCTTGTTTATCTTTCAAACTGAAACACAGCAGTGCAAACACTGCTACTTTATGGCACAAATAGGCAACGGAGTGGCACTTCGTCAGACAGACTTTGTCAAAAGTCCTACCACCTACAGAAATGCTTAATAATAATAATATAAGTTTATTGAAACCAAGTACTTCGGAAATTTATGCAATGTGTCATTATTTTTGCTTCATCATTCACCTGCCATATTCCAATTTATTTTCGATATTTGCAACATGACGATTGCTATCATTTCTGCGTATTGGTTGTCATCTCAATATTCACTTATTTCACACAGTCCATCAATTTTTCCCCTTAGTTCCTCGCGTTCTAAATCTATCCAGTTTTATACTATTCATACTTCTTTCTATCTTTGTTACATGCTGGTCATCTCTGTTCTTATGTGCATACCACTCCAAATACTTATTCCTGTAATTTTTTCAGTCATAAGCCCAATTCCAAGTTTCTCCTTTAGACGTTTTTAGGGTTCCGTACCTCAAAAGAAAAAAACGGAACCCTTATAGGATCACTTTGTTGTCCGTCGGTCTGTCTGTCTGTCTGTCAAGACCCTTTATCTCACGAACGGGTAGAGGTATCAGGTTGAAATTAATACCATATATTAGGATCCATGAACCACACAAGATCTGAAAATTTAAATTTTTTACAATGACGCAATCAAAAGATATGGCATTTTATGTCCTCATCTCCATACATTTATGCAAAATAGCAAAACCTACAGGGTACTTCCCGTTGACCTAAAATTATGAAATTTGGCAAGAAGCTAGGGCTCACAGTACAAATAATGGGAAAAGTCTGAAATAATTAAATATTACAACTTTTCTCACAACTAATGGTAACCAATTGTGGTGAGCTCCCGTTACAAGAACATTCATATAAGAGAGGGGTCAAGTTGGATGGTCGCTGAGGCGATTTTAGTTTTAGTTCTATTTTAAAAACGGGAATACTTACAAACTTGAAAATTGGTATGTTTATAGTGCATAAGCTATACAACAAATAATAAAATTTGGTTAAGCGCGTGTCGGACTCAAAAAATCTAACTGAAATTTCAACTAATACAATTATGATTATGTGGTGGTACGGAACCCTCGGTGCGCGAGTCCGACTCGCACTTGGCCGGTTTTTTTTTCCTTCGTATGTATTTTTAGAAAGCTTTTAAATGTTCGCTTGTATTACAGTCTGACGAAGTTGATCCCAAAAAGAAGCCCCCGTCAAGAATAAGAGTGATGTCACAAAGGTTCTCCCGGCGTCTGCGTTCTATGGTCGATCACTTTGTACCAGACAGGCCATCTGCATTTGAGTTTATACCCCCGCCCCAAAAATTGAATTAGCACTTCGTGTGGTTTGATGAGAAATCATGAGTTTACAGTGTATGATATTGTGTTTGTACATGTTATATGATCTTACGAATAAATTTTATTGAAATTATAAAAATATATCGTTTTATTATTGGCGGTGACCTCTTTCCTAAGACGGACGGTAAGTTGGAGCTATAGATCAATACATCGCGCTTTAATTTGGTATTTGATAGGTGATAATGGAGCTTAGCTATTACCAAGTGACACGTGAGCGGTGAGATATGGAAAATGGCGAGGGTAGTGTGTCAATATTAGAGCTATTCTAGTTTTCGTGTTTGTTTTTGTGGTCTTTCGATAGTTAGGTCTAATTTCTGGAAACATTAGTTTTTTTAATGACTATAGCGCGTTTCAGAAACTCTACAGCGCCATCTGTTGTTAGATTGTTTCGCTGTAGTTTTTTTACTCTACACTACTACACTAGATGGCGCTGTTTTTCATGCTAAAAAACGAGGAGAGCTACTACTTAATTTGCCAAGAGGTAGCCTTGTGTTACATTTTTTGTGTTTAAATATTTTAATTATAATCCTTTTTTATTGGCCAATCCTCCATAAACATGTTAGCCCAAACCGCCGCTGTCGGTGAACATCCTTGGAGATACATTCAGTAACTAATTTCCTTTATTTGTTACAGCTTTTAAGAACTGTCGAAAACACAGATTATGAATGTGAAATTGATGTGAATTCAGACTCAAATCAAATCGTCTACACAGTCATCCGGTTTCCGAATAAAGTTGGATATAACTGCGCTCATAACGAACGAGCCTTTCACGTCATTGCCAAAAATGAGTGCTGGCCAGTATGCGATCTTCTTGATGATATTGACTCATCATCTCGGTATGTAACATACAGAATTATTTTCATCACCATCATACTTGCATTGAAATATTTAACAACTTTTTCCATAAAAACATCATTATCATATCAGCCGAAAGACGTCCACTAGTGCACAAAGATCTTATCTCCACGCGGACAACTTGCGCTGCCTGCATCTAGCGGCTTTCTGCGATTTCGACCAGATCGTCAGTCTACCTTGTGGAGGACTACCCAGTAACCACACTACTCTTCCTTCATATAAACCTTAGACCCTGTCCAGAAAGGGCGAATTCGCGGCGAATTTGCCATTTTCTGGACAGGGTCTTAGTGTATACTAGCGTTTTTCCGCGCGGCTTCGCACGATTATAACCCATACATTTGTTTAGTTTTACTTAGCATCTTTTATGTTCCAGAAATTGGCTATTCATAAGGAATGGAAGATTTCGATTCCAATTCAGGAGCAACGCCAGTATCAACACTGATATGGAGGTAAACACATGGTGGAAAAATGCACCTAGAGGGGTTCTGGAATTCCTAAGATTACCCCTTACGAACAAACTTCCCTTTATTATCGCACTCTAGAGTAAAAAAGTATTTCTTATTGTCTGTATACAATACATATCAAACAATATAAATTTAATGGGTGAACAACTAAATTTATGCTAAATATTGGAGAAAGAAAATTTTATTGGAGAGAAACAGTTACTTAGTTATAATTTTCCAAAAAAATATGGCCATACTATCCTAGTAGTTTCGACGCTAGCGCGGAATAAAACGTCATAAGTATCTCCCGTCTCTGAATCTCAGCCTTCTTGTCTATCATTTGTTTGATACTTTATAAAAACTTTAGCAGTAAGTTAACTTAAGCACTACTGCTATTAAACGCTTTTTGTAAGCGATAAAACGATTTTTATAATGGCGTACCTAATTATTACTTGCTATTACTTTTAACCTAAAAAAATATTCACCAGAAGCTCGCAAATATGCGCAGTTTTCCTATCGCATTTTTTCTGGAATTACCTTTGTGTAATTAACCTTAACCTTTTTTTATAAATGTAAAATGTTCTTTAACTTTACGTCATGTATGTACTTATACGCGCACAGCAGCTTGAGACGGCTGACTTTCTGTTGTGATATTCCACCAGTGTAGCCAGTACTGCAATTATTTTCCATATTATTATAGTCATTTACATGAAAATAAGTGTAAAGAAAAACTGGTCTAAAAATGGTCTTCCTGAAGATCCTGGTAGGTGGAATGATGATAAAGACCAAAAATACAGTTTTTCTTGGTGTACTTTCATTTATTATTTTTACACAGACACAGAGCACTCATCAAAAAACAGACATTGTCATTGATAGAAAAACTATTCAAGAAAACTAACATAAGAAACCGCAACAATAGGCTCGGCTTCTACGAGTATGCGCATATTTTCTAAAATCTTTAGTTTGTAAGGAAAACAGCTTGAATAGTTGTTCAGTTCAAAGAGTAATTTTGTCAAAAACAGTTGTTCAGATTGATTGTTATTTATTTTAAAACGTAGAGCAATATAGAAAAATGATGTTTGAATTTTATTCTGATAAAAACTATAATTTTCGCAATACCGGCCACACTGGCGGACAAAGTCCGTGACTACCCGTGTCTGCCTGGCTCTCGTCTGCTGGGCCTCTTTAAGTGCAGCGAAACACCTGTGGAAATTCCAACGCGGAAACTTAGACGACCGAAAAACCTGTCAAGTATGACACCAGGGGTAATTCCGCCAGATGTGTCATATGGAACCTTAAAAAGCGTTGCGAGCGTTATGAGCGGAACTCTCTGCGTTGGAAAGATCCGTGGATGTATAGCTACATTTAATTGCTAAATATACTTCACATAAGAGTCTGACCGAGGAAAGCGGCCTCTAAAATTCTGTTGAAATTACAGAAATTATTTGCCTGTTATTATTGTTTATCTTACAATTAAATCAGATCTAAGGGCCAAAAATCATCCTAATTAGAAACAATGTACGTTGAAGTTTTAGTGTTTATGAGGTTCTCTTGTACGTTTAAAAGATGCAATGCACTGAGCAAGGAACCACGTATTTTTGATTCAATTTGGCATGAAGTTTGCTTCTATCCCGTCGAAAACAAAAATGTTTTCTATGTGGATGAAGTTACGACAAAAGCAGTTTTTAAAACCTTTTCAAAGAACCGATCTATTTCCAGGCGTATTTATACGAAGTAACTGTGACTACAGCACGATTAATCGAAAAGGGTCAGCGTTGTATGTCAATGAATGAGACGGAGTGCTACAGTCAGCGTAAAAACAAATCCTACTGCATGACCAGCGGCATAGTCTGTGACGGTATCAACAACTGTGGGGTTGAGGATTGGTAAGTATGAATCAATTTTGGCAACTAAAATTACGGTGAGGAACGTACCTGTGTACATACCTCGAGAGATCTATTCTCAACAACTGAACACTCTAATCAGTCAATTCAAAAAGTCGTAGAGTACGAGTAGAGTTGGCTCCTACAACTCTTCAGAAAGTGACCAGCCCTGCTCTATTTGTATTTTTGACCCCTGTATAATTTATGTACGAGTAGTAGTAGATTACGGTACGTACCTAGGGATGAATAGTAAAGAATGGTCTAGATCACATCAATAATGTATTCGGAGCAAACATGACGTGAACCTGAGCATTCTTTTTTATACCGTGGTCAGTATGCTAGTTTTCGTGCTGCTCCCGTGCTCTGCATTCATGTTCCCCGCAGGCACGAAAATGAATTTTTAAAACAACTTAAAATAACCAATATTTGCAACCAATCCAGGTTTGACGAACGAAAATCAGAATGCGAAAATATACGGGGACCCGAACATCTAAGCTACGTTTCAATCGCGGCCATCAGCGGCCTGCTCTTCTGCGTGCTAATAGCATTTATTCACGGCATGCGAAGATGTCTTCCAAAATCCACCTCCTTCTTCATCTTTAACGTGGATGGAGACAATTCCTTGCGTCTGGACCCAATATTAACCCCTGGAGTGGCTACGGGATTTACTTACGCTGATTCTCATTCACGGAAGTCTATTATTCCCGTAAGTATTTTTTATAAGCTTGCTTTTTTACTTACCTGGGTAATTAATTCTCTGGTGCAACGATTCAAAATAAGTTTTGGTGTCTGAAACGAGTATTCACCACTAGTCTCACTTTTATACCGAGCCTGGAATTCTACCGACTTCGTGTTAGCTGTCGTAATTAATAATAGTCCTATTTCATTTATTTGCATCCTTTCGAATCGAAGCGACAAGTAAGAGATTTTTACTACCCAGCCATATATAACGCTGAAAAGCGTGAAGTGGAGAATATGGCATATTCCGGCCAAAATATAACATACTAAGTAGTGAAAAATTTTGGGGTGGTCTTTGTTTAGCAGTGGACGTGCGAGCTGCAATCATGATAAACATCAATTTTTTTATTATAATTAATCTAATTCTGCAGACTGAATGGTCAGAATCTTCAGATGAAGAGTTGTACGACGAGCCCAGTGTTGATGACATTCAAAGAGGTTCAGTAAGAGATCCGTCACAGAAATATTATGTAAGTCTACTACGCATTTTAGAGAACAATTTTGACGGTTTTTATCATCGTGAGTTCAGATTAGTTGTCCACACATTCACTCAAAGCGCTTTGCAAAATCTTTTATATTGCGCGCAAGTGGTCACCACTGCCCATAACACCTAGTTTCCTAACCTGAGAACTAAGATGGTGTGTCTCATGTGCCGATATTTTCACTGCTTCTTTATCTTTCAAACCGAAACACAGCAGTGCAAACCTTGCTACTTTATGGCACAAATAGGCAACGTGGTGGCACTTCCCCAGACATACTTTGCCAAAAGTCCTACCACCTACAGAAATGCTTAATAATAATAATATAAGTTTATTAAAACCACGTACTTGGGAAATTTAAGCAATGTAAACATTATTTTTGCTTCATCATTCACCTGCCATATTCCAATTTATTTTGGATATTTGCAACATGATGATTACTACCATCACTGCGTGTTGGTTGTTATCTCAATATTCACTTATTTCACACAGTCCATCAATTTTTCCCCTTAATCTATCCAGTTTCATACTATTCATACTTCTTTCTCTCTTTGTTACATGCTGGTCATCTCTGTTCTTATGTGCATACCACTCCAAACATTTATTCCTGTATTTTTTTCAGTCATAAAAAATTAATTAAAAATTAAAAATCTATTTATTCAGGCATCTGTGACCCACAAATTTAAAAATACATATTTAAAGCACAACAAAATTACAATTCAGAACCACAACATCAAAAATAAAATTCAATTTGTCTAATTTTATTGATTATAAAATTCAAAAATAAATCAAAGTAATTAATGTCTAAAAACCCATAGGCCCAACTCCAAGTTTCTCCTTTATTTAGACGTTTTTTTTTTTTCGTTTGTATTTTTAGAAAGCTTTTAAATGTTCGCTTGTATTACAGTCTGACGACGTTGATCCCAAGAAGAAGCCCCCGTCAAGAATAAGAGTGATGTCACAAAGGTTCTCCCGACGTCTTCGTTCCATGGTCGATCACTTTGTACCAGAGAGGCCATCTGCATTTGACTTTATACCCTCGCCCCCAAAATTGAATTAGCACTTCCTGTGGTTTGATGTGAAATCATGAGTTTACAGTGTATGATATTGTGTGTGTAAATTTTATATGATCCTACGAATAAATTTAATTGAAATTATAAAAATATATCGTTTTATTATTGGCGTAGACATCTTTCCTAAGACGGACGGTAATTTGGAGCAATAGAAATCACCGCTCTGTCATAACATCGCGCTTTGATTTGTCGCCGACCCGTGATAGGTGATAATGGAGCTCAGCTCTGCTATTGCCAATTGACACGTGAGTCGCGGTCGTGAGAAATGGCTCGGGTAGTGTGTCGATATTTGAGCTATTCTAGATTTCGTGTTTGTTTTTCTGGTCTTTCGATAGTTAGATCAAATTTCTGGAAACATTGGTTTTTAATGACTATAGCGCGATTCAGAAACTCTACAATGCCATCTGTTGTTAGATTGTTTCGCCGTAGTTTTTTTACTCTACACCAGATGGCGCTGTTTTCAATGCTAAAAAACGAGGAGAGAGGTTGCCTTGTGTTACATTTTTTGTGTTTAAATATTTTAATTATAATCCTTTATTTTCTTTCTTTTATATTTTTTATATTTTTTTTAATCTTTAAAACAAAACAAGAAATGTTTAGAGAATGAAATAAAAAAACATTCGCCTCACAGGCATGGCTATCTAGATTTACTTTAAAAGCATTAACAATGTATTTCAATAGCAATATAAATAGCCTACTTCTACTGATATTTATCTTTAATTATATTGCTTTCGTAGAAGGGAAGGATAGACGAGGACTGCTAATATTATATCGTCCGATAGACATTACCGCCGAGTGTGCCTCCTCTAATAGCATTAGATATGATCTGTCTTATGGAGTCGGTATGTCGGACACAATAACCGTGGTAAGGGCACCTTTATTTAAAAACTCTTTTTTAGGTCTCCACTTTAGAATTTTATCAAATCCAAATCAAATTACATAAACAATCTTTGATATATTAATCTTTCTATACCCGGAGCCAGAAGGTAAAGAAAGACGTGTTGTCGTTCATGTATAACTTTAGGGCCAGCAAAACCCAGGTCTAACCTTGGTCTAGCTCTGTCACCGGTCATAATTACCTGTCATTTAACATGATTTTTTTCTTATCAAACCAAGAATAAATGTAGTGCTAACTTATTACCGTGCTAGCGACAACGTCTCTGAATGCCACTATTAACGCAAAAACGCAATAAATAAATACTAAGCACTTGATAAGTTGATGACCTTGCCGGGTGGCGAAATGCTGCTGGGTAAAGTCCAAACTTTTTGAAATCTTTGGGGAAATCTTTTGCTCAGTAGTGATAACATAATGTTGATCGATGATGACTGCAACAATAGAAGAGTGAGTTTAATACAACGCGCACTATCAGCCAGCCAGCCTGAAGAACACGATCAATTCACTGTCTTTTTTTTCGTATCATCTTTCATTCAATCCCTCCATCCATCTATCTTTTCAGCTCTAACGACCAATGATATTGCAATTATATAAACCGACGCTAACGCAACTTGCAACTAAATTGTTGCATCTTTTGCAGGTTCTAAGAAATCTAAATGATTTGGACTACCAGTGCGAAGTGGATATTACTACAGATCACACTGTCAGACTAATCGCTGTAATTCGTTTTCCCGATACAATCGCATCAAACTGTGAATCCAATCCAGAGGCATTTCACTTGCTAAAAAGGGAAGAATACTACGCGATCTGTGATGAGGAGAGTCTGAGACACCAAGACGTTGAAACGCAGTACTGGGTTCTTCACACGAAGGGCAGGTTTCGGTTCACTTTTAGAAGCAACAGCAGTATTCAAACTGATATAGGGGTAAGTATTTTGTATTCTAGCCAGAGGCGGATTAACCTTAAGGCAAGATAAGCACGTGCACCAGGAATGCGCGCGCGGATGGAAAAAAAACGAAATTATTTTACGCTCGCCAGTGGAAACACTTTTACATTGAGCCAATGATCTATGGTTTCAGGCATTAGTAGCGTAGTGCTACTTGCAGGCTGTCGTGCCTACATCACACTGGTTTTAGTTTGGTTTGGTTTTATTTTAATTTTGCAGTAATACCAAAATGTCTTTCAAGAGTGACCGTCTTTATATTGCGAAAAGGGCCTATACGCGAGAGATTACGTCATATCCCTCGGACCTGGGCCTGTACCAAAGATATGGTTTAACCGCCAAAGCGAGGAAGAAAACTTCGCGCGGTATTGCGCACATTTTCGGGCTGGATTCGACTTAAGCTTAACTACAGTCAGATTACTACTACTACATTAGTTCTATTTAAAAATATAGGCGCCGAGGAAATACTTGCCTAGGGTGCTCTCGACATTTAATCCGCCTCTGATTCTAGCAAATGATTAATGTTGTACCTCGACTTCTGGTAGCCGTTTTTGTGATATACGTATTAATAGAGCCCTTTGTTCAGGAAAATTTTCTATTCTCTCAAAGTCAGCGTTTGTCTTTTTTTTATCTGGCATCTTTGTATTTCTGGCTCCCATAATACAAGTTTATCCTGGTAAGGCCATGTAAGTACCTGTTTATTTTATACTTGGTTAATTTCTAGGCTTACTTGTATGAAGTAACTGTCACAACTGCACGACTTAGATCCCGTAATGATACGTCGTGTATATTATCGAATGAAACTGAATGTTATGCTCCTATTCGAGATGAGTACTATTGTATGACAAGTGGAGTTCAGTGCGATGGCATCAAGAATTGTGGAACTGAAGGCTGGTAATTCATTAAATTATTATCAAACCAATATCTTATTTTTCGTCTCAGGATCTTACTTCTCACAAATTGCTAAACTCAGCTACGTCCTTGTTTCGATACTCTACCTTTTTCTATTTCAACCTCAAATAAATGGTCAATGCTCAATGGCCTTAATGGTATTTAAAATGCGACGCAAAACAATCCTCGGGATGTTTTTAATGTTACGTAATAATTGCACTACCTGTAATCGTTTTCTTGTCACCAGGAACGATGAACGCAAGTCGGATTGCAAGATTCCAATCGAGCAGCTCGGTTACCCTCCAATAATAGCCTGTATTACCATCATGCTATGCGTACTGTTAGCTGGCATCCACATTCTGCAAAAATGCCTTCCAAAGGCTACATCTTTCTTTGTCTTTAATTCTACTAGAGACAACAGGTTCTGCATCGTCTCGCAATCAAAACTTCCTGATGAAGGCGTTTATGAGCAAAGTCAAGCATTGGTTAGGCAAAAATCAATAATACCGGTGTGTATTCTTTTTTATGATAGAACTAGGTTTTGATTGCTTACTAAGAAAAATTTTTGTCACCATGGCAAAATATACTACTGGAACCCAACGAACCACACTAAAGGGTGTGTCTTTATTTTAGTGGATTTCCACCACTATTGGCGTCGATGAAATTGGTGATAAAAGAACGCTGTTGCTCTGTCTCTTAGTCGCCACTATCGATACCCACAGGAAGATATTCAAAACGATTCAAAGAGCCAGCAACATCCTATTATGGAAGTATGATGATTCAACTGCTTGTATGTATGCTCTATTTACAGATCGATATGTCTGACTCATCAGAATGCGACTCAGACTCGGATGAAATATCATTTCCAAATCTACAGCTAATGGATTCAATGCACTCTTATGTAAGACCTTTAATTTCCTTTTAATAAAATAAATGCACACAATTAGGAACCAGTCTTCCACCATCAAATAAACGTAAAATCACTTTTAGGAGCCAAAACTTGAAAAGAAAAAATCTAAGTCGGAGATGATTAGGGCAGTTTCAGAACGGATTCAGAAGCGACTACGCTCTGTAGTATCAGAACGCGTACGCAGCCCTCATGAGCCAGCTACTGAGCCAGCCAAGCCATCTAGCGGACAGCAGGAGTAACTATAAAATATCATGCAAACATGATAAAAGTCCATATTAGAGCACCTTCGTTTGTTTGTTTGTTTAGCGTACAAAACTAATTTGCTCTGGCAGTAGATTATACAACGAGTGCATAAAACAGTTCATAATATAAGATGTTTATGAGCTCAAGCGATAATACTTTTTTTTTTATTTATACTGCTTCATTTCAGCGATAATACTGCTACCGTTTCATTTTCAATACTGCAAATAAATGAACCACGAGCTTGTTTATCGCCACTGTATTTTATAAGTACATAAAGGGCTAAAATGTACATTTTATAATATTCTTGTTACTTAAATCATGCTCACCCAACTATGGTTCTAATTTTTGACAGAAGTCAGCTTTAAGTACTTAGATGTAACAAGGTAACTAGCTTTTTCTTTGGAGTTTTATTTTGTTTGGCTGCAATGTCTAACTTTATCTCAAGCCTTAGTAGTAGTAACTTCGAGAAGTAAACACACCTAGCATGAACAAGAACCTTAGGAGCATGAGATATGAAAAACAAATTTTGTGAGAAACAATCAGGACAACAATGTTAAGCAAACGAAGCAATAAGTTTGCAGTGCAAGTTTATGCGTCGACTTTAGCAATATGACTTAGAGGAAAGCATTGGAAGCAAAGATGGTTGATGGTTTGGATGAACGGATGGTGACAAGCAAAACGGAGACAAGCGAAAGAGATCTGAAGTCGAGGGAGAATAAAAATGAAGGAAAGGCTGAGCCTTGGCAAACATTCCAAGTTCAAATTCAGGATGTTTCGAATGAAAGCCAGCTCAAAAATACTCTGAAATTACGAGTGCGTAAGAAAGCGATGATATTGATGGATAGGATGGTGATTAATGAGAGTAGAAGTAGCGAGAAAAGTATGTCAAAATTGTAGCAAGAAAAAAGATGTGTACCCCAGAGGCGTCATGTTTACCTACGAGTATATGTATGTAAGTATATACAGGGTGTAACGGACAGGTTGGCAACTAAGTTGGCAAATACTGTAAGGGCATGATAAGTCAACGTAGCGTAACTAAACAACTGTCAGTAAATAAAATCTTTCAGGAAATGGAAAGAAATCGTCCTCTCCATACAAAATTGCAAACTTGATTGGACAGTTTGTATGGAGAGGACGATTTTTTTTCCATTTCCTAAAAGTTTTATTCACTGAAGTTGTTCAGTTACCAATGGACCACTGTGTACCAGCACTACCAGCACGTTACACAGAAGGACGCTGCTTTTTATCATCCGGTTTGAGATCCCTTGGTCACCTTTTGCGTCACCCACATGAAAGGGGTTGTATTTTTATTACCGAGCACCATTTTTTGGTATATTGGTATTAGAGTTTCGTATAAAGTGAAAACGCTCTCAAGAAATGGACTGTCGATAACGCAATGTGCACTTAGTACTGTAACAATGAGCCGGTTTAAAAAAAAGAAAAACTAGTTTTAATTTTCTTGATAGATGGCGTATTTGTAGGAAAATTTAACTGTCAACTTATTTTTTACTAGTGTCGTCTAAGGAGGTTTATTTACTTCACGCTTCATCTATGACAGATTTATTTTAAGTTCTTTAGCAACTCTACCAACCCGCGTCGCACTCTTCACCATACAGATTTCAACACCTGAAAGGTTGCCTGGTAGAGATTGCTACCTTAGCAATAAAGCCGCCATTTGTACATTCTTTTGTATTAATGTTTCTTGTTTTTTAAATTTCTGTCCTGGGGTGTGCAATAAAGTATATTTGTATTGTATTGTAACTCTCTTCAGCGCCATCTATCGACACCTTTGAATACTCAGTTGACGCTTAGCTGCGAAACCGGCTCATTACTTCTAGGTTTTTAGTTGAGTATAAAGGAGGAATTTTATTCAAAGCTTGAAGTTCAAGTAGTGCAAATAATTTGTAAGGTTGATTAGATTCTATAATTGTTATTAATAATTAATAAACAAAAGTGTTTTCAATCATTTTCTGTTTTATTTACTTCGATTATGCTTGTTGAGGAATTCTTAAGTTTTTGTCTGGGTTTGTGTGGAGTTCCATCATCTTTTCAAAATCCGGAAGACGTAGCGTGGACAGGTGACCACCAGAAATGTTTTCAAAAATTATCATAACGATCAATATTTCGACCCAGCTTTACCAAAATAAAATAAGGGCAATTCATCATAACATCCCATGAAAATTCTAGTTTTTGGTCGAAAAATGTGGAGGGGAAATACCATAGTCACCTCGCTTGTCAGTGTCAGCGTTAGCGACCGCAGTAAGTAAGATGGTATGATACACAGGAGGATGCTGCTGCCCATCCTCCAGTTTATAACCCTTAGCCGCCTCTTACGACCCCCACGGGTATGTATGGGATGTACTATTCTTTGCCGGCACCACACGGGACAAGGACAATTAAAGTCACCTAATCGTGATGATGCCTAAAAGATGCATGCGACTCATTAAGGATTTCTTTATTTAAAGATTGGATTGCTTACTTTGTTTCATATTGTCAAATTGAAAATTACATTAATTGTTCAGATGTCTGTGAATAATATTATGAGTGTTCTAAAAAAAATTAAAACAGTATACAAACTTGTCAAAAGACAGCAAAAACAAAGGAATTTAACAAGAATAATATTTAATGTCAAAATAAATGTGAACTGTCAGATTAAATTCATAATTATGTAAACTGTACTGAAACGTAAAGCGAAATAGTAAGGTAGAGAAGTTTATTTTATTTCTATACCATATACCTACCACTTTTATCAACAAGGCTACACTGGCAATATCAAACTGTCCAGTATTGCTTGCTTTGCCCACAGCCAAGATTGAACAGCACACTACAATACTTAGTTGTTATTTTTGACAACTATTTCTTCCACAAAGCGGATTTTCACCAGTCACATTTTTGCAACTAGCATTAACGAACACAACACTATGTTTAAACTATGAGGTTACAAACCATATTGTAAAGTCCTTTTCTATGTATAAAATGTCAATCGTGATGTCAACTTATGTTAATAACTTTCATGTATTCTATGGTTAATAAGATTATGTAAATACGTTAGAAAGAGTTGAACTAGAGCTGCAGTTTCCAAAAACTTATATCAATCTCTTTGCTATATTTCACTAATCGAAACGACATCAAGTAACAGGTATAAATAACCTTAACCCATTTCTTACTAGAACAAATGTATTTTTCAGAAAGTACGGTTTAACCCTCTGATGAAACATTTAGGCGTCGACTGAATGATTTGTTATTGGATATAGTACTGTACTCTGTAAAAGAGTATATTAATTTTATTAAATAAATTTTGACATGTTATGTGGAAGGAACGGAGGGAGGCCTTTACCAAGCAGTGGGACAGAAATGGCTTATAAGATAAGATAAGATGACATAAATATTTAATGTTAAAAAAAAGTAATTTATCTGACATTCCTTTGATATTATTTATTTACATTATTTATTTAAGGATTGACATTATTTATACAATACAATACTCTTTTATTGCACACAGATAACAACAAGTACATAAACATATGTGGACAATTGGACATATTTATTTAAGGTTACTTAAGTTTTTCTTTTATTGGTTTACTTTGACATTTTCACTCATTTTGACATTAAATATTATAATTACTATGAATTTCCTTTGTTTTGCTTGTCTTCTGACATATTTTTTAAATTATTTTAATTTTATTTTCAATATTATTGACGATCATATTATTCATTGACATCTGAACAATCTATGTAATTTTGAATGTGGTAATCTATATATAAAAGAAAGTTGTGTTAGTTACACTATTTATAACTCAAGAACCGCTGAACTGATTTGGTTGAAAATTGTTGGGGAGGTAGCTTAGAACCAGGAAAAGGACATAAGTAGAATGTTTTTTTTTTATAATTAGTTACACTATAACTCAAGAACGGCTGAATCTATTTGGATGAAAATTGGTGGGGAGGTAGCTTAGAACCTGGAGATGGATATAGGATATTTTTTTTGTTTTTTTATTTTTATTTTTTTTTTTTTTGCAAAAATAGTTTTTTATACAAAAAGAAAGTCGTGTAAGTTACACTATTTATAACTCAAGAACGGCTGAACGGATTTGGCTGAAAATCGGTGGGGAGGTAGCTTAGAACCAGGAGACTGCTATAGGATGGTTTAAAAAATAATAATAATTAGTTTCACTATAACTCAAGAACGACTGAACTGTTAGTTACACTATTTATAACTCAAAAACGGCTAAACCGATTTAGGTGAAAATTGGTGGGGAGGTAGCTTAGAACCAGGAGACAGATATATGATGGTTTTTTTTAGAAGGATATAGGATGTTTGTTTTATAATTAATTACACTATAACTCAAGAACGGCTGAACGGATTTGGTTGAAAATTGGTAGGGAGGTAGCTTAGAACCAGGAGAAGGATATAGGATGGTAGGGGTAGGGGTAGGGGCAGGAATAGTGGTAGGAGAACGACTGAGAAAGTCGTGTTAGTTACATTATTTATAACTCAAGAACGGCTGAACCGATTTGGTTGAAAATTATTGAGGAGGTAGCTTAGAACCAGGAAAAGGACATAGAATGGTAATTGTAGGGGTAGGAGAACGGTATAACTCAAGAACGGCTGAACCGACTTGGAGTTACACTATTTATAACTCAAGAACGGCAGAACCGATTGGGTTGAAAATTGGTGAGGAGGTAGCTTAGAACTAGGAGACAGATACAGGATGGTTTTTTTTGAGAAGGATATAGGATGTTTTTTTTATAATTTGTTACACTATAACTCAAGAACGGCTCAACGGATTTGGTTGAAAATTGGTAGGGAGGTAGCTTAGAACCAGGAGAAGGATATATAGAATGGTAGGGGTAGGGGCAGGAATAGTGGTAGGAGAACGACTGAAAAAGTCGTGTTGGTTACATTATTAGGTAGGAGAACGGTATAACTCAAGAACGGCGGAACCGATTTGGTAGCATAGAACCAGGAGAAGGATATAGGATGGTAGGTTCAGGGGCAGGGCAAAATAATTGTACTGAATAAAAAATAAAATCTGCTTATAAGAACGGGGTAGGGGTAGGAGTAAGGGTAGGAGTAGGGGTAGGGGCAGGGGTAGGAGTAGGGATTGTCTGAATTTAACTCAGGCGAACCTATACATACCCGTGCGAAGCCGGGGCGGTCTGCTAGTATGAAATAAAAGGAAATCTAAATCTATGTGTGCCTGCTTTGTGCAAAGGCCATCTGGGGAAGTACAGTCAAAAGCAGGCCAAGCTTGACAACGCAGTGTGACTTAGGGTCATGGTCCACAGCACCGACATTTGTCGAATGCATGCAAGCTACGAATATCGTTTGCATTTTAGTTCAGTCCATGTAATCGAAATGCCAGCGATAAATCAGTGACCTAACAATTCATGGACTCCGGGTAACGGATAAAATTGGCTGAAGAAGTGGCATAAGTAGACCTTTTTTCTGGCAGGATGCAGTTGCAAGCAAGTGATTAATATCTAGAGTCTTCAACGGATAAACTCACGTTTATATTGATGGAATAGGACCGACAAGTTTCAATCCTGTTCGAGAATCTTCTTCAATCTTCTTTCTTCAGGTCGGCAGTTTCAAGGACCGCCGTCTGTCGCCGTGTCGCGCCGAGCACTACGTAGCGCTGCACGGTGAGCGCGGGCGGAGAGCTCAGGAGGTCATGGGGCGGGAGAAGTTGATGGATTCTGTTGCTCCTTATTCTGCGGGAAGGTGGAACACCAGACACTGACGACATCATCCCTTTCTAAGTTCGTAGGAGAAAATGCAGGCGTTACCGTTCGTAGCACTGGTTTCCACGCCTGCGACGACGACTAACTTGTCCGTTGAAAAACATTGAGCTTAAACTGCTGTATTTTGGTTTGAAGGATAAGAGAGCCAGTAAATTTACTGGGATATGAGACATTTTATTTCATTTCTTAGTATAGGCAACGCGCTTAAGTTGCCTTATTTGTGTCAAAGTACGTCACAAATATTATTTTTGTAGTGCAGTGAGTTGTGAACACTTACCGTCGGGCATCTGAAGTTAAGTGCCTCGGGCATCATGACGGTTAACGTCTTTGCATCTTGTTTGTGACGTACTTTGCATCTTATTTGTGCCGTACGTATTAAGTGACATAAAAACGTCGATCACCTGAGGGTAAGTGCCTCGAGCATCATGACGGTTGATGCCTGTGCAACTTATTTCTGCCGTTAGTATTTTTGACACAAAAATGTTGGCCACCTGACGTTAAGTGCCTCGGGCATCATGACGGATGATGCCTGTGCAACTTATTTGTGATGTACTCTGCATCTTATTTGTGCCGTACGTATTTGTGACATAATAAAACCCCTTCCACAAAAGTATTTTGTATTTTTTTCTATATTATTTGCAGAACAAAACTACTATCTAAACTTGCAAAAGTAAGTGGAGGATCATGTAAACGTAGTATATCTCTACCGTGGAAGGGGTTTTATTATGTCCCAAATACGCAGAGTAGAAAATACCTACGAGGTCCATAATCCTATCAATATGTAGTAGTGCACTGAACTCTTTCCACTGAATGTAACTTTCAAATGAGATTGCTATTTGTATCTCAACCAGACTCTACGCAGACTTGGGAATTCAATATGAAGGATGTTGTTTACGTAAACAAACAAACATGCACAAACAAGCTATTAGTGTCTCAGACGGCAATGTGAATCTGCTTTAGATTTGTAAAAGAACCTGATTTTTATCAGCGATACAAACTTTTGCGTTACGAGATTTAGAAATTCGCAATTTCTTTAAACGAGAATACAAAAATTCTCGACAAATTAAATACAACAGACGTAAAACCTAATATTTAGGCGCCAGAAAGCAAGAGAAGAAGATAGGTCGAAATATGAAAAAAAATATACCTCTCATAGAGAGATAAATTTCTTGTCGTATTTCGACCTTGACTCCGTGAAAATACTTGTTTAGTTCCATGGCTAGACTCACTTTACATGGTTAATAAAATCACAGTAAAATCATCGTGTCTAATGACCATCCTGGTTTGAGTTAAGGCGCACTTAGTCGACTGCGGTCAACATTAAATCAGGACCAGGGAATGCAGAACGAAATAGCAGCCAGGATTAGAGGAATGAAAAATGTGCCGTCCTATCTACCGCTATGGTTGAGGGAGCTGGGACTCGTGTTAATGCCAACAGATTGGCTCCTATCTGACTGATTTATACAGTTTTAAATCGATTCTGGTGCAAAGCTTTTAAAGGCTTATTCTGTAAATGCAAGCATTTTGTTCTACGACTCAAACACTCTTCGTTATTGCTTTGTATAGAGTCAGCTACCTAACTTATAGGATTTGCCAATAGCAAATGTTTTGAAACAGTCACTGCCACCTGATGTCCAAAATCCTGTAGGCAAACTAAACCCAATCGTAAACAATGTTTTGAAGGTTATTGACTAACCCGACTGACAGTGTTTTCAAGCTGCGACTGCGGTGTGATGCCACAAACTATGGCCCTACATCATGCTTGCTAAAGGATCTGTACAAGACAAGTCTGGGCCAATCGCAGTCCGCGTTTTTTAATGCTCATCCAAAAGAGTGTCAGTGTCACCAGTGATACAAAAGAAGAAGAAGCCGCCAAATGGACTCTGACGGCTGGCTCTGAGCACGGAAAAGGCTCACGTTGCTTAAACACTAGCCAGTCACCAATCCAACTTTTGACTAAATCCTGCTTGAACGAAAAGTAAAAGAAACTAAGTACCATTCGGCTAAGAGCGATTTTTTTATTGCTATAATTATTTATAAAGCTTGAAATATACATACAAATATAACTAACAGCCTGCAAACTAGTTCTGACAGCTGAATAATAGTTTTCTGGAAATAGATTAGGCGGGCTCTTTGTAGGTTTATTTAGGTGTGCCCATTGCAAAGTTTGGAATATCCAATGTAAAGCACGTAACAAGAGTACCAACCACGAAGGATTATAATAATCCCAGATCCCGCTAAAAAATAAGGAAAGTCTGTGAATACCACTATCGCAACATTCTCCATTTATCTCACTTACAGCTAAGTAAAGGGAAATGTTCGTACTATTTCTGGCCGAATAATACAACTTGGATGAGCCTTCTGCAAATAGAAACGCTTTTTGTGATGAAATGTGGACAACGTGACTTGGGAATTCTGTTTATTTTTAGCTTCGATTACCTGGCTGCCTGGTTGTAGCAGATTTTTACCATTGTACGTATGTAATAAAACTTAGTTTTATGCTCGTCTAGAAACTCCATCAAAGTTAACATAATATATGAATGAATATTCAAAAAATATATTGTAAAAATATACAAGGAGACCTGGGGCGCGGGCGGTCTGTTTCATTGACAGTTTCTTTGTTTTAATAGAAATTATAATTTCTTTATTGTTTGACATGTTATAAAAATTAAAAAAAATATTAAACAAAAACTTTAGCAATAATATGTAATGTTGTTCAATTTAAAAATTATTCATCGAACTCTACTTTTAAGGCTTTAAGCGCTTTTTAGGCTAGGTAGTGTTATAAATTTCGACTTGGATTCGAGTTGTTTTGTCGTTGTTGCAGATTTTAGTCAATCGAAATTACCAAATATTTTAAACTTTGAATCTCGAACGATAATATCGGTTCTGAAAAAAATAGAGCTCCAACCGAAAGTTGTTTAATTTACGTATTAAAAAAACGATCATATGACACCAAGGCATTGAATAATACTCCTTAAATATTCAAAGATATTCAGCAGACATCGAAACCTCATCTTTATTCTCTAGAATTTCTTATAAATTTTCTCTAAATAAACGAAAAAGTTAATCACCGCGATAGATAATTTATGTAGTATGCGCTGATGAAAGTTTAATATCCAGAGTATAAATAAATCATGAATGTGAAAGAAAACACCGAATAGAAAGAAAGAAAGAGATATTTATTTCTTGCATTAAAGTTCTTAAAACTATGGAACCAATTTAGTTATTATATGCAACGAAAAGGTCCAGCGGTTGGACCGTAACGCTGATGTTCCGCGAAACCCAATATACTTATACTACTTCTTCATAACATCCCATGAAACGTCCACTACAGGACAGGGAGCTCCCTCCAGAATTCTAGCTTTTGCTGGAAAAATGTAGAGGGGAAGTACCATAGTCACCTCGCTCGTTAGCTTTACGGCTGGCACCATAGACCGCGGTTGTAGGTGACCGCAGTAAGTAAGATGTTAGATACATAGGAGGATGCTGCTGCCCATCCTCCAGTTTATAACCCTTAGTCGCCTCTTACGACACCCACGGGTAAGGAAGGGTTGGTACTATTCTTTGCCGGCACCACACGGGGCAACTACTTAAAAATACTAAATAGCAATTGGAGGTTTGAAATAATACAGGGTTGCTCGTGGGTTGCTCAAACGGTAGAATGTCATTCTGATTATTTTTTTATTTGAAAATAATTACAAACATTCCACTCAATTACGTGACATTTTTGGTATTGAAGAAGAATAGTAATAAAAAGTTCTGATAACATGGCTAGTTTGGCTGAGCTGTAGTCTTACGATGCCTACTTAACCTCTGCTTCATAACTATATCAGTCGCCTTTTACACCACCCTTTTCTTAGCTGTGCCTAACGGGGACGATCGATTATAGTCAAGTTTAATTTAATGTCAAATGTTCACCCTACGCTTGCAAACATAAAATACAACGCAACAAGTATTGGCCAATTTTGTAATTTGCGCTAACTCGCCACTAGCACACGTGTTGCCCATACCGACTCGCAAGTTGTCAGGATTGGGGACGTTTTTCTTTTCATCAATGCATATGGTAATGACCAATTAACCCGAGCGAAGCAAGGAGTCCAAATTCTTTGCATTTACTTATTTCTTTATGTTGGTCATATTGGTTTCGCAGAATTTATCCTGACTGGCAACATAGCTCCATGAGTTTTCAGTTTTCACCCTAGGACCTAAATTAACAATACAAGTGGCTTTTGATTACAACGTTGTTCCTTAAATAACCCAAATTCCGCCTCCAAAATTACAGGCCATGCCTTTGTACAGAATTAAACCCGATTTTAAGCCCCGACTTCACGAGGTTTTAATTGTGATTTGAGAAACGTTCAAAGTTGATGCCACCAAAAGCTTTAAATGCGATATAATCTCGAACAAGATTTAATTTAGGTTGGACAAATTATAATGGATTGGAGTAGCGATAACTGGCAAAGTTTCTTAATGAAAGTTCGAGAACTTCGTCGTTAACAAATATCAATAAATGCGCAATCTACGCGTTTTGTATCATCCTGTATTTTGTAAGAATTTCATTCTCGTCCTCTCAAGATATTGAAAAGAAAACAGAGCGTTGGATATCTTCCGTTTCATTCACACCAGAAAGAGAGAAAAATTGATAATGTGCTTATGAAGAAACAAACACAGAGCATGAAATCATGTGGGGAACCACAGTGGTGTCTACATGCCCCTTTTTTCTTCAAAGACACACGTGTTCATGACCACACCACACTCGAGCAAAGTCTGTGACGAATTGTATTTCTTCGTCTGGCTAGTTTTTTTATATGACTGAACTTGGCCTGAATTTACAGCATGGCTGATTTCGGCAGCATAAACTAGAAATCCTATTCACCTTCTTTATCGTCTATAGAACCTGTAATTTTAAACATGCAAAACCTCTCTGGTGGTTCCATACATGTAACTGAACAACTTTCGTTCTACAACTTTTACAAATAAAAAAAAATATCCATTCTCTATACAAAATGAAAATCTGATCCGGTCAATTGTTATGGAGAATAATTTATTTTTAATTTTAATTTGAAAAAGTTGTAGAACAAAAGTTGTTCAGTTACGTGGGTGGATCTACCCCTCGAGAGGTTTTGCGTATTTAGAATAACACATTGTATTGTGTAAGCGAGTGGCCAATAGGATCGACGCCATATTCAATCATGCCATTAAAAAAATCTTTGTAGTAGCGCATCTATTATACGAGTATCTATGTGACTGTAGGTAGGAGTACCTCTTTAGTTTTTAGTGGCCCGTTCCTCACTCCCGTATGTTCATTAATTCTACATTGTCCGCAATACAAGTGGTCAAGTTAGATTAGATTAACCTAACTCAAAGGCCCGGCCGGCATGGCAACTCACTGGGTTAGAAACATGACAGATAAATTCTGTAGTCCTCTTTTTGTACGAAAAGCAGCATATTATATTTTTAAGTTCATAAATCTGGAAGAGCTACTAGTCCATGAAGCGAAATGGTCACTTAAGCAAAATCTCGTCGACATGTGTATCCTGCCCATCTTAACCTATTGTGCGCAACGTGGTCTTTGTCAGAAGCACAAAAGTCCAAATTCAAGATTTACCAGCGTGGCATGGAGCCCAGTATTCTAGGAGTCAGAAAACTGGCATAGTATACGTAGACAAAAAGTCCTCTAAGTTGAAGTGGGATAGGACAGGTCATGTCTGTCGCATGCACCCGGATGGTGGGCTAGAGTAGCCACTAAATGAGTGCCAGAAGATGGTCGCAACCGTCGAGGCCGACCCCGGAGACGACACGGCGCGTTGACTTAACCAACTTTCTGAGAGGCTGGCAGTTGGAGGCTCAAAACAGGGAAGAACGGCGCAAGAGAGGGGAAGCCTTTGGCCAGCAGTGGGACCTATTATAGGCTATATAAAAAAAAAACGTATGCAATTTTTCTGTGGAGTAATAGACTTTGGGAGGTGAAGAAATATATAGAGGTGACATCAGATGCACGTGGTTCCTCTCCCTGCTACACCGCCCGGCGCCAAACTATAGTACGCGTTAGCTCATAGTATGGCGCGCGAGGATTTTTTTAAATATTTTCTTTGTGTTCCTTTATCGTTACTGAAACACCCCCTAAGCTATGGCACGCAATTAAATTAACACCCTATATAATGATGAAATTAATAGAAAAACTATCACAGCTGAGTAGGCTTCACAGGTTAATAAGCTATAGCCGAAAAACTGGTAAAAATTAGCAATAGCAATCAGGCGCTACTAGGACCTCGCTGAGCTTTAGGAGGTTAGAAGTTTATGTTATGAAAGTCATGAAATACTTTGCTGCCTTTTTAATTTTGGCGGTTATTATACGAGGTTAATCTGCATTTGACACTGAGCAACATAAACAACAGAAATCTTAAAGATCGTAAGCCGCCGTAACCATATATAGTGACAAAACTATAATCTCCACAAAAAAGGTGTAAAGGGCGTGCTCAGTCAACGAAACTAAACAACTTTCCCATAGAAACATATGTTGGGAAATGAAAAAAATTTTGACCTCTCCATACAAATTGCCCACTCTGGTCGAACAGTTTGTATGGAGAGGTCAAAAATTTTCTTCATTTCCCAACATTTGTTTCTTTGGAAAAGTTGTTCAGTTTCGTTGACTGAGCACGCCCTTTCAGTTTTCGGTACACCGTCCCTTACACCCTATATGTTAGTTATATACATTTCTAAATTACCGCATTGTTTCGTTATTGACAAGTTATACAGCTTTGTTAAATTACCGTAAGACTATGCAAAGTTGCCAAAAACAAATTCAAGACCAAATGAGTCTTAAAATCTGATCCGGCCAGGTATAGGTTTTGTTCACATGCTCTATTAACAGATGTATAAATTTGAAACAGTAACCCAAAAACGTAAATTATTGTCAATATGGCCGGACTACATTACTTGTCACTATATTTGGTACGGCGGGTTACGATCTTTAAAACGTCGCAATTAGTATGTGAAATGGTCAAATCTATAATAATTTCATAAAGACAAACGGTAACCTTTTTCGGAATTTTAATATCCACAGGCTACAGTACTATTATTGTTCAGAGTTAAAATTTATGTCAATAATGTCAACTGTCATTCCATATAATTCATTATGCTTTCGTCAAGTGGCACGTTCTCTAGACCCCCTGTGCTGCCTGCGCATTCTAGATTGTCGGTTGATTCGTAATCACTTCCTTATAACCTTACAAGCCCTATTCATATACATTCTGCAAACTCTGAAAAATATGGCAAGAAAAGCAGAGCTTTCAACATTATAAGAAGAGGTTAGATGGCTCCATAAATCAGTTGAATTTTATTATAACGTACACGAGCTAAGGAAATAATAAAAGTGGAAAATGCTGTTATAACGACATGCATCAAGAAAATGCGCGCTTACAGACTTTTAGGGGTCTGCAGGCTTAAGTTTTATTCCTTCTCGTTTAATGATCAGGTAATCTTCCCTCAAGGTTAATATGCTTTTTACATATGCGTCTGGTATTTAATAAACAGTTACTACTAAGTATAATTATTTAGTTGTGTCCGTGGACCATCTCTACCCGTGGGTGTCGTAAAAGGCGATTAATGGCATACGAACTGGAGGCTGGGCAGCAGTATCTTTCTGTGTATCATACCATCCTACATACTGCGGTCACCAACAACAGCGGTCGCCAGCCGCAATGCCTACTAGCGTGGTGACTATGTAAATCCCATTCAAAGTACCACGCGTTTTTGCTGGAGTTCTGGAGGTAGCTCCCTGTCCAGCAGTGGATCCGGGAGGCTTTAAAAGAAGTTACAAATACTTTGGTAGCCCAACTGAAAGTGTGTATATCGCATTGCATCGCATATACAGAGCTTTGAAGTCCGAGTTTGAAGTCTGAGTTTGAAGTCCATGCCCGCGCAGACCAGACCTATAGTTGCTCTGTGGTCGCAACTGAGATTACTGCTTAAAATGTAAGCATCAATTCGGTTGAAATTGTTTTGTTATCAATTCCCATACTGGCTAGATCTGTACATTCGTCTACTTTTATTATTACTATGGGCTTGATCGTGACCTCTATTAGCCCTGCGGGTGATATTTAATGATGGAAAGTATAAGAATGAACGAAACATAGAGACATTTAAAATTCACTTCAAACGGAACGCAGCGACTTTCGGCCTACCATATGATTGATATGATCATATCATTTATTCATAAAACAATTAATTTGTGGTCTCTGCCTACCCCAACGGGAAAGAGGCGTGATGTTATGTATGTATTAATAATTGTGTCTGAATGTTTACAATACAATAATGCAATTTAAAATAAGAAAAACCAATATGAGATTAAAGTCATACATATAGCAAAATTTTTTTAAACTTTAGTATTTATAAGAATAGAGTAAGTTTCCGACTCAATAAAAAATGGAACTGAATAAACAAACAGAATCAACTTAAAATCTAATCGCGCAAAATTTAAATTAAAGTAAGATTTTTCCAACTCTAACACTCGTTTTGAAAGAGAAAGCGTGCTTTTCTTTCCATCGACTATCCACCAAAGTTTTCAATTTTAACAGGAACGTGATATTGCAACGTGAACGAGATTTAGGTGTTTAAAAATTGTAATTTCGAAGATTATGCGCCATTTTTCATCTTGTTGAAATTAAGTAGGCCTACAGAAAAGAGGAAAAGATCTAGTTTTGTTTCAAAAGTAAATATTTTAAATAATTTATGGTTTAGGGTGGGTGTAAGCTGAGACGCTGAAGGTGCAGGGCAGCACAGAACAGTATTTCCCACTTTCAGTGTTCTTCGTAATAAAGCAAGAGATATAGTCTGACTGCAACCGCTGTACTGCGCCTTAGGTATGCTCACGGCGAGACGGGGGTGGGGGGGGGGGGCATCGCTCTTAATAGCTTACGGCGGCAACTAGTTCTTGCTCTTTCCTTCCCACTCCCCTCACACTCCGCGCATTCCTAAGGCGCGGCACAGCGGTTGCGGTCTGACTATAACACGCGTTATGTTCTGCGCTACACTATCTGCGTCTTGCTTACGCTCACCCTTAGTAAAATACAGCAGCTGGTCTTGATCCATTGTTTTCGTTTATTCTAATGCTTACCACCACATTTTGCAGCTATGTCAAAAGCAATCGGCTAAAGCTGTCAGAAAAAACAAGTTTGTAAAACAATGTTATTCTTTCCGTCAAATATGTACTCTGGTTTTCGTGTCATGGCTGCAAAATAGATTGGTAAGCGTTGGAGCAAACGAAAAAAAAATTATCATGGTGTTTATTTCAAGTATGTGTATCGCTAAATCCTATCCTATATTCCTATTATCCTATCCTATATCCTATCCTATCCTATATAATATTATAAACGCGAAAGTTTGTAAGTATAGATGGATGGATGGATGGATGTTTGTTACTCTTTCACATAAAAACTACTGAATGGATTTTAATGAATCTTGGCACACATATAGGTTTAATCCTGAAATAGCACAAGGGCTACTTTTTACCGCGGGAAAACCCTTCATTCCCACGGGAAAACGCATTTAATGCGGGTGAAACCGCAGGCGGAAAGCTAGTAATAAATAAGGGAAACACACTTCAATGTCGCGAAGCGCTGTTTAGCATTTTAATCTAGTACTTCATTGTGTACGTAAGACACGCGGCTCCGCCCACAACTACGCGCAGCCTACGCGCGCTACGACTTGGAAACGATGAAAATGAGTTTCCGCCTTATTTGCCTCACATTACACCATTGTCCATGACAGTGTTCAAAAAAACGGTGCATGAAAATATCTGTAGCACGGCGTACTCAATAAGTCAGCTTTGTACAGTGAAGCGTTATACAGGATCTTTTGTACACAGGGTGTTAATTAAATTGCGTGGCATAGCTCAGGGGTAGGTTCAGTATCAGTAACTGAAACTCTTTTCTCAAGGAACAGTATGTCGAAAAACTAAAAAAAACGTTTTATCTTCCCATAGAAACTGCATCAGTTTATAGCGCATTTTGTTTGGGAAATAAATGGTTCTTTTAGTTCCTCGGGAAAATTTGAACCCACGTCTGAGCACGCAAGGCACGCAATTAAATTAACATCCTGAATATCTGCAAACCTCTCCGGTTTTTGCTACCCAATAAAACTAAACTACAAAAATAAAATTAAATTCTGTTTGCGTCTAAGAAAGAATCATTTAAAATTTATAAAAACTTTAAATGTCATACGTAAAAATTACTAATCGATGGCAAGAATTATGACGTCATCGTTCAAAAACTTCATACAAATTTTGACGTTCAATAAAGAAGGTAAGGTCTATTGACTAGGTTGGAAACTTGCGGATTGCGTGCGTGTGCGAGCGAGCGGCCGGCGTGCATGTTTTTGTAGTCTAGGCAACGAAGCGGATCGTTGTATGAAGACCCCCGCATTAAATACTCAGTCGATGAAAAATCCAAAAAAAATCGGTACTTTGACTTTGAATCTTTTTTTTTCGTATGAATTTTTTTTTTGATATTTTATTTATTGGATATTTTGAATTTAAATTTAATTCATGATTCTTTATTATCCTGTCAAATAAAATCTGCCTGAGAAATTTATGTTGGGGTCAACTGCTTCGTTGCCTACACCATTGTCGGTAAAATAAAAGTACCGTCATTTAACCGAAATGTTACCATTGTAGTATCGATACCATTATTATTTTGATACCAAAAAAAACGTGTTGACGTCATATCACCAAATAAAAGTATTGATATTTTTCGGTTATTCAGTTCCTGAAGATAAGGCAGTAAAAAATCCTTATATTAAGTAATTAGCATGGTCGTCGCCTATCCAAAATTAATTTAACAACACAGAACAAGTTTGTACGTATTTAATTATTTCTTGGACAGAAGCTATTTGTCTTTCAGTGAGAAACGGTGTTATTGCGTTTCGTTCTACTCAAGTTAATTTACTTAAAGTGGAGTTAAGTTCGGAAATTTTAAATGGAATGGAGGGAAGGAATTGGATGGGTGACCGGGTAGTCAAATGTTGTCAAAGAGAAACTTTCTTATCTTACAAGTGAGCTAACGTGCAGGTGGGCCACGTGGTGGTAAGTGGCCACCATTGCCAATCCAGTGACGTGCTTTTGTGTACAGTTCGTAACCAAACTTTTTTTTGGAGTAGATTGCACCCATTTTTGCCAGAATACGCATAAGCACCTCGAACCAGACCCAGTCGAAATCCCGGATGCCGGATACAAAAAACAAATATTATTTGAGGCTTGCATCCTGAGAAATTAAACTTAGTGATATGTTTCTTGTAGCGCTCGTGAATATTTCAATAGGTTGCTCGATATGTGGCCATGGGTACTACCGGTACCCAGGTGCGTTTCACAAAAAAAATATTCTGGTGGAGCACGCGAGTCATTAAATAGCATCCAGTGATATTTAGTAGTGACAGAAAGTTGACACTGGAGGGAGCTCCCTGTCCTATAGTGGAAGTTTGATGGGATGTTGTGATGATGATGATAAATACAGCTAGGTGCTTTGCCCACCCTGGGAACTAAGATTTTATGTCTCTTATGCCGGTAATTACCGGCGAAGCTAAGCTAGTGAAATTTCACTAGCTCCCTTACCCTTCGAAACGAAATACAGCAGTGCAAACACTGATGCTTTTGCGGGAGAAATAGGTAAGAGGGTAGGACGGACTTTGCACAAAAGCCCACATCATTCAAAACATAAAAAATACTAAAATATTACATTAAATCTAATGTCTGACTATCAAAGGTCTGGTGTGGCTTGATAATGATGGCTTGACGGTGCCTAAGCAGGTAAACTTTTTTTATCATTGTAAAAACTTAAGAATATCACAAAATTGTACAACTTTTCCAAAGAACTATTTATTGCTGCCAGAGGGCTACGAGTATATCCACATTCCACAAAATGACGCCCCCATACATTTTGTATTATACTTCTTTACTGAATATACGGAACCCCCAAACAAAAGCATAGACGTATCCACGTCAAAATCGTATTTTTAGGGTTCCGTACCTCAAAAGAAAAAAACGGAACCCTTATAGGATCACTTTGTTGTCCGTCTGTCTGTCTGTCTGTCTGTCAAGACCCTTTATCTCACTAACGGGTAAAGGTATCAGGTTGAAATTAATACCATATATTAGGATCCACGAACCACACAAGATCTGAATATTTAAATTTTTTACAACGACGCAATCAAAAGATATGGCATTTTATGTCCTCATTTCCATACATTTATTCAAAAATGCAAAACCTACAGGGTACTTCCCGTTGACCTAAAATTATGAAATTTGGCAAGAAGCTAGGCCTCACAGTACAAATAATGGGAGAAGTCTGAAATCATTAAATATTACAACTTTTCTCACAACTAATGGTAACCAATTGTGGTGAGCTCCCGTTTCAAGAACATTCATATAAGAGAGGGGTCAAGTTGGATGGTCGCTGAGGCGATTTTTGTTTTAGTTCTTTTTAAAAACGGGAACACTTACAAACTTGAAAATTGGTATGTTTATAGTGCATAAGCTATAAAATAACAACTAATAAAATTTGGTCAAGCGCGTGTCGGACTCAAAAAATCTAGCACATTAACTTACTGAAATTTCAACTAATACAATTATGTTTATGTGGTGGTACGGAACCCTCAGTGCGCGAGTCCGACTCGCACTTGGCCGGTTTTTTTTTTTCATGTAACAGCAAGTTAGCAAGCGAGCTTGTGGGCCACCTGATGGTAAGTGGTCAACACCGCCCATAGCACCCACTGTCTTATTAGTAGTATAATTGACACTAACAAGACAGCAAAGAGCGTTGCGCATCCTGAGAACTAAGATGGTGTGTCTCATGTGCCAGTAATTTCCACGGCTCCCTTGCCCTGTAAACCAAAACATAGCAGTGCCAACACTGCTGTTTCACGGCAGAAAAAGCAAGGGGGTGGTACTTCCCCAGACGGACTTTGCACAATAGCACTCATTATCATCATATCATCTGGACATAGGCCTCCCCTAAAGATCTGCATGACGACCGGTCCTGCGCTGCTCACATCCAGCGGCTTCCCGCGACCTTGACCAGATTGTCGGTCCACCTTGTGGGGGGCCTGCCAACGCTTCGTTTTCCGGTACGTGGTCGACACTTTAGAACCTTTCCGCCCCTTCGGCCATCGGCAATAACACTTCCAAACGACTATAGCCCTACTATTTGACCTTTGTTCAGTTCCACGGTCTGAATCTACAGTTTCAGTTTTAAAGTGATGTTTTTTAGGGTTCCGATACCAAAATGGTAAAAAAAAGGAACCCTTATGGTGCCGCTCTGTCTGTCCGTCTGTCTGTCACACCTCTATATCTCAGCAACCACTTATGCTATCAACCTGAAATTTGGAATAGTTTTAGAATATAGTTGCCCAACTTAATTGCACAAGAAAAATTTTTGAAAAAAGTATGATTATTAATATAAAGGGGGCCAAAATAGGGGGGGCCAAATTTCAAATTGTCGCTACTAGGTCGAGTGGGGTATCATATGAAAGGGCTTTACTTGTACATTTTAAAATATATTTTTGTATTTTTTTAAATTTCTTAGTTTTAAAGTTATGATGAAAAATGTCAAGAAAAATACCATTCCCCCCCCCTTATCTCCGAAGTTTGAGTAAGGAAAAATCTGAATTAATTACAGTTGACAGAAGTTTATATAAACTTTACAGCAAAAATAAAACGATCTTTCTAAGTTGCACAGTTTTTCAGAAATCTGCAAAAAACCTTTACAAACAAATTTAGTTTTGCGGTCCTGAAAATGGACTTTATTGCTTCCAAAAATACTATAGGTATATCGGAACCCTCGGCGCGCGAGTCCGACTCGCACTTGACCGGTTTTTTTATTATACCCTGTATTCTTTATTGCAAAATGTTGTTTACATTTTTGAAGGACTACCACGTTACAAATGTTTTATAAGCACTGACAGCCCTGCTTAAAGTATGTCAGGGTTGCAAGTTTCACAATAAAAATACATTTATGATATTTTTTAACCGAATGCTGTACCGATTGGAGCATGAATTTCGGTATTTTCGCAGTCAAAGGCTGACAGAGTAACAGACTGTTGGAGGAAATTGAACAAGAAATATTCGTGAATGTGCATAAAATATTTTCCACTTAGCGTTCCTGAATGTAGGTAAGTTTAAAGGGATTCTTCTTCGTGAAAAATTAATAAACGAGATTTTTTTTCTGAGGAGAGTGTTTGACATGCGTAGGCTGTGATAAGTTAACTTAATACGACGTGGGAGGTTCTCAGAATAAGTTGAATACCCAAATATTTACTTATAGAAGCCCATTAAATTTAATAGTTTCTTAGAAGCCTATATTGTTACGGTGGTGTATATAACAAAAATCAGCCTACTTTGTATCATCATATCAGTCGAAAGACGTCCACAGCTGGACATAGGCCTCCTCTAAAGATCTCCATGACGACCGGTCCTGCGCTGCTCGCATCTAAATCGTCGGTCCACCTTATGGGGGGCTTTCCCACGCTACATACGAAAAATAAAAAAATATCACGGAAAATAACACGGAATCGTAAGTGATCAATTTCCTAGTTACCAAATTCGCTTCTGGCAATCGCCGGCTCCTACCGCAGCCAGCTCGCTTTGCTCGTTTGGCTCGTGCGACTGGTCGAAAAAGAAACTGGGTTAAGCTGTGTTTGCCTTTCCTAACGGACCTATGGATCTACAAATTTCTTATGAGTTTATTATTTTTCGAAAGTTGATCGAAGATTGATCAACTGATGAATTACTAGAAGATTGATCAACTTACGATTCTTATTATTTGCCGGTGACATATACTTACATACAGGATGTTAGAGTAAACGGTGCTTTCGTTCAAGGAACTACCTCAGTATTGTGAACTACATTTACTTTGGCTATGAGAGCCATGTCGAAATTAAAAACAAAACTTCACATAGTAATTAGTAGGATCACTAAAGCTGAGCTTGTATGGGGTACCTTGCACCGAAACCTGCTGGGATGAAACTTGGCAGGAGTCAAGTACCTAGTAAGTAACATATTAGAAGTGGTGCTAACCGTTCTGACGATAGAGCAAAAACAAAAAAAATACGTTTCTTGTATGGCGACCCCCTTATTATATAAAATTTTACATTTTTATTTAAAGGTGATATATTTGTTTTAAAAATACATATTCTGTGAAATTTACAACCAGCTACCTATGTCGGTTCAACAGATACAATTTTCAACCTAGTAAAAATCTACACATTTTCGACATTATGCCCCACTGTGCATCTCAGTCGCGTCCTGCTGGGGAGCACCCATAGAATTTCATGTATTCTATGGGAGCACCACTTCTAATATGTTACCTATGGGTATGTACTTGACTCCTGCCAAGTTTCATTCCAGCAGGTTTAGGTGCAAGGTTCGCCTTCTTAGTTATCCTACTAAGCTTATTCCACGATCCCCCTTCTACCATCGGGAGTCCAGACGCACCGCAGGATATCACCCGCACTTGCTTGATATTCCACACATTCGCACAAAACGCTTTGAAATATCTTTTTTTTCTTTTTTTATGCGCACGGCTAAAGAGTCGAATTCTCAAGCTCGTCCCATCGTCGATCTCATCTCTGTCCTCAAGACTTGATCGAATCGAAAAAAATTACGTATGGTAAGTAAAAAAAACTTAATACGTCCTTTAGGAAAATAACTCTTTGAAGAGACACGCTGCTTTCATGTTTTTTAGTTCGGAAAGCCAGTAAAGACTTAAGTTCTATGATCGTTGGGTTAAACTCTAAATTATTCGTATAATTAATTGCATACGATGAATTAACAATTTATGTTCGGCAATTTTAAAGACTTAAAAATATTAGCTGTAAGCTACAATAAAAAGTTAATCTTTATTGAAATGTAAATAAACAATCGGTAACAGATTTTTGTCAAGCCTTTGTTTTTGTCTTTAGTTAGGCTATTGAAAGAGCGAGAAAGGTATTGTATTCGTAAAAAAAATGTTTTTTAATTTTCTTAAAAAGTATGTTCCATATCTCTTATACAGCATAAAAAGCAAGTCTCCCAAAAAAGTCCATCCGTCGGATGGTCTGAAAAGTTAGATGATTCTGTGCTTCGGAGGGCAAATTAAACCGTTGGTCCCGGCTACTATCTAAGGTAGTAGTTGTTAGAGTAGCCATGTCAGAGGGGTTGGGCGGCTCGACAACTCTGAAATCAGGTATGTGAGGACGGTAATCGATCTCTTACGTACCCACACGATATAATGATGATGACTCGTCTCGTATATCGCGAGAAAGTAAGTTCAGTGCTGCTGTACCATTTATTTTTATATAAAAGGTATCTGTTTTGTTTGTTTCGTGCTCAGTAAATTTACACACAACACTCCTTTTTTTCAGAACTGAAGAAAGCCTTGAATCAAGCACACCATACGTCACCATCTTTAGTACTAAAGAAACGAGAACATGTAAAGATTCCACTTTCTAAAGATTGACGAAGAGTTTAAAAAGGAAAACATAACCATGTTATGGACATTTTTCTTCCTCTTTTTCATTAAAACTTCAACAGCATATTCATGTTACATGCCATCATACCCTCATCCATACATTGCTGAAGATTTCGGAGCAGAATGGATGGACTCAAACAACACAAACTCTACAGGAGAAAAAAAACTCAACCAAAGCAATCACACCCCTGAACATGAACATCCATATTATTACTATCCTCCTGTACCGAATCACTTAATACCTCACTATTATGTACCGGAAGATCATCATTATTCTCCAGAAGTAGTTATTATAGAAACGACGACAGAAAGAAGTACTTCAAATAGAAACGGATGCAATATTTGGTGCTGGATACGAAGGGTCGGGTTATTTGTGGTGCAGCAGTTGTTGAGTGATGAAAATAATCGAACTTGAGAAATTTTCAATTATAATCAGGAAATAAACGCTTCTTTAGGGTCGGCGTTGTTAATTTAACTGCCTCAGCACTCGACTAGCACCAGACAAGGGTTCTGGCTGCAATTTGGGTATATGATTTGGTCATGATTCATATTAATAGGGATGATAGATCAGCTCAATACGAATCGATTTGGTCCTTACAAGTTTTTCTGTGCGTCGCTGCGTTTTTGAGTTAAAGCAAAAAAAATTAAAATAAGATACTAAATAATGTTTTTCTTGTCTGCCTTTGTGGCTCCTGTTTTAAATACTTCTGAAGATGTAGAAAATCATGACAATCAGATATTCAGCGCTCTGCATTATCACGGGACGAAGTAGTGAATTTTTGCATTTTGAAGCGCTGTAACTTTACGACGCAGGGCTATTATGGTGGCAGACCATTTTTCTGGGGTTTTATACATTGTATTTAATCAGATAGTCATAGTCTGCCAGGTGAACGTTTCATTGTCAAATTTCAAAATAGGTAAAACTTAATTCCTCAAAAACGCAGGGGCGTGGATGTCCGCCAATATTTTTTGTATCTTCTAGAGGATGCTCCTTATCAGAGGCGGCTCGTCCTAAAGAGCACTGGTGCAGTGCACTCCCTCTTTCACAAAACTCAAACTTAGGATGTATTACCTACCTAGTTAAGTTACATACGATTACATACCTATTTTCATAACCCTATACGTTGTATACATTTATAATAGCCTAAGAAATCATTACGCAACAAATAAGTAGTCAAGTTGTACCAAGTGGCGCGCCAGCGATTCCGCTCCTATGAAGAAATCTTCAGTACAATTCCTTATACGGAATTCAATGAGTGTGAAAGAGAAACATCAACACGCTCGAGCGCGTGAAACAAAAGATTTTCTATGAGAAATTAGCCTCATCAGGAGCGCTGCTCGTGCTACGTTGCCAGGTCGCGCGCGATGCGCATACAGTTCGGTGACAAGGCGCTGTTGCCGATCATACGTAAACAAACTTTTCGTATACAGCTTTCAGTTACTGTTCGCAATTTTGCTTGATAATTTAGAAATAATTGTTTTTAATAGTGTACGTGCTTAATTACTGTAAAAATGGACGAATACAGTGTCGTTTACATTAAAAAATGCGAAAAAGACTTTACAAATACGACTTGAACTCAATGAAAAGAGGCCGCCACAACCTGAAATCGTGCTAGTTCAAAAATGTAGTACAAAAATTCACTTTTAATCGTGTTTTCAAACCATAACAATATTTAAAAACACCTTGGATGTGCGGTTATAAATAAATTGTTTTGTTTCCCGTGTCTGGTATTTGGAGCTGGCGCTGGCGCGCATAATATGTAGGTAAGCCATAAAAAATATTTCATCAATAAATGGTAGGTAAGTAAATTTATTTAAGTATTTAATTTTTTGGTGCACACCCATTAAAAAATGTCACGAGCCGCCTCTGCTCCTTATCATCAGTCAAAGAGGCAGACATGAGCAAATCATATAGAAATTTGTCCTTCATCACCCTTACTACTAGTATATACTAAAATATATAACACTCTTTTGTAGTATATACAAAAGAGTTGACGGAGCGCGGCTCCCCCGCGTTGACCACTATTTTCATTTCTAAATTTAAAATATACTGTAGTATGTGCCACAAAACTTACAGTCCGTTTTTTAATAACTTAGTAGCAACTGTAGCGAGGCGAGGCGGTCTGGTCTGGTGCTAAGGCGATTAATGGACGCCGACCCTTATTGCGCTTTGCCTTACTGATATAAGACTTCGAGTAAGGATAAGAAAGAACAAAATTTGAGGTGCATAATGGAATGTGATCACTTTATTCGTCAAAAATGCTTGATATATTTTTTTTATTGAAAATGTACCTTTTCCATAGATTTATATAGTCAAGATAGGGTCTTGGGAACAAGCGGTTCAAAATTTCTCCATACAAGAAAAAATAGCGCCATCTGTGTAAAATCGCGTGAACTACGTTGTGTAGTACTTCGGTCGGTACTAAATACACGGAACGGAAATAATATGGCGGGAAAAGCAAAACATACTTTTTACTGGTTATATGTGATTAAGGCCTGGTTGTTCAGTTTCATTAATTGGATTATAGTCAAAAACAATAATAAGAAATAACAATAATAATAATAAGAGTATATTGTTTCTTCAACTAAGAACATTCCATTTTGTTGGTAAGTTTATTTGCATCCAATGTTGACAATATGACTGACAACGACTGACATTTGTTGGTCCTAAACGTCAGATTTCGGACCAACGAATTGGGGACATTGTAACGTGCCGATGGGCTAGTACTTATATATAAGTAAATGTCCTTTTCTAAATAAATTTATTTTATAAAAACCTGCTTTATTTGCCCTTGAATTGAGGTAAACAATCACGGCCTATCTACCAATACAGTGCAACCACGTTATTGTTCAGTTAATATCTATGAAATTGATCATTTTATAATGCGTACGTAAAATTTTACGTTACATAACAGTATAACCGTGGGTTTTACTTCGTTTAATACACAGTTAACTGGTTGAATTTCTGTAGAAAATATAAAAAGCCAACCCTACCGAAGTATTAATTTTCCAATATACAACGTGATTATGTAATGTAATGTCTGACTATACTTGAGTATGGTACTTAGAACATGAAACTGAACAACTTTCCCCAAGAAATAAAGGTTGAAAAATGAGATTTTTTTTTTGTTTTCCCATACAAATTCCAATAATGACGGCGCAAGTTTTGTAAGGGGATACCAAATTTTCCAACCAATTTTTCTTGGGAAAAGTTGTTCAGTTTCATGTACTTAGTACCATACTCAAGTATAGTCAAACATTACATAATCACGTTGTATGTACTTTTTTCGTAAAATCTTTACACAACTACCGGTTTGCGCAAGCAGTTTTTAAGCAGTAAATGTGGCCACACTTAGATTATGAATAACGGCAGCTTACACACGAGTGAAAAAATCTGTCAAGTATGACACGGGCGGAAATTCTGCTAGATGTGTCATATAGGTAATCTAAAAAGCGTTGCGAGCGTTATGAGCGGAACTCTCCGCGTCGTAAAGATCCGCCGGTGTGTCGTAAGAGCCCTTCCACATGAAGCGATTCAGAAACACACACAAGAAACACATTGTAAAAAGCTGACTCTTAAAGTACGCTGCCCTGCAGTGGTTTGTTGCCGTTTCTTTTACGCTGCCATAGCACGATCCAAAACGGTGTAGACTCGCTCTATTTACATTGTATTCTGCATGACATTCAATAAGTATTTTGTAAAGAATCTACAATGAATAAATTATCTGAACCTGAATCTTAGCTCTAGCAGTAGAGACGCAGCTACAAGAAAGAAAAGCTATAGGACCTTAGACTACGTGTATGAGACTGTTTCTTTCCTTTCTATAGCTGCATCTCTACCGGATTGCAATCAGATTGACCGTATGTGGGCACCCACTCATGCAACAGCAGCGTGGGATCACACAATCGCGGTTATGTGAGGGCGTCTACGGTTGCAGCACTAATGCCCCATTGCTAAGCCACCTAACGTAAAAGCGCTCTCAGTAAAAATAGCCATAGAGACGACAGCTCTGAACCATTAAGAAAACAGCTGCTTATATAAACACAATGTGATTTCAAAAGCGCAAAACAAACAAAGTTAATAAATTATTAGTCAAAACTTGAGGTACACGAACTCGTTAAATATGCTTTCAATATATTTAATTAGTTAAATTTATTAATAAAAAATTACTTCGTAAAAGAGATTTCAAATTTAAATTAAAATGGTTTAAAATTGCTTTTTTCTTTTCTTTGCACTCACGTTATTAAAATTCCAAACTAAGAAAACAGTGTCTTGAGAATTCTTTTATTTAATTTAAACAATCTACGTTTGCAAACATTCTTTTAATATTTGTATCTTTTGAAAGCTATATTATATTATAGTCATGGAAAAATTATTTTAATCTTGGACTTTGAATACAGCAACGCATTTTCCATCAAAATTTATGTAGTTTATTTATTTTTGAATAAAAATATAATACCGAATTTAAATGAAATATCTAAGCAAAGTATTCTATGCAAGCAGTGAAGATTGGCATTTTATTGGTGTGAATAAACTATAAATAAAAAAATCTGATACGAAGTTTTTCAAGTAAAAGGCGAATCCAAAACCGTATTATATTTTATTTTATTCAATATTTGTTTCACTAACAATCTAAAAGAATTTTTACGTTAAAACATGATATTATGTGCCTATTAACATATTATAAAACGTATAAGTACAAGGAGGAACTGAAAGGATATAGCAACCCCGTTGGATGAGAACCGCCCCTCTTAACTATCGCATTGTGTATGGGAATACACATTGGACTAACAGCTGATGCAGCTTCTTTGAGAAGTTTTTTTTATATTTCGACTCATGTTCCACGAGAATATGATCCGCTTCATGGACAGACTCATACGTTTCATGCTTGATATTTTTTGTTAAACGTTGTATACTAGAACTATAATACCTACAATGAATAAGTGCAGCGACACACTAGCGGAAATTCCAACGCGGACAGTTCCGCGACCGAATAATCTGTCAAGTATGACACGAGCGGAAATTCCGCCAGATGTGTCAAAGGTAACCTAAAAAGCGTTGCGAGCGTTATGAGCGGAACTCTCCGCCCGCTTCCAAAAGATCCACAGGTGTATCGCTATTCTAAGACTTCCGTTGTGTCCATAAATAGTGTGATTTTAAGACACTATGGAGGATTCCCCTTGGCTGGTATGAATCGATGACGGATCAGACGATTCTTCCGGTCTGCGACGCGTCACTGAACGCAGCCTCTGCTGTAATTTAGCTTTCATGTCCCTAATTGTATTTTTCTTGCTTTTATCTTCAGTCTCCTTTGAAACCTAGGGAAACAAAGATTGTATCAAGGGGTGCTATTCTGAAACTAAAGTAAGACCATCGTAAGAAACCCGTTTTGACAGCTGTCAAATGTATGAAAAATACAAAATCAGCAAAGAAAAATAAACGGGTTTCTTATGATGGCCTTGCTTTAAATAGTTTTCGATTCAGTTCAATATTTGTATTCATGCATGAAAGTTCAGATTGAATTTTTTCATAACAACACCTTAGACGACCACCTTTGAATGGTGGTGACCATTTAAAGTGGGACTGCTGAGGCAGATAAGTTTATGCAGACGTAGTTGCGACTGGGAGCAGTTGCTACTAACCCGTGTAGGCAGCAATGGCAAAAAGTCCATCACCCATACATACCCGTGGGTGTCGTAAAAGGCGACTAAGGGTTAACTGGAGGATGGGCAGCAGCATCCTCCTTTTTATCTTACATCTTACTTACTGCGGTCACCTACAACCGCGGTCCATGGTGCCAGCCGTAACGCTAACAAGCGAGGTGACTATGGTACTTCCTCTCCACATTTTTCTTAGCAAAAGATAGAACTCCGGAGGGAGCTCCCTGTCCTGTAGTGGACGTTTCGTGGGAAGTTATGATGAAGCATCAGACTTAATTCAAGCCAGAAAAATCAAATCGGGCTTCCCAGATTGCACATAAAAGCTCTACATCAAAGAAAACTGTATAAAAACGAATCACTACTGACGTGCTCTTGACTGTACGTCTAATATGATAACGATGATCATATGGAATTCTTGACTCATCATAACATTCCATGAAACGTCCACTGCTGGACAGGGATCTCCCTCTAGATTTGAAGGGGAAATACCATAGTCACCACGCTAGTTAGCATTTTGGCTGGCAACATGGACGGCGGTTTTTGGTGACCGCAGTATATAAGATGCTACTCTAGATAGACACTGTTGCTGCCCATCCTCCAGTTACTAATCCATTATTCGTCTCTTAGGACACCCACTGGTAGAGATGGGTTGGTACTTGCCGACACCCAAGCCACCCAAAGCACCGTGAGTAAAAATTACAATGTAAAAATAACTGAGTAAACTTGTGCAAAATAAATACATTTGATATTAATGATGGCACTGAAGGATCCTCATTTTGTAAGTTCTCGGTCTCCGAATCAGACACATCGGAGTCAGAATCGATCCAGGCGACCTGAAAACAATGTACAACCACAAATTATGGACACTTGCATATATAGATATTATAATATGTAAAATTAGAAAGGAATTCTATTCGTTGACTATGACGGATCTGTCAACACGTAGCTCAAATCACTGGACAGATTGGGCTTTTTCGAGTCCAATTCGTCCAGTGATTTGAGCTACGTGATCTGTCTAACGAAGGCTCATAACGGATTTAGAAAATTCATTCTCTAAATGGGTACCACCGCCACGCAAGTGCAGTAAGTTGTATTAACAATAAGATTATCTTACGTGGGACTGAGTTCCTTAAATAAATAGGATTGACCTTTAAACTATAAACATAATCGAAGTTATTAATTAACTATTATTTTTTCTAAGAGTTAAAATATTTATATTCAAATATAATTAAATAAATAATATCCTTTCATCCCTGCAGATAAAACTAATACAGTAAAAATTTTTATTTACAAAAACCTGAGAAGACTGAAGATTTTCTAAATTCAAGCAAATTTAAAAAAAATTGCGGATGAATTTGGATACACCCTAGATATCCAAACTCTACTTCGGCTGGGAATCGAACCCAGAACTTTCAGGACAGTAGGCATCCTAAGCAGGTCATCGTGTTAAAATACTCAGCTCTTTCAAATTCGCTGACTGGAGGAGGTTGCAGCATAGAATCGATGCAAAGCCTGTTGTCCTCATTGGTGTTGTAGACGAAGAAGGAGGTGGCCTTAGGAAGGCACCTTCTTAGAATGTGTGACAGGGCCAGGAGGAAACACATGATGATGGCCATGACGGCCAGGATTGGAGGGTAACCAAGGTGCTGAATTGGGATCTCGCACTCGGACCTGCGTTCGTCGTACCTGTTAACAATCACAAGGATTATTTAACACAATCGCTCACTCTGGGCGGCAAGAAATAACGGTGGGGGTGCATTCTTTTGTTCTTCGCTGTTCTTTCTAATAATTTCAAAGTTCTGTTCTATGCAAAGATTTTGGAAACTACGCCAGGGGGCGTTTAGAAGCGCAGCGTTTTTCTTACGTCAAAGGAGTTATTGTTACAGAATAGACTAGCTGCGCCAGCCACATAAAAAAAAACAAAAATATTTGTAGGTCTAGCCACAAAACCTGTTTTTTACTTACCAGTCTTCGGCTCCACAGTTCATGATGCCATCACACACGATGCCCGTGGTCATGCAGTAGTTGATATCGTATGGAGGCGGCGCGTAACAGTCCGTTTCGTTTATAAAACAGCTCGAGTTCACCAGCCTTACTCTGGCCGTCGTCACTGTTATTTCGTATAAATGCGCCTGAGATGTGAAACATTATGTCATATTAGATTCCATACGATCAGGGCGCAGACAGTTGCCAACTAGACACAAACTGCAGTGGCCAACCTGAGGCGCTACCGCCGAACTCTATCGTTATTGAATCTCTCTTTTCTTCTTGTATAGAAAAAAAGAGAGAATCGATAACGATTGAGTTCAGCGGTAGTGCCTCTGGAAGTCGCTAAACTGGCTGCGAACTCAGGTTGGCCACTGCAGAGAAGACATGGCACGATGAGGCTTCATAGACCAGTCGCTAAAGCATTGTGACTGTGGAGCTCTCTAACTCAAAACTTGGCGCATATGCTCTCTTATCTGCTGTGTCCCTCCTCCTGCAGTAACGGGGCTCTTGTCAACGCCATAGAAACAGCAAATTTTGGGAAGTTGAACATTTAGTCCGGTATTTGATAACTGACATGAAGGAGGAGGCTATGTTCAAATTGAAAACGACTTGCAATCATCACACAAACATTCGATGCGACCATCAAAAATTCGTACGATCAAACATAGGTACTCTTGTCAAACAAGTGACCATTCAGATGTCAAAAGCAGCTCTATTTATGGCCATGTCGTACGATCGTTGGACCCCTATATGCCCACAAGATCGAAATTGAATGGAAAAATAGTATTCTTTGTAACGATGTTTTGGTGAGTGCACTTCTTTGGAGTGTCAGATGTTGGCGCAGATAAAGGAAAAAGATGTTAACGATAATTGCAGACGAGAAGAAAAGAAATACCGGCAAATGTTGACGCCTCGCTTTACCGTGTAGTAATGTACGAAAGGTGATTTCCCTAACGATGTACACACGGCCGCTCGTCTGTGGAAACACTTTGACCTTGAGCAGTTCTCTGGTTTCGGGCGTTGGTAGCGTAGCACTGGTCCAGTTTGTACTGGTTTTGTTTCTACTTGCTTGCTACGGTGGTGCGTTCCAACATGTCGGACTATAAACACTGAAAAATGTAAAATTATACCGCGCGTATCCAATAATGTGGGTAGCTTTTAGACTACCATCTACAAGAAACAAAGAGACTCACATTCATATCAGTATTAATGCTGCTGTTACTTCTGAACTGAAATCGGAACCTCCCTTTTGTGTACAGGATCCAATACCTACTGTACAGATCTTGGTCTATCAGCTCATCACAGATAGGGATGCATTCTTGTTTCTTCATAACGTGGAAGGCTGAAGGGTTCCGGTCACAGTTTATCCCTAGGATATTGGGAAACCTGATCACAACTATCATGTGATTTACGTGATCTGTTGATATGTCAATCTCACATTGGTAATCCATGTCTTGTAAGTTTCGTAGGACCTAAAAGGGAATTTCAGATTAAAGTAGCGGAGCAAAATTTTAAGCAAACACTATCTTAGGGAGTATTTATGGGTTATTATCTATGTGTATGGTCCCGTGTGGTACCGGCAAAGAATTGTACCAACCCTTACATACCCGTGGGTGTCGTAAAAAGCGACTAAGGGTTAACTGGAGGATGGGCAGCAGCATCCTTCTTTGTATCTTACATCTTACTTACTGCGGTCACCTACAAACGCGGTTCATGGTGCTTCCCCTCCACATTTTTCCAGCAAAAGCTAGAATTCTGGAGGGAGCTCCCTGTCCTGTAGTAGACGTTTCATGGGATGTTATGATGATCTATATGTTCAAGTGTAGCAGATAGCGCTTCTCAATTGCTGCAATCGAATAATGGCTAGAAATGTCTTTTCTCCCTTAAGCCATTTTTCACAGTCCTATATCTAAACCAGATGGTGGCATCCCTCCATCCATCATAGCGATCTTCTTCTTCTTTGCGAGTTGATGGCATCGTCATTTTTTTGGCCCAGAATTCAGCTACATGAACAGCATTTTGTGGGGCGTCCATTAAATCTTACTGTGTGCAGGTGGAAGGCGACGCAGAACATGATGTAAGGTGGGCCATAGTTTGTATCACACCGCACGTGCAGATCAGGTTAGGATCCTTTGAGAAACACCACCTAGACATGTTGTCTTTACTGCAGCAAATTATGTCCAGGCGAAAGACTCTCTGAAGGTGGAACAAAAGGGGAAGGAAGTGAAATTCTTTCACGCCACAGTCTACAGCGAGCCTGTGAAGGGTCGGAGGTCAGACTATCGACACACTTAACGAAATTTTTGCGGCGTTTTAGCTTTTGCGGCACCGGTTCGTGGTTGTGCAGAGGGTGTCGTGAGTCTTTCATCTTGGCTTTTTCACAGGAGCTAGCCACAGATCTACGGACGTCTGGAGGTGCTATTCCAGCCGTTGGATACAGAAACTTGACCAGAGTCGGCTTTAGACAGCCAGTAAATTATCCCGACAAGTTTCATTTAAGGCGGTATCCACTAGCTTAGCATGCGATGAACGGCCCCATACAGAGCATGCGAATTCGCCGGCAGATAACGCGAGCGCCAAGCCCATAGCGATGTAAGCAAACGTCAGCGGGGCCAGTCGGTGAAGCGGTAGAGGATGAAATTGCCAAAAAACGCAGAACTCATCGTTTTGCGGAGATTCTTTCCGTTGAACAGCTCATGACCAGGTGGTAGTTACTCTTTCTTTCCGATCACAGTTAGCCGTAGTCAGAATCTGAATACGTGACCGCTTAAGGTAAAACAACTCGAGCGAAGACACGTTGAGACGTTGGTCTCAGCTGCTCTTACTTACAGTAGATTAAGCCAAAGTAAAAGACTGTATTGCGGATTGAAAATTTAACAGACAGTTTCGCCACAAACCTAACAAAGCTTTATCTTGTCTGGTTGTGTCTCTAGGTTGCGGAAGTATGATGGCAGTCGCTCTATACAAAAACTAGTCCCTTCGTTAGAAACTCCTAGGTTAGAAAGCGGCTACGAAAAACAGAATATGGCTAGAGCAATAATAAGATGTCTGTACACTGAAACTGTAATTAAAAACTTACCAAAGTTATTGTATCAGACATGCCCATACCGAAGGAAATGTCGTATCTAATTTTTTGTGAATAAAGACATTCATCAGTAAGATCTCTGGGCCTGTACAATATTAGAAAACCACGCGATTTTACCAATGCAAAGTAATATGATAAACATATTGGTAAAATATGCAACTTGGAAGAAATCATTTTAAAGTCATACATTACATGACATCTTAAATCTAGGCAGCCATGTTTTAGACTTACTTTTTATCTTATAATATAACCCTTACTGTGAAACCAAAGTCGTCACCATTATATCGTGTGGGTTAAAAGGTCGATGAGCCTTAAACAAACTGGTGAAGGCTAGTTAGGGTTCCAATACCAAAATGGTAAAAAAAGGAACCCCTATGGTGCAACTTTGTCTGTCTGTCTGTCCGTCTAGCTGTCTGTCACACCTCTATATCTCAGCAACCACTCATGCTATCGACCTGAAATTTGGAATAGTTTTAGAATATATTTGCCCAACTGAAAGAATTTTGAAAAGATTATGATTATTAAAGTAAAGGGGGCCAAATTTCAAATTGTCGCTACTAGGTTGAGTGGGATATCATATGAAAGGGCTTTACTTGTGCATTCTAAAATATATTTTTGTATTTTTTACGTCTCTTTGTTAAATAACATAAAATACCATACCCTTATCTACCCTTATCTCCGAAGTTTGTGAAAGGAAAAATCTGAATTAATTACAGTTGACAGAAGTTTATGTCAACATTACAGCAAAAATAAAAGGATCTTTCTAAGTTGCAGTTTTTTAGAAATCTGCAAATAACCTTTACAAACAAATTTAGTTTTGCGGTCCTAAAAATTTATAAAGGAAGTTTATTGCTTCCAAAAATACAAAAAGTATATCGGAACCCTCGGCGCGCGAGTACGACTCGCACTTGACCGGTTTTTGACTGGTGGTTTCCCCACCGGTATTGAAACCCAGAAACGAAACGAGAGCGGAGGGCTCTCACCTAGTGGTCAGAGCGAGACTATTACACCTAGACTCCTTGGTGATGCGATGTTCTTGCCCACCGTCGCATAGTTGCATGTCTGTCGGTCTTTTACATGTAGGTACTTCGGAGAGTGTGCACAAGAGCTCCATGAGCATTTCCCGCCGCCATCCCCCTTCTACCATCGATAATCTAGACGCATCGAAGGATATCACCCACACTTGATTGATATTCCACGCATTAGCACAAAGCGCTTTGCAACAACTTTTATAATGCGTACATCTAAAGAATGGAATTTACTACCTGCGTCTGTGTCCCAGGTCTGTAAACCCAAATCTATTCAAGTCGCGAGTGAACAGGCTTCTTCTGGGCAAGCTCGTTCCTTCGTCCACCGTTCAACTTTGTTCTCAAGGCTAGATCGAGGTCAAGAGTAAGCTAATCAACTATATAAAAAAGGCCTCCAGGATCATGCTTACTCAAACCTCTTAGTCAAGTTGAAGTCTCTTAGTAAAGGATGACACTAAACTGATACTACTACTACTACTTCGCTGGCTCAGCGACCCGAAGTGGATCTTGGCCTCCGACATTAAAGTTCGCCATTTGTCTCTATTCTGTGCTAAATATGACCAGACGGGCACTTTCAGCTCTTTCAGGTCTTTGGCGACTACATCCTTCCAGCGGTATCTTGGACGCCCCACCGGACGACGCCCAGACGGCTGGCCAAGATAAGCTTTCTTTGCGGCTCGATCCTCTCCCATCCTCCCCACATGTCCTAGCCAGCGAAGTTGGGAAGATTTTATTTCTCCGATGATGTTCGGCTCGGACACTAGTTCTTCTATCTACTAAACTGATAAAGTTACCTTAAATCTTTTACTGTCACCTTTTTTTAATAATCAAAACAAGGGAAAACTTTACAAAAAATCATAGTAGCTGTCTACTATAGTTTTTACTTTTTTGACTCAAATTTTAATGACATTATTTATTTTTGATTTATTTTTTATTGACTTTGACTCAACTTGACATTTATAATGTATTAGTGATCAATGTAATATAATTTTTATTTTATTTATTTTTGTAATATTTGTATCATGGATTTTTAACTTTGTAATTTTATTTGTAATTTGTAACTTTGTAACTATGGGACTAGTACCTGAAATAAATGATTTATTATTATTATTAAAGAGGCTTGGTGCTCTATTAGTAAAATTGAAGATTACGAAAGAAAACAGAAAGTTTTGAATAACTCAACTAAACTGAGATGCATTTGAATACAAGATTGCAGCATCAACATCGTTACTTTGAAACGTGCTCCAAATTAAATTGCTATCAAGATTGGGGAAGCCCGTTCCCGTTCAAGTTAACTAGATTTCAACACAAATTAAAATAATCACTCAACCGCTGAATAGTTTCGTTCTATTTTATTATATTTAAATTTAATTTAAATATACTTAGTACATAATTATACGTATGAATTACTTAAATAAAACTAAAATGTTTACACACTCAAGGATCTTTTTCGTACTTCGTTATTCAACATCGTCGCACTCTAAATAAACTGGGGGCAATTCTAGCGTGGCCGCTAAATTTATGATTAAAATTTAGCGGCCACGCTAGAATCGCCCTCACTGTGTGCCTAAATATACACATATTTGGTAATTTCAATAGCCAACTATATGTTCGGTAGATTGTGGTTATGATAATATGGAATAGATTATGGCGATGTTATGATTTTGTTTGTGCTGAACGAATGCTGCAACGTTCGTGTGTGTAGCAGAAAGTTGATTTTGCGATCAGCGCACATCCACCTACTGCTGGTTAAGGGCCTTTTATCTCTTAGGACACTTCTCAATAACCTGCTCAAGCTTAAGTTGTTGTTAAAAACAATCTCATCGTACCATTAGCTGATAGATAAAACACCCGGTCCCTTAGGCTTAAGGAATATGGCTGTTAAATTGCTAAATAATACAAATTCGATGCAAGAAGTTCGGGTTGAAATTTCTAATGTTTGTCTATTTTATGAAAAAAAGCTTCGTCCTTATAACCGATCTTTTTGTTTTCGACGGCTAGAGATGAAACTGAGGAAATCCGCGATCATCTACTCCGGTTTAATTGCTTTCTAGTTTGCCCAGCAATTTAATTGCACCGCTGGGAAATTGTAAAACCCAAAGTCTTTTGTCGTTTTGGAGACAAGATTATTTTTAAAAGTTTCGGGATTTTAAATGTAGATTGTTCCTTTTCTATTGGTATACTTGAGCCCCGCTCAAGTTTGTTTAAAATCATCGTATAGAGCAGATATCAACATAAATATAAACTTTTACAGGGCGCGGAACTCCCATTATTCACTTATATTTATTCGTCCATGCTTATATGGACATTCATAGCTACTATGGTCCCTTGCTATGTACTGGGAGGATAGGAATTTTAGAAAGGAAGGGCTTAAGGGACAATATTATGTAGGCTCACAATAATAAGAATAGTTTATGTTATACAGTGCTTTTTACGAAAATAATACTAATATTTGCTTCCGAAAATTACACATAAATAATTTGATTCAAATAAAGTTTTAAATCAAAATGTTATGTTATTAAATGTTACCGTTTTAAATAATTAGGGTTGTTTTTAAGGATCACATCAAACTCTTCATTATAGAGATAAACATGCTATCCTCTTTTGAATACAGATTTTATCTGAGCGAGAACATACCGGAAAACAAAATATTCAGGAACAGGAGAACCAACATTTAGGAATTTAATTATGCAAGTATGGGCGAACAAATACCACATGCTTGTTGCAGAATCCTGTGTATTACGTAACGAAACAATGTATAACTATCGTTCATTTTTAAAAACTTTTAAAAGTACAAAGAAATGCTCTTTTTGAAACTTTTTTCAAACCCCACACCTGGCTAAACTACGTATTCTGTTGCCTTCATAAAATGCCTTTTTTTTACTCTTTCCTTATCAAGGTTTCCATTTGAACAATGGCGATTGTTTTCCAAAAAATGTATAAAACATTTGAGCGAAAAATAGGCACCAATATTTCCTGAAGAATCACAGTCAGTACTCTACCGACGCGCTAATAGAAGCTCGAATCAATCGAGCTCAAATGATTCGGATATAAAGTTATGCTATTTAAGTTTTTATAAATAACAAGGAAACATGGAAAGTAAGTTGTTCTGTTATTTTCTTTTTAAACGAGGTGCTTATAAAAGGTCGTTATCAAGGAAGTGGATTTTTTTAGCTCTTAATCGTTCACCACTGGTTAAGACACTCAAGTAAGTACCAGTTTTTATGAATTTCCTTATTATCAGTTCAACATCGTAGTCTTCTGAAAACTCTTATCGCATCATAGTACACAGGCCCTCGTCCTCGTGATGTGGATTCCTGCGTGTAAATCGTTCACTGGACATTGGTGATCTCGCCATAATTTTGTACTAAATAAATTATTTAGTTGGACAATGGCAAAATACAACTTGTAATGAGATGTAATGCCATTAAATAAATAATAGGTCTTTACCTATGAAATTGCCGAAATTTTCTTACAGATTAATGAGATCATAATTCCTATAATTCTAATGCTATTTTTTTCATTTGTCTTATATTTGAAAGTTGACTTCAAGGTTATCAATTTAAGCATAAAATAAAGTTTTTATTTTTAGTTTGATATATAAAATTAAAGGTTCGAAAATTGTTCGTCTTAAATGTCGTCCGATTTCGTCATTAGATTTGTAATATTTTTTTACAGATAATATTTTTCGAAAATAAAATTTAAGCTTCTGTTAGCTTAATGCCTTTGCAATAATGAAAAAAAAAATTGTATTTATAATTCCTAAGAAAAATGCAAAAATGTTAGTACTAAAAATTGAGTTTACCTAAAATTCGCCATACAAAACGGCAATTTCATAGGTAAAGACCTAATATTTAATGGAATTACATCAATAGAACAAAAAAACGCAAGGAAAATTTCAACAATAGAACAAAAAAACAAGCACATAATACTCGTAACTATTGGGTTTTAGACATATATTTCGAGCGGCGTAAAAAAATGCGTTTATCACCATTTTCTTGGGAAGGGTTTGTAATTCATTGCCCAAGGTTAAAGGCGTCAAAGATATACTTAAAATAAGTCATCTGTGCCAAAAGATATATTCTGTGCAAACAATTTACGGGAGAAGATACGGGCAGACGTGCTATGATCCATCTTTTTCGTTTTTTTTGCAGCTATGTCAAAAGTAAACGGTTAAAGCTGCCAGAAAAAACAAGTTTGTAAAACAATGTTATTCTTTCCGGTCAAATATACTCTGGTTTTAGTGTCATGGCTGCAAAATAGATTGGTAAGCGTTGGAATAAACGGAAAAAATGGATTATACACAAATTTTACTATTACTGGCTAAGGACAAAAATTTGTGTGATCCGATTTGCTTCTGGAAATTTGCAATCACATAAGTACATGCAAGTTGCTATCAGGGACTAACATAAAGTTATGTCTGGGGAGGTATCCTAAAGTAGGTTTAAAAAATATATGGCACCTCAAAATTCGGACAACTTATGCCGTAAATCCTTGAAATATTATAGACCGTAAGGGCACTGCATGTTATCCTACGTCATCTAGTACACGAAATTTGCAACTTTGTAGCGATAGTAGTGGCCTAGTAGGTCCACAAAACGTCGGTCTGCCAATCCGAAACCTGGCAGGTTTTGTACAGATGGAGAGAAAAGTGGTTAAATGACAGATTACACGAATGAAATCTATTCGTAGAAATAGAAGGTACCTATACAAGTAAAAAACAACAGGTCTGCCTTGCATCATCTTGACAGTTTCGCTAGTCGGACCACACATGTGATCGGACCACAAATTTGGTCGGACTGGCGAAACTGCCAAGAGGATGCAAGGCAGACCTGTTGTATAATAATTATGGTGAGCTCCCGTTTTTAGACCATCCATCTATAAGAGAGGTCAGGTTAAGTGACGCGAAGTTTTTAAAATCAAAATGTAAAAGCTGTAAAAGGTGAATGGGTACGGAACCCTTAGGGCGAGTGTCCGACTTACACTCGGCCAGTTTTTTTATTTTATTTTTTGTTTGTTTGTGCGCCAATAACTCACAAACTACTAAACCGATGGAAATGAGATTTAGATTTATTTGGGAAGTAAAATTTTTTCGAGAGGGCAAAACTACGTGGCCCTTAGCAGAGTTCGCACATTGGATGGTGTGGTGATCAGTGATTTTAATTATTTAATAAGCCCCACAACGATTATGGTGTTTCAAGAATTGGAAAGGCTTAGAAATCTTTAACCGTAATAAAAAAAATTATGAAATTACACCTGTATCCTATACTATTAATAGTAGATTTTACAACGAGTGCACAAAACGAACCATTTTTCCGAGACTTTTAGTAATGCTGATAGTAATGTCGAGGATAAAACGTTTTTGTGGACGAGTTATAAACTCTGCTTTTCACTTTGATTGCGAGGAAATAAAACGTAAAAGTACTCTCTAAATGTAACTGAAGAATGAGTTGTTCTGCTTTAGTGAAGAATATGTTTTGGCGCGCGCGCGGCGCGGGGGGGGTGCAGCAGGCCCGCGCGCAGGGCGTACACCACCGCGATTACTTTTTTGCCCTAGTGCACAAAATTCGATTTTGTGCAGCCAATATCCTGCACATAGAAGCACTTTCAGAGCATGAGAAGTGAAAACATATTTGTAATACTATTATTATGACTTACGTTTTAAGAGTTTATAAAAGCCTATTTAAATTTTTACCGAAAAATCACCTGGTGCAGAATTTTGGTTTATGAACTGTAGTATTTCTACTCCATACTAGATGGCGCTTAAGCTTTTCTTGAATAACGCGTTTCAGAAACCGGGTGGGTTTTGCGTAAGATGGTTATATCCATTTTATTAAAATTATTAGAGCGATGCTCGTTCGTCCAGGTACTACTAGTAATGTAAAAAAAGGCCAAGAGCGAGTTGGACTCGCGCTATGATTTTTTTTTTTCACATTTCCAATTACAGTCGTTTAGCTGGCGGCAGCTTAATTCGAGATACAAAAAATTGCGCTTTTAAACTAGACATTTCACGAACAGATCCCTTAATCGAAAAATTATTTATGCATACTCACAATATTTTTAAAAGACCTATCTAACGACACCCCGCACTATAGGGTAGACGAGAAAATATATTTTTTTCTTCACCCATCCTGGCTGCTGCAGCGCCCTCTGGTGGTCTACAACTGTCAAACATACCTACGAACCTGCGCTGAAACAGCAGCCATTAAATGCAAAAAACCGCATCGAAATCGGTCCAGTAGTTTAGCTGGAAAATGGTAACAGACATACAAACATACACACACAAACACACACACAAACAACCTCTAACCCCAAACGCATATACCGCCTCCGTTCCGTCGTGGGTAAAAAATAACCTTGTATATAAAGATAGCATTTTGCTATGACGATGGAACACTTTATAACCACGACACACTCACATAAAAATACTAAATAACTATCGTTAACAAGCAATTAGTCAAAAATATCCGCCTTTATTACTATTTGCATTGAAAATTGAGGTTACAATTTTGTTTCTTAAACGCCTTAGGTTATTCTCTCGTGTAACGGACCTTACACGGCGACTGAACGTGTTAAACTCTCGTTTAAGACGGCCAAGCGCGTGTCGGCCCACGCGCAGTGTAGGGTTCCGAGTAGCTTTAGCAATAAATCGTGTAAAGGACTGTATGTATTTTATTTATTTATTTATTTCTTATACATTATATGTTTACATTATTTATTTATGTATATTGTATTGTATAAGTATTTAAATATTGGCACACTACTACAGTTTTCTACCACACTTACCTGCATGCAAAGGTTGTCTGGAAGAGATCGCTCCCAGCGATAAGACCGCCTTTGTCGCCCTAGATTTAAGAGGTTTCTTTTGTACTGTTAATGTGAACCATGTGTGACAATAAAGTGTTTATCTATCTATCGATTCTACTCATGATAACAAGCAACTTTTCCGAAGAAACAAAATTTGTTCTAGAAAATCTTTTTGAAGACTAGAGAACTAGAATAATGGGTCGAATACGTGACCACTTTAGACCTTGATTTTTTTTTTCGAGTACAATTATTTTTCTTCTGGGAAGTTGCTTGTTTTCATGAGTAGAATCGGTGTGAATCGAATGCAAAAAATAAGCTTTTTTTTAACGGGATGACTAGACGTTTCTTGTTTTGCGACCCATATAACTTTGGGAAAGTTTTTCAGTATTTTGTTCTGTGTAACATATACTAATATTTGACACACTTCTCCACACTTTTTGCTGGAGAAATTCTGGTGAAGCTTTCTGTCGTGGATCTTTGATGGGAAAAGTGATGGTTTTGACGTAGTAGTGAAATTACCTACCTGCGTTCATATTCCCAAGTTCATACCATCATCATTATACTTGGTGTAAGGGACAGTGTACCGAAAACTAAACGAGCGTGCTCAGTCAACTTTCCCAAAGAAACAGTTTTGGGAAATGAAAAAAAAAAATTTTACCTCTCCCTAAAAAAGTTATTCTTTGGGAAAGCTGTTCAGTTTCGTTTCCCTTTTAGTTTTCAGTACACCATTCCTTACACCCTGCATTGCATGAAAAGTCCACTTCTAGACAGAATGTCATAGCCAGAAAAGCATGGAATGTTTTGAGGTGACACATGACAGCAGAACCGTATGTCGTAATAAAACCATTATAAGCCAAACTATATCTACCCGGCAAATGCCAGAAACCAGATACTCGCTTAAAGTCAAAGTGGTGCAACCCTGTATGCCAAAGCCACAGTACATAGCGTTGCGGCTGGCAAAATGGTTTACGGTGGTTGATGGCCGCAATATTATATGCGGAAGGTCACTGCAGCCCATCCTTCAGTTCAAAGCCCCATAAATGCCTTGTACGGTACCTAGTTAACATAAAAAAAAAATAGCTTAAATAGGTCAGGGTCTAACGACGACATCATCTTTTTCCTCAAGGCTGTGTTAAGGTCGATGAGCAGACCAGTTTTTAAAATAATATACAATCAGCAATCTCAACAACCTGTTATGAATAGAATGAATGAATGAAGAACTCTTATGAATAGGTTTGGTTTGGGCAAAGTGCTGACGTATTAGATCTTTATCAAATGTTTTGGCTAAACCCAAAGCGACACGTTTTGCTCTCGGGCGGAAATTAGTAGCTCGTGTAATAACTTGGTAGTTAACTGCATCCTGTTTACATTTCAGTGGATAAACCAAAAATGTTTACTTATGGTCTTATTAAAGAATACGTAGCCATGTCAGAGGCTTTTGCTGGCTCAATAACTCTTTTAGGGTTTGTGAGGACATCATAAGGACATCATTCAGATGCGGAAAACCTGCTTATTGTACAGTTAAACCTCCCTTTTGATTCGTTGGCATAAATGTCAATAGTAGATTTATCGGATATTTACCTCTAAATAAGCTTTTGGCAACGGTCTATCTTCGTCTTCTTCTTCGTTCTTTTATCTATGAGGACCGCGACAGCAAAAAAAAATCGTTCCAGTTGGCTCCAGCAACAAAGTGCTGTTTTTTTGGGTTCTGAACCAAAATGGTACAAAGGGAACCCTTATGGTGCGACTTTGTCTGTCTGTCACACCTGTTTATCTCAGCAACCACTCACGCTATCGACTTGTTTGAAACTGTTTTAAAATATATTGACCAATTTAATTGCCGACGAAAATATTTAAAATAAGTATATTGTTATTGTAAAAGGGAGCCCCATATAGAGGGAGGGTCACAATTTTAAATTGTCGTTACTAGGCCGAATGGGGTATCATATGAAAGGGATTTTTTGTAGAATCTAAAATAGATTTTTATATTTTTTTACGACTCTTGTTTTTAAGTTGTGATGAAACATGTCTAAAAATATACCATTACATACATACATACCCATACATACCCCCCCCGCTTATGACCGAAGTTTGCGTAAGGAAAAATCTGAATTAATCATATTCGACAGAGGTTTATGTAAATATTACAGGACAAATAAAACGATCTTTCTAATAAGCACAGTTTTTTAGAAATCTGCAAAAACTTTTTCATCCCATCTATTCGAAAATCGCTGAACGGTTCGTCAATAAAGGCGAACAAAATAGCTGTTTTCTGCAAGACTTTCGTAGCGGGTAAAAATGGGATTTAAAATTAGAATTTGAATTTAGGTCCACCATAGGGATATTTTAGGTCAACCATAGAATTCGAACCAATATATTGTATGAAAAATGATACTGGCTGGTTGCACTATTAAAATAATTATGAATATAAAAAAGAAATATACAAACCCCCCGTGTAAGCCGTCTCAAATGCTTTCAGCGCCTGACATTTGTGACGTCACACTGTTTAACTGTCATAATCAAGTAGTGATGAGGTATTGTCGATTTTTATATCGATGAATTTTGGATACAGGTGACAAAATTTGTGAAAAAAAAAACAAAGACTATCAGATTTGTTTTATTATTATGGATTACTTATTTTTAAACTTGTATTATGTAAATAAAAAGGCCGATATAAGTTTATAATTTTATTTTTAGCTTAAAGAAAAAAGATCCTTAAATAGGTATATCCTTAACAATAACTATCATTATGACAATGGAAATCATTTTATTATTTTCCATTAGGCAGTGTATTTAATACTTAATAATACTACTAATACTTAAATAAAATGTACAAAAAGCTATTATTAGTACAGGTTTCACTCATGATTCTTCATGACCAGCAGTTGTCTTTTTCACTACGTTCTCAAGATTAACAATCATAATAATCTGTAACAAAACGCATTTTTAAGTACAATATCATAAGAATATTCTATTTTAACACTTCCTGTGTTCGGATAGATCTACAAAGTAGAAAATTGCCAAATTTTCAGTACCGGAGACGCTTTACCAACTAGGCTCAGGGTCCCGCATGATGTTGTAAAATTTGCGATCTCTATACGTATTTCAATGTTGCGTTTGTGCTTCCACCTAATAAGCATTACCTGTACTAGCTCAACAAGTCCTATTTTTGTAAATATAATTCAAGTCAAAAATTGGTAACACTACGTATAATTCAAAATGATTAAATTTTGCAATTTTCTACTTGGTAGATTTATCCGAACACAGGAAATGTTAAAATAAAATCATTTTCAATCAATACGTAGTGTTACCAATTTTCGACTTGAATTCTTTTTGCAATAATAGACTACTTGAGCTAGTAGTCAAGTACAGCTAATGCTTACTAGGTGGTAGCACAAACACAACGTTGAGATGCGTATAGAGGTCGCAGATTTCACAACATCAGGCAGGATCACAGTAGCCTAGTTGGTAAAGCGTCTCCGGTACTGACGGAGAAGACGCAAGTTCGAATCCTTCCTGTGGTTGTAAAATGTTGCGTTTTTCTACTTTGTACATCATCATAAGTTCAAAACTATTCTATTAAAGGGTTTAGAACAAAACTCAGTTTATTGGCCTTCCAGGCTCCGATATTAATACCACCAACAGTTGTCGTTTTCTCTCCTTATTTAAAATGTACAAACATAAACACCTGTAACAAAATACATTTTAATGTACAATATCATAAGTTAAAAACGGATGTATTAACGTGCCACCAAATTTGAGTAAATTTTTACCAAATAATATCCACAAAATTTTGTCTACCAAAATGGATGAATGTACACCGAATTTGCTTCTGGCACTTCGCCGGCAGCGGCCGCGGCACGCTCGCTCCGCTCGCTCGGCTCATGCGTTGTGGTCGCAAGATAACCTTACACAACTTAACCGAAACGGTTATCCAAATTTGGTGTACGTTCAGCCAATTTGGTGTACTTTCATCCATTTTGTCTGTAGTGTATTGGGGTATAAAAAAATATTTTGGGAATCATTTAATTTGTTGCCGTTAAAAACTATTAAAACATAACTCACTTTATTGTCCTCTCCAATATTGATTCCACCATCAGTTGTCTTTTTCACTATGTACTTATTGATTAACAATGATTAACCTGTAACATAATATATTTTATGTACAAAGTCATAAGTTATAAACTATGCTATCGAAGGGTTAAGGGTGTATCTCAGTTTATTGGCTTCCCAGGCTACGATATTGTTACAACCAACAGTTGTCTTTTTCAATATAGATAAACAATCATAATAGCCTTTAACAAAACGTATTTTATGTACAATACCATCAGTTGAAAATATGGCATCAGTGTTTAAAATTTTACTAAAACCTAGCTAAACACCTCATAAAATTAAAATATAATATATCAAGCCATTTGGTAGGTACGAGATTTGTGCTTCGCCGCAGTTGGATTAAAATATATCGATGTAAGAAATCCCATCACTATATCATGTTTTGATATCAATGTTTATCATCATATTTTTATGTAAAATTTACTAATAAAATGCGATATTGAGCATACACCTAATATACCACAATGTATTGAGTACTACACAATATTTCGTGAAGCAAAATATTGCGTATTATCAAAAATAAACTAAAAAAACCGGCCAAGTGCGAGTCGGACTCGCGCACTGAGGGTTCCGTACCACCACATAAACATAATTGTATTAGTTGAAATTTCAGTAAGTTAATGTGCTAGATTTTTTGGGTCCGACACGCGCTTGACCAAATTTTATTATTTGTTATTATTTTATAGCCTATGCCCTATAAACATACCAATTTTCAAGTTTGTAAGTGTTCCCGTTTTTAAATAGAACTAAAACAAAAATCGCCTCAGCAACCATCCAACTTGACCCCTCTCTTATATGAATGTTTTTGAAACGGGAGCTCACCACAATTGGTTACCATTAGTTGTGAGAAAAGTTGTAATATTTAATGATTCCAGACTTTTCCCATTATTTGTACCGTGAGACCTAGCTTCTTGCCAAATTTCATATTTTTAGGTCACCGGGAAGTACCCTGTAGGTTTTTCATTGATAAAACCTATACCTATAATTGAAGATAACATGTTCATCTTACGTTTTGTTACAGTTGATTGCTGACGTAGGTACATCTCAAAAGGTGTACAATAAAACCATAGTATAAAACTAAATTACCTGCTTAGCACATCAAGCTTGACAGTTTAAGCCACGATCACACCTACCTAAATTCCAAGACTTAATTCGGCATACATTGCTGGGAGGCTTGGTTATGTTAATTGCAATATCCTTACTTCAACGAGCAATGTACGCTGAATTAGTCTTTGAATACAGCTAGGTGTGATCATGGCTACGTACGGTCGGTCAACGTACGGTCAACCGCTTGTCGGTAGAAACTTTTTCAACTCTATTACCACGCCCTAAGGTCCAAAAGTGTTTCTACCGATGTGCGGCCGTGTGTACGTACGGTCAACCGCACGTCGGTAGAAACTTTTTCAACTCTATTACCATGCCATAAGGTGCAAAAGTGTTTCTCCTGATGTGCTGTTAAGTGTACCTAAGACCAACCTCAGCTCACGCTATAGGTTGGAATAGGTACAGCGCGTTCAGAACAAGTCTTTATTTTCCGCGCATGGGTGACAGGCGGAGAGCCAATGAGCGATTCGCTCGCCCCCTGGGGGGAGCCGTGCTCACCCCCGCGACTAATTTTTTGACTTCTGCGCATTAACGGTCACAGACAAAGTTATTTTGCACGCAGTATACCTACCTACCAGCTATATTAAACGGTATAGATGGCGTATCCTACCTCCATCCTAATCCAATTTACGCTTATGTTGCATATTTCTAATTTTCAAAGCAATCCGTGATATAATTTATTTATTATAAGCAGGAAAATTTTTTTGAGTACCTATAGCATACAATCAAACGGTTCTAATTATTTTTTACCTGTGTCGTCCTAGTGGCAATCCTAGCGGCCATAATTGGTATTATCTTGAGCTTTGGATGTCTCAGAGGAAGTTAGGTTAAAAAGTCTGTACCGTGTACCTAAAGATGGCGCTGATATCAGATTATGGTTCCACACTTTGTCACGTATTCAATAAACTTTGTTTAGTAAGTATAATTATATTATAAAAGTAAAAAAAAACATTAACTATTTTCTTATCTCTATTTTATTTAGGTCTAAAAATATCAAAAATATCAAAGGTAAGCGTCTAAAAATATCAAAAACATTTCAAAAGTAAAAAAGCAAAAATTTTTAAAAATTTAATAAGCAATACCACCACCGTCCAGGCACAGTATGACCCATACTACCCAGTACTACCTACCATAATTATTATATACTAAAAGCTTTTGCTCTTTGACTTTAAAAACTCAGTGACCATCCAACTTGACCCCTCTCTTATATGAATGTTCTTGAAACGGGAGCTCACCACAATTGGTTACCATTAGTTGTGAGAAAAGTTGTAATATTTAATGATTTCAGACTTTTCCCATTATTTGTACTGTAAGACCTAGCTTCTTGCCAAATTTCATAATTTTAGGTCAACGGGAACTACCCTGTAGGTTTTGCATTTTTGAATAAATGTATGGAGATGAGAACATAAAATGCCATATCTTTTTATTGCGTCGTTGTAAAAAATTTAAATTTTCAGACCTTGTGTGGTCCATGGATCCTAATATATGGTATTAATTTCAACCTGATACCTTTACCCGTTCGTGAGATAAAGGGTCTTGACAGACAGACAGACAGACAGACAGACAGACAGACAGACAGACAGACAGACAGACAGACAGACAGACGGACAACAAAGTGATCCTATAAGGGTTCCGTTTTTTTCTTTTGAGGTACGGAACCCTAAAAATACTTACGCATGATACGATATGACTTCGGCACTGTTTTCTTTGTAATTTTCTCGGGCATTGCAGCCTAATACGCAACAAAACATTTTTCACTAACTTTCTGAGCAATTTCTGAGCTCAAAACATTGGCTGAAACACACTTTTATACTAAAATTTTGCAAAAACAACCACTAAGCAAATAAACAACAACTTGCACAGTCTGACAGCAAAATAGAGGCATAAACCTTCCAAATTAAGTGACACCTTACAGGAGGGGTTTGGTCCTATGTTTATGGATCCTGCATTTTTAGTCGGATTATGCTTATCATTATAATCCGACCAAAAAATGCCTGTGGCGGGGGAGAATCGAGTATAACCAGACGATATATTTCTAGCTCTTTCTATTATGATGAATCACTTCTAGTTGAAGTGAGATAAAACGTGGTTATGAACTAATGCTCAATACAATCTGTCTTTTATACGTTAGTATTATATAGTCTAAGGAAATATACTTGAAATGTAAACAAGACTACCAACCAAAGAGGTTCTGTTCCTAGTCGATACAAAAATGTCAATAAAATTTTCAGTGGTTACAAATAATACTTAATATGATTTTTAGTATTGTTTCATCAAGTAATAATATTGTAATGGTATTTTTTGTTTAAAATTAATGACGAGTGTGACTTAATGAGCCTCTTATTCTTTTCTCTTAGAGGGAAATGAAAAGTAGAGTGTATTACGCGGCAGCAAAAATATTTTTACCTTGGGCAACCTATTGAATCCCTCGCTACGTTCAGGATTCTACTTTAGAATCCCTCGCCATGCTCGGGATTCTACTCAAGAATCCTTCACTTCGCTCTGGATTCAAAATAGCGCCCTCGCCTTAAAAATATTATTTTACAGCCTTGTGATACAATCTACTATTACAGACAAATTTAGTTTCGCGGTAAAATAATTGTCAGCTCTATTTTTAAACTTTGCCAAGCTGTAAAACCCTTTTGTAGAACCCGTACTTTGTTTAACACAACTTGATTATTGCAGAAGTTTTGACATGGACCGCCATATTTACCTTGCTCGCTGTCACCACAAATTGCTACTCCTACAAGAACAGATACTTCTCATCTAGTTTGGACTCCGAACCATCACTGTCCATACTCTATGCTCGCGACAAGAAAAGCGACAAAGTCACCAACGACTGCTTAATGGAAATGTATCCACGAAATTTGTACAAATACCCTCTCCATATCGACAGAAACGATGTTCCATGCATCATCCACTGTGTCTTGAAGAAATTCGGTATCATGTCAAACGACGGCCATATAAGTATCAAGAATTATTACAGAAGAGTGCAAGCTATACACAGATATGATCCGAGAATTCTAATTTCTGATGTTGGAGAGACCTGCGCCCAAAATATTAATTCTATGAATCTTGATCATGATGTTTGCAAGAAAGCTAAAGTTTTTAATGATTGTACTCAGTTGTACGCTATCACTTTTAGAGAACCTGAGTGGAAGAAGTAAAAAATACTTTTTATGTTGTATTTTTATCTCAGATCAAGGATTGAAGGCAAAATTCGAACTATAATTTTGTTACAAGACTTGACGATTTTGAAATTGTTAGAAATTTCATCTCATCTCCCTCATCTGTCTTCAAGACTAGATCGAGGTCACGAGTAAGCCCATTGACAAAAAAAATATAGGCTTCACAAAGAATTTAAGAATGTATCAATCATCTAGAAACATTACGATATTTCTTGCTTTTTATTTTATATAAAAGTAAATATACTTAGATTATTATAAGTTCCGCGCGCTCCGAAGACCGCGAAGACCTTCAATAATCTAAGTAAATATAATATAAATTTTACAATTAAAAGTTGTGACATTGTAGCTTTACTAAAGCACTAAGTTCAGTTTTTATGCCTTCAGTCTTTGTTTTGAGATTAAATCGATCTTTTTGTACTCATATAAATATTTTGTATAAATGCTCTTTGATATATCTCTGCACACTTGTTCGTTGGTTGCCCTATGCGTGAAATCGGACTACTTTTGGACATCGAAGAATACGCTTATTTTTTTTATTATTTTCTTTCAAATTGGCCCCATCCATTTGTCACATTGTAAGGAAAACAAAAAGATTTTTGTAAATTGTTTAAAAGTTTTAGAACAAAAGTAGTCCAGTGTCAAGGGTAGAGTAGGCTATACCAAAGACAGTGTATAGATAGGTTAATATTTATTTTTGTACTTTTAATAATAAAGTTCTGAATAATTGAGACCTGTTTGATTGACGCTTATCGAAATAGTTTAAACTTGTAAAGGACAACTTAATTATACCCTCCAATATTTATTAGCCAGGCTCGAAACTTTGTCTAGGTAAGTATAAAGTTGTATCATTTACTCCATATTTACGCAAAGCAAATAATAGATAAGTTCTAGTGAATTGAACTAAGTAACTTCGATCAGATTTTGAATTTGTACAATGTAACTAAATAATTGATAAGTCTAGTCTTTCGAGATCACATAATCATCACATTTAATGGTGTATATCAGAATAACTACAGCAACACTTTCTGATAAAAAAAATATTCAGGAATTTATGAGTAGCCTGAGTAGGGTACAAACAAAGCTTAGCTAGCTAATTTACACGTTAATAGTAGTTTAAGATACAAATTCCGTAAGTAGGGTTATTACAAACGAGGTGACGTTTTGTAAGCCCGAGACGAAGTCGAGGGTTTACCATCGGCACGAGTTTGTCATAACCCTTACGGACGTGTATCTTACGACGTTTTTCAATACATTTGTGAGAAAACAGGTATAAGTAATACACTTGGTAAAGGAACCAACCATGGGTACTGTCAGCCTCTAGTCGATTTATGTTCTCCTGGTACTCTCCATTTTATTTTAATATAGGCAGTCGTCACCCAAATAAAAAGTCACCACTGTAGTATTTTTACAAAATAATTTTATGATCGGAGTGTAAAAACTCCTTGGTATTATACTTTTTTTACTTACCGCACTAGTTCGGTAAGTAACTACTTACGAGCAATGTTTACGTACTTGTAAGTACGTTTTTCGAGCAAATGTATTGAAAATAAATAAACGCACAAAGAAGCTTTTCATAACAAGCTTTTTCTAAATGTTTATTTTTAAAAAAATGTGTACTTATTAGTCCAAGTTTTCAAATAAAAGTGTTACGTGTTCCGTTTCATATCTGATGCTATTTTAAAATGTTACTGTTACAAGTAATATTTTTTTTACTTTTAGTACTGTTTAGTCAACATCTAGAAACTTGCTACTAAAACTCTTTTTACGCGTTTAGTTATTTTTACTTTCTAGTATATAGGATGTTAAAACTAAGACTCGAACCACCATGTCAAGATCAAGCAAGTGTCATACATAAGGAATCAGATAAGCCCAAACTAGATGGGGTTGCGTCTTTTTATTAAGGAGTTCCCATGGCCATCATCCGGCTCCATCATCAGTTCATCTCAATGTAACAATAATATTGCATGGTCATCCGATTTACATTTGCTTGCAAAATGTCAGCTAGATTGGACACCGGAAAACAGGTAGACAGACACCGGGACAGGTTAAATTAATAAAAGCTTTTAAAAAGAGCTACAGACTTTTAGAACTAGTGTTTTTAACGCACGAAGAAGCAAGAAGAGGGTAGATGTTCTACGTACTTACTTCAAGCCAGGGTAAATTTTACAAAACTGTCATTTTGCAAGCCATTACCTGATCTCAGAACTTTTTAGATAGCATGTAGTTAAAAAAATTAACAAATATAAGTCAGAGCAGCACCCTTTTATTAGGATTTTATGATAAGTTTTGAGAGAAACTTGATCCAGGATTGGAGAAAAACTTAATAACGAAATTTATTGAGCTATTATAGTAACTGCTATTTTCTAATTCGTGGTGCATTAAACAGATTAATGAAACAATCAATTAGTCAACAAGTTAATGCGCGTTTCTGGAAAAATGGACCACGATGGTTCCTGGCTGCACACCGTATGGAGGCGGTATAATACGCAGGTCACTTTTACCTCCGGTTTAAAATTCATTACACGCCTATTACAACGCCTTTGGGAAGAGACAGTGTTGCGTTGCGGTAGTCCTAGTCAGCATCGAATGATTATCATAAAATTAGTCTTCAGGAAAGCTAAACCTTAGGAAAATAATCCAAATGTTTTATTACCAACACGATACAGCCGGAGAAATTAACGGAATAAGATCGTGAGGTATGCTAAAATTTTAATAGTAGCAACACCATAAAAACTAAAGCTACTCCGATCGAACAAGTAGGCACAAACAATTTAATACCTAGGAAGCTTGATAAAAGGCAGAGAAAGATAAGAGGCAATTAATTGTTGTGTTGGAGACAAATGAAAAAAATAAGCTGGATAGAGAAAATGAGTATTGGAAAGAATAAATCAAAATAGAGCAATCTTGAAAGTAACAGTAAACATATCGTCAGGCAAGACAATTGTTGAATACGATTGTGGAAGGTAAAGTGGAGAGAAGAAGGGACCGCGGCCGACCTAGCATCGACAATTGCCTAGGTGAATACATACGGCGAGCTGAAGAACCTCATAAAAGACAGAGATAGGTGGATAGATAGCTGAAATTAGAGTGAAGGGACAAATTAGCAGAGTATAAATGCAAATCTTCAAACTCCTTCTTTCATAGCGACAGGCTTTTGGGAACTTCTTGGGTCGGCCCCTGCCGAAAACTCGCTTCTCAGTCCCTACTGAGAAGCGAGTTTTTCATCCCTCCCAGTTTTGTCGAGGGCCCTTAATTTATCGCGCGAACCATACAATAAAGAATGCGTCAAGTTTAACACTTTTGACACAAGCTAAAGACGCACTGCGAGTGTCAGGCACCTTTGACTGACTGTACTAAGCATAAAAACGGCGCGTTTTAGAAACATGTCAATAACCTTCAAAATATTTGATATACAAATCCTACTATAATTATCATTTAATCTATGATAATTATATATAATAATTAACTTAGCTAAAACTCGCCCATAAACATTTTGGAGCCGGCGACCAATGTGTCCGTTTAGATTCAGATAGTACAAGTCTTGCCATGCCAATGAATAAATATAATAAATAAATATAAATGTCAAATATACCGTTGGAAGGCGCGTTTTTTCTTGATTAATGATCATTAAGAATGTAGGATACTTTAGAAAAACAACCCAAGTACAAATAGCAATGTGGTAGCGTATTACAAAACTGTGGCGGCATTGATTACGACATCATCACCGCTAGAGGGCCATATAAATTTGTGTCCCGAGCTTGTTGCCAGCCCCAAAATAATTTGAGGTCAACGCCTCCAACTATTACCATGTTCTAGCAGTTCATGTGGTAGGCAGACATTTCCTAATCATATAATATATGATAATGAAAAAATTGTTTCAGGGTTACTAATCCTAGCAGCACTACTCACAATGACACACTCAAGAATAGCAGTAATGTACGCCCATGAGAAGCTAAGCGATATGGCAGCGAACCAGTGCTTCACAGAAATGTACCCAAGAGGCAGAAAAGTTGTGATCCAGGAGTCAGATGAGCCCTGCATCATCTTCTGTGTGCTCAAGAAGATAGGGATTATGACATCCAGTGGATATATAAATTTAGATGTTTATAGGTGAGCTTTGTTTTCATCATCATCAGCTTGAAATCATCTCCTACTTCAGAGCATAGGCCTACCCTAGACTTAAACCTAAAGGTGCCTATCTACCGAGTTGTGCTAGGTAGTTAACTTACCACAGCACTGGTGGAAATTCACCCTAACTCTCTTATTTCAAAATAATCGCAATCGTGGGATATAATTTGAAAACAAAAGCATATAACATGGAACCTTAAAAATAATCCTGAGCACACATGTGTACTCGATCCAAAAATGGTAATAGCCCATGTGTCATTGCTTGAGTATCTGATTCATCAAGATTTTAAAGCGATTGTATAAGAAAAAGTAGCAATTTACAAAAATTCACTAAAATTATAACCACAAAACTCATAAAAGTCAAGTATACTCTGTCAAACTAGTGCCCTAAGGCAGACTCTGGCAGGCTAATGGCCATCTACTTCAAATTCGCTCACCGCACGTCGAGCAATACTTGTGCTGATTATCGGTCGAGATCCAAAGATTCGCATTATTTTATCGTTCACTGCAATGAGTCGTTTAAGTCAATAATGCATGCCGAGCAAAAGTGTCGCTGAAACCGAACGATTATATTACGTCTCGCGTCGCTGTAAGAAGTAGATTGTACGGTGAACAGCTTGTCGGTAGAAACTTTTTCAACTCTATTACCACGCCATAAGGTCCAAAAGTGTTTCTACCGATGTGCGGCCGTGTGTACAAACCGGAGTTGCACTAAGCGGACGTGTTTTCTTAGTAGATTGTGTAAGAACCAAACTTGAGGTGGTATCTCGCCGCTTGCTCGTTATAGGCGGATTCTACTGTAAAAATTTAAAAATAATGTAATAAGTACAATAATTTATGATTAACAATGATCCCGAAATTCACAAATTGGAGAGAAAGGTATTTTTTTAGTATGTTATTTTACAAATATCAAAAAGTAAACGACTACACCATTAAATATTGTTTTGTCTAAAATAATTTAATTTTATTTTTTTTTTATAAAAAAAAGTAGCAGTGAAATGGTGACAAATGGAAAAAAATTGGACATAATAATGGTAATTTTAGATTTTTTTCTTCTGTTATACTAATTAAATTAAAATGTATCTCGACCACATCAGTTCTCACATCTTGTTTATTATAAAACCGTACAAAATAACTCTGTCTGTGACTGTTAATGCGCAAAGTCGCGGGGGTGAGCGCGGCATGTGGGGGGAGGCGAGCGAATCGTTCATGGGCTCTCCGCTTGTCACCCATGCCACCCCATGCGCAGAAAATAACCGTCATAGACAGACTTGTCCTGAACGCGCTATACTGCGTTTTTTTCTGCTATGATAAATGCCATATTTAATGTAAAAAGTGGTAACGAAGTTATTCAGTGTTCAGTAAGTATTACCCTTAAATGAGTTTCGCGAAACGTAAATATCTCACGATTAAAGAAAAAAGGGCTATGATATTACGAGACAAAGTAGTTTTTTACTCGTATCGTCATTTATTTCTAACGTACACCTCATTATGCTCACCTCAGAATCACGAGTTAAATATATCTACAAAGTTAAAACTGACTGTCAGTTCGTTTTGTGAGTACGACGTAATATAGCCGCCCCTTGACGGTCGTTCTAACCGGATTAGACCCGAACTGATGCCCTTTAACTTTTGGGTAAAACAGAGTTAAAACTCAAATTCAAGCGTGACAAACAACTTATTTTTAAACATTTCTATTTTTTTATGAATAGACCTTCAATCTTAATAAAAGTTTTACAAAGTTTTACAAAGTGTACAGTTTAAGAAGAAGAAGAAGAAATAATTGTATTCATTCAAAATCGTTCATTTTGTTTGCATTTACAGAAGACGAATACAAACAGCACATCAGTTGGACCAAAGAGCCGTAGTTAGTGACTTCGGCAACTCCTGCCTAGAAACAGCAGAAGCAACCCAACACAAGCAAGACGTTTGCAAGAAAGCGAAAGCGTTCAATGACTGCACACACCTGTACCGGATGCTTCTCACGTCTTAGAGATTGTACAGCCACGAACTTTGCTTTTGATCTTCAAACATACCCCTGCGCATGCGAAATTAAATTTTAATCCTGTTCGGTTTTGTTTGATTTCATGTTTAGGCCGTTTGTTTACCTCTACCGTAGCGCTATGACTAACCAAAGCTTTTGATCAAAAACTGGAATAAGACAAAATCTTGCTTCATTTTATCATTAACCCTGAATAAATCCAGGTTCTTAAAATAATAATTCGCTTCTAGCACTTACCGGCCGCTCGCTTCGCTCGTTCGGCACATGCGTTGTTATTACAAGTAAACATAATTCAACCTAACCGATAATAGGTCTGTTAAGTGAGGCAAACTCAACCCGTTTGGCATCGGTTAGGTTGAGTTAGGTTCTATTGCAACCACAACGAGCGGAGCGAGCGTGTCACATGATGTGCTGGTCAGTTTCTTTATGTTGGCACTTCGATTTTATCATAAACCTAGAGGAGTTCAGCTGGTTTGTTTAGGTTTGTGATTAAATCAATAAATATTGGTGGACATAAAGCCACTATTGTGTCTTTTTCCGGTTTTTGATCAAAACCTAGATTTCATCATAAAGAGCAGCCATCTTGTTCTCGGTGTCGTCGTCTCGGTATCGGTGGCAGTAGAGAAAAGGCAACGCAGAGCTCTCGTCTGATTGTGGTAAGTGTGAGGCTCTCGATCCGGAAGCTCACGGTTAGATTCTTGGTGGGGACACTATCAAAGCAAAATCACTTTGTGAAACTTCCCTAGTTTGGTCTGGACACGACGAGCCAACTGATTGTATGTAAAGTACAATGATTTTGTGCTTCGGAAGTCATATTAAAAGTTCGTTCGTTAATGAGCCATAATATGTGAGCTATTGGCTTAACAATTCCACCAGGTTTTGTGAGGTCGGTCACCGATCTTATAATCCAAGATATCATCGAAGGTACAAGGCATAATATTAGAAATCAAGAAATAACGTAGTGTTCTACAGAATCCACATTGAATAAACTGAATCGGAATCCAAATTCGGATCCAGATCCGAATCAGGGTGTCTACTCTCAAAGTCCGATATATAGAAACGATACTATTCGAATCATGCAAATGCAAAACTTCGTCCCTTGACAATACAGTAGAATATTGGTTGGATGAATTTTCAAACTGCCAGTAGTTAGCATCCAACCAATATTCTACTCTATTGTCAAGGATGAAGTTTTGAATTTGCATGTTTCGAATGGTATCGTTTCGATATATCGGACTTTGAGAGTAGACACCCAGACCTTGCTAAGGTCCTAGCTTCGTGATAATTTGTGCGTAAAATCAACTGTGCAGACAAAGTCTGCTTTGAATTCTACTTGAAACTCAAGTTTCAGCTCACTGGCTTGATTTAAATCTTAGAGCAAACACCTTTTGCTGTAATTCAGACCGGTTGTATGTACGCTATGATATGAAAATTTAAATATTCATCCCGACACAATGTGTTCATTTTTCGGCACGAAGAAAGGGTATAGAATGCTCGTATCAAAGAGATTTGAACCTCGCTACGCTCGAGGTTAAAATCTCTTTGGCTCGTATAGTCCGTAACCGCCAAAATGAAATTTTTATAAGTTTTCAAAAAATAAATCGTTTACAAAAGTGAGCTGATGATAATATGAAACGTGGGGAGTATGTTCAGCGTGGAAGAATGTAGTCTCTGTCTACACCTACTACGGGAAAGAGAGTTTTTGTATGTGTTATCGGCAATCTATGTGATTCAGGCATTTTTTTTTTATTATTTATGTATCAATAAATAATTGTATATGTCACAGGCAAATCGTATAATTCTCCGTTTACGAACGGCCGGCAAATTGTAAAACGGCATCGGCAGATTGTAAACGGTGTTAGATCAATACTGGTGCATTTTAGGTTAGTTAGTTAGGGCAAATCCCCGATCGCTGAATTTTAGATCCCCTTCTTTACTGTTAGGTTAGGTTAGGTTGTCTTACGACCACAACGCACGAGTCGAACGAGCGTACCGGCGAGTGCCAGAAACGAATGCCTAGTATGTTCAGGCAATGTATTAAATAGTATGATTGTTATCATCCATTTCATACTTTGCCTAGGCATTGTAAACAGGAAAAGCTGAAAAAACTATTGAATAGCTATAAATACAGGATGTTTGGAAACACACTGCGAGAAAGTGAATAACTTTCCCCAAGGAACGTAAGTCTACTCTATATTGTTATTACTTCCTGTACGCATGGCTGCAAGCACGTCTAGTCTAGGCAACGAAGCGAATCGTTGTATGAAGACCCCCCGCATTAAATCCTCAGTCCTCACTACATGAGACAAACATTCTATACAAAAAAAAAATCGGTACTTTTAATTTTTCCATACAAAAATTACAAAATATGTATGAAATTTTTTATTATAATTTTTTTTTTGATATTTTGAATTTACATTTAATTCATGATTCTTTATCATCCTGTCAAATAAAATCTTCCTGAGAGAATTATGTTGGGGTCAACTGCTTCGTTGCCTACACTAGTCGAAACAAAACCAGTATAAGCTGAACCAGCGCTACGCCACAAACGCCAGACACCAGAGACTCACTCAAGGTCAAAGTGTTTTCACCGACGAGCGGCCGTGTGTACTAACGAATGTAAGTTTTTTTATGTAACCAGTGAGCAAACGAGCAGGTGGGCCACCTGATGGTAAGTGATCACCACCGCCCATAGCGCCCACTGTCTTATCAGTGACTTAATTTAACACTAATAATGCAGCAAAGCGCGTTGCTCACCTTGACAACTAAGATGGTGTGTGTCATGTGCCCGTAATTTCACTAACTCCCTTACCCTTTATACTGAAACACAGCAGTTCAAACACAGCTGTCTTACGGCAAAAATAGGCAAGGGGGTGGTAGTTCTCCAAAAGGAATTTGCACAAAAGTCCTACCACCTTCAAAAGTGATCAACGCGTCATTTGAAATTTCATAACCCTTGTTCCTTAGGCAAGCTTCATGGGGATCGCGGCACTGTTCTTAAAATCTTGTATAAAATTGATTCTAAATTCGGTAGGGTAGAAACGAATCTAATACCGTAACCATCTGGCATCCAGTGATCCAACCGAATGAATAAATACTCAATAAGTTTTGTAAAAGAAAATCTCTATTAGTTTTTCGATTCAGCTCAGATTTCTCTCAGATTCACTTTTTCTGGGTTACTACGCTTTTTGTGGATTTAGTGCGAAAGTGACTCGCTCCCAATTTACATCAGGCTGCAAAGAAAGTGGGTACAGTAGATGTTTCGCTATAAATTTTTAACAGGGACGGGGTATTTAAATTATGAATTTTAATTTGTTACGATTACATATTTTTTTCAACGCATTTGCTCATAAAACAGCTCTATTTGCACTGTATTAAAGTCCAGCTTATTAAACATACTTGCTTTTTTCATTATATTATCGCACTAGTATTTTTTTTTTATATATCGGCAAGGACCAAGTAGCTTTTATGTGTACAAAATCCAGATTTTCATGAATAAATAAACTTTGTTCCATAATATGATCAATAAACATTCATTTAATGAAAATATTTATATGAATCAACATACTAACAACAAATCGTCTTTTCAGTAACAAAATATGCTAATTTAAATAATTCAAGGACTAGGTTGTTTGGTAGTTTAGTCAGTGTCTCCAGCGTGCGCATTTATGTACCTACAATCTGTATCTGCTAAAACAGCGCGCGTCATTTTTACAGATATTTGTTGTGTTTATTTAGTATTGTAGTTCGCTGATTTATTGTAATTATTTTCAAAAGTATCGACTTCTACAAACAAAAAAACTGTAATTACTGTAGTTCCTCATCGTAGAAAATACTAAGACACGAAACACAAGTCTGGAGAATCGGGTGTACATAACATAACATCCCATGAAAACGTCCACTACAGGACAGGGAGCTCCCTTCAGAATTCTAGCTTTTGCTGGAAAAAAGTAGAGGGGAAGTGTGAGGGTCACGGCCTTATGACCCTGTGATGGGAGTCGAACCCATGTATAAATCGAAATGTATTATCTCGATTTGTTAGTCTTAAATTTTGTTGATCGTCTTTTATTGGACCGATTGATAAAATAATACTTCAAAGTTTTGTCTAGCCAAGCACTGTGCTGTGCGATACTAATAAAATGGCAAGTTTATTTGTAAATGGCAAATTTTTAGAATAGCTCGGCTTATTAAGTTAATGGCAAGAGTAGATGCTTAATTTTGGACCTGAAGGGTCTCGAATTATTACGAGTTAGGGAGTAGGTAATATGTTGAAAGAAACAATGAGTTTTGTGGTAACAAACGATAAGTATTTTATTTACCACATAAAGCGCCTGCATGTTTATATTTACTCAAAACCAACGAATCCGATACAATATATCATTGTATTAAGGAATAGATAAAGTAAGGCGGGAAAATTACAAGTAATTGAATTTAATATAATATCGATATTCGTTGGATCTTGTTCGCAAAATTAAGCCCAAATTGCAGGAAGTGGAAAGGAACAAGAAAGTAAAACCACTTTGGCGTAGGTATTGACAATAGGCAGTGACATTAAATATAGGTACAATTAAATCATTACAATTTTCGCTTACTTTTATTGTGGCCACAATAACACCTTAAGTTTGCCCTCTCAGATTACGGTTGACACTAGGTTCGACATTGCAATTTATATCAAATGGCGCAAAATATACTAGTCAATCTAATCTCAAATGGCAAACGGTAAATTATATCTATAATTAACAAAATAACGTGTTGGTATGCTTATCTGTGAACTAGTCGAATCCACATTTGTACGATGGGGACTTATTTTCCTATATTACACTGGCTCTATATCGTGCCTTTTTGCACATCAATCACAAGCACTTCACTCACTACCCCTCTCGTGAGAGGATGTACACCGAATGACCCGCTGGAAGTTCCACCCTTCGTCAAAGCCAGCGCGCGCGCCACCGTTCCATTCGTAACGTCATTGGCCCTCCATGCCAAGACGCGCGTTTCCTAATTGGTGGAAACCCAATGTGCTGCATTTACGCGCCAAAACTGCCTGACCTGAAACTGTTAGTGTGTGTGTTTAAACGTTCCTATACAGGAGCAAACAGATGCGCTTTAAGTCTTAGACCTAAGGCTCTGCTTTGCTAAACAAGATAGTGGCACTTACGCCTTTTTTATTATATTTGCAATCCAAAATTAATCCGAACGTTTACCGCGCTCCTTAAAAAATATGGTTGGGATGTTATTTTTATTAGCGGCAGGCTTGTCCCATTACATCCCTCTCCCTGTAGATAGTTAGAGAACCTGTTCTTCTAGCTCTCTACACAAATAATAATCTCATAATACTTGCTTCAATCTTACCTTATCACCAACAAACGCAACAACCCTACGTTACTTAACCTTCAGCTAATTTATTCTCCTAACTCCTCTAACAACCTATAACCCTAATCATATCACCTACTTCACCCTAAGACCTATCTATTTATTACAATCTCCTACCTTTCTTGTATACAAATCTACCTGCGTACACATAACGTTATCTTTTTACTATAAATATACACGCCTACATAATATAACCATATCTGCAAATATATCTACCTAGCTAACCTATTTATCTAACTCAACGAACATAAATCTTCCTAACACTACACAGCTATCTATATGCATACAATTCCTATTTATGTACATAGCCGGTACATAATCTAAGGGTTCGTATATAAATCCTCTATCTGTCTCAAACCCTACCTGCTCATGTACTATGTAACTAGTTTCTCTAGCACTGTCATAAATGTGGGCGTTACCTTTTTGTATTGACGCCCCCTTCTCATTCAAACTTACACAGAGTAAATGGTAACTAACCTGTAACCTGATTAAATGGCTACTCTCATTGGTCATAACGACTTTTGAGTCCTTCCCTTTTCACCAGAGTATGAGTGCAGCTATGTATTTATCTGTATATTATATAATAAACTGTATGTGAGTTTCAGCCCGACTATGAGCAGTCATAACAATGAGCTGCTAGCCCTTTTAACTACCTTTTATTTGTTAAAGATTTCGGCAGCACATCTCGTCTTTGTTAGACAAAATGGCCTACATTGAGATAAGGTAGGCGATATGCGATGTCAACAAAGTTCATTTTATCGCTTAATCGTTATGACAGCTACTTGTGACATGATATGTTTTTTTATTGTTTGATATTCATGTAAATTATATTCATTGTTATTGCCACGTTCTATTTCTGATAATTAATTTCTGATTTAATTAAAATTATAATAATATAGTTATTAGTAACTTAGTAATAATAATTGTTGTGCCTTTCTGGGTCTACATGTGTAACTATGTATATATGATAACACCTTGAATGACCATGTGGAAAGCAATAAATCATCTTATCTTATCTTAATTTAACAGGGCTTTGCTTGGCATTATTTTGGGACGCTTTATGTTCTCATGACTTGAGCATGAACTTCTATCTATAATATGTCAAAATAATCTAGATCCCACTAAGTTCTTTGTTTTGGTTGCGGACCTATGACAATCACAATCTTTGATCTTGTCTTTGTCTTCTCAAGGTAAAGTAAATCACCATATATTTTATTTTATACGAAAATTTAATCAAACCTGATTTTTTTTTCTCAACCTTATCTCTTCTCCTTTCACATTTTACTGCTGGCCAAATCTACCTAAATCGTGTCGCACTTCCTTTTACTATCACCGTAATTAATTGTATTCAATAATCTTATTGCTCATTTGCGGCAAATAACGGACCCGTGTGGTTCCGGCAGCGAATAATACCAACTCATTTCTTGCCATGGGTGTCGCAAAAGACGACTAAGGGCTTATGAACAGAAGGACAGGCAGCAGCCTGTTTTTTTTTTTATTTTTCCTTTGTATCGTACCATCTTACATACTGCGGTCATCAATAACAGCGGTCACCCGCCGCAACGCTTACAAGTGTGGTGACCATGGTAAATCTCCTCCTAAGTACCTCTTGTTTTTGCTGGGGTTCTGAAGGTAGCTCCTTGTACTGAAGTGGGCGTTTCATGGAATATTACGATCGATCATTTCATAACCAGAATCAATTATAGTAGTCCACTCCTGAGCTAAGTAATATACCTATCGATATTCTACTCGCTTCTACAAGCTCGACATTATCTAATTTTATAAAAAAATTATACCAGTTCAGTAATTTTTAGAACCACGAAGTTCTTGTTTTTAAGACCTCGATTTTTATTTCAATAACATACAACCATAAAGTCTACTCTTGTAGCTACCTGCCTTATCTAGCGGTTAACTATTGCCATTGTCTGCCATTAGTACAGCCCGGATTGCAAACATCTAGCCATTCTCTTGGGTGCATTTTTAGGGTTCCGTATCGCATTATAAACGACATACATACATACATACATAACATCACGCCTTGTTCCCATCAGGGTAGGCAGAGACCACAGTTCTCCACAAAATACAGGAAAACTTGATACTTATCTGCCAATAGCTAATCTTTTAGCTTTAACCTTGTACTAAGATATATCTACTCATACTAAAGAGAAAAAATATATTACCTATCACCCTCATGACCTAACTCGTTACTTATTCGCTCCTTATGCCTAAATATTAGTTAATATGAATTATTACCATACCGCCATAAAAGTTGTGGCTTTTAAATCAAGCTTCGTTTTTAAAATCTCATTTATCAGTTAATTTAACCTTTACTGACTTATCATTATAAACATTTAATGATATGCAACCTCCTCTGAAATGCGACTCGTTCTTAACCTTTGTAAAGGACTCAAGCTTCGGACTCGAACCGTAAGCGAAGTCATAACAAATCGCTAGTTAATTTTATCAGCCGCTAGAATTCTTTTACAAAGAATCATAAAGTTCCCGTTTTTTTTATCTTTCGGTAAAGTTTATTACTAACGTCCGGCTGCATGCTTTGTAGCTATTGTTTAAAGACCGTCGGCTTTCTAAATAACTCAATACACTGGGAATACCATTATTCTTGCCAGTTTCAAGAACAAGCAACAAAAAATTAAAGCTTACAATATTCAAAAGTCCTATTCGGTACATGTGTCTCTTTGTTAAACCGTGGCCTTTCTTGAGTTATCTACTACCTACTCGGACCCTTGCCGTCATAAAACTTTCTCTTGTTTCGACCGTTCTAAGAAACAAACTGCATTCTTTATCGCAGTTTTAAAATTATTCTTAAACTCACTAAATATTACCTCGCCCACTATTCCAAGCATTCTTAGCCTATAGACGAATACTTTCCTTTTCGTGCTTCGGAAGGCACATTACCTAAATTAACGATCTCAGACTTTAGTCTTGGCTTGAAAACTCATAACATCTAAGTCATTTCAGCTAAACCTTAATAAGCCACTACCGACCTTTATTAACCTAAGTGACAACTGACATACCTACCTAATATATATGCTTTGAGAAATTACTTAACGTTTTATAAGCTCGTATCGTTGTTCTGAATACGCTTTACACCCTTTACCTACCTACTTTATAACATACACTTACAATACCTTATCTATAAAATCTAGCGTAGCTTGAAGACCTGAGTGATTACTCGTTGTTATTTATCGCTGTGCATAACAACTGTAAGTTTATCTTTGGTACTACTTTGATAATGCCCTTTTTATAGTCCTTATCTATTGTTAAGTCATCTGAACTTAACGCAGTAGTAATCCCTTAGTTTGTTTTTTTTTTCGCAATAACCATACCATAGCATATCAAAAGCTTTCAGAATAATCGATTCAAGTAGTTTTTGATTAAAGTTTATACAACTTTGAGATCATGAGAGAATCGAACCCTCTATGTTTAAACCAATAAAATTATGGATATGGACGCATTTAGATTTGTGGACAGTGCTTACACACTTACTAGCGCTACCATACTGCGAGCCCTTTTTATGCTATCCTAGGTTTAGTACTATTGTACCTCATAGTCTAGTAGGCCTCATTGTCTCATGGCCTTTTCATAGAACTTGAAACAATACCTATTTGGAACCTCTGGTTATTTATACCTACTTACCTTTTCGGTTCTATCGAAATATTAAACCTAGCCTAACCTTAACGATATTACCTACCTAACTACTAGCCTAACTGTATATAACTTAAGCTGTGTATTTTTTTTTGTCTCTCTTCTCTAACTTGCTATCATATAACCCGGAATTTAAATTATGTAAACTTTATACCCGCTGTAGCTCTTTCAAAACCTTAATGTCTTTACCTATCGTTATACTGACACTAATTTATTTTTATAAATACTGACTGCTGTTTTGTATCTCTATGTATGTGACCAAATAAAGCGATTCGATTAATACTACATTATTTTGGGGTGAATCGACTGTAGCTGTCTCGTTTAGGTATAAGTTTTTGTATTAATGATTGGATTCTATTGTCTTCTTAAGACTAGGTCAAATCTGACTTCCACCCAGATGATTCAATTGGTATCTCTAACACACCAGCGGCTCCTAGCACTAGTGGTGGCAGACTGCGATTGCCAATCAAATGTTGGTTTGTTTACCGCGAAACTTCCTCCCATGGGGAGCTGCGAAGTAAACGTGGTCATATTCGAATGGAGTCCCTAACACACACACGCAAGTGGCTCGTGGCACTGGTGGTGGCAGGCTGCGACTTTCAATCGAACGTGGATGTAATTATTATTGTGCAACCAGCGTCCCGGTGCATTTGATTGTTTGTATATTTGTACAATACCATATAGGTATATTTTCAAGTCAGATCTGACATTGTCTTTATTAACTTTTCAATATTATGAAATAATTGATAAGCGTGATCTAAAAGATTCAACGCTTCTCATACCAAAATTTAACTGCATACAGTCGTTCACTTAAAAGCCTTTCAGTACTCAAGACTTTTGTCATTAATTTAATGATAATAACACCTCAAGACTACAAATACTTCTTTCAACGCTTTAACTTCCCATGAACTATTTCAGGCAATGCCTAAACCATAGTTACCTCGATTCATCTATCAGCAATCTCTAGAGAAATCTACTAAAATGCAATGTGCCTTTTGTCCAATATGATGATGAATGATGAATCTAAACTAAAGCTATCAAAATGCAATATGCGTTTTGTCTGATATGATGATGAATAATTTCTTTAAGCTTTCGATGTCTTTAATCCAATCTGATTTTTAAGTCTAACAGGATATGACCCTTTATTAATATAATTATTTATTCATCTATTTATTATATTTGCTAATTTATTTAAGGGTTCCTAAGATGTGTTCAGTTCATTTGATCGTTATTTGGTAACCCATTTTATTTTAATATGACATGTTGTAATGACTTAGACAAGTATGTCAGAGTAAATAAAATCCATTATTCATTAATAAAACAACTAACATGAAAGTGTCAGTACTTTTAAAATTAGTCGCAATCAGCTATTGTTCACTCTTAGCTTGAATGTGCGCTTCATTTATTTAGCATTTTACAACAAAAGAGAAGTAACGGAATATTCTTCATCGCCCATACCCAAGCCCTGTTAGAACGGGCTACCTGCTCGCTTTAAGGTTGGCAAGGCATCCTTTTGTTTGATGAGTAATATGCAACATTTTTACCAAATCATGGATCAACTTTAGAATGTTTATTTATGTATTTATTTTTCTTGTAATAAATTCATTCCGAACCAAGGCTTGCTCTACTTTCATTATATTCTGCATGTTATTACGGTAAATCAGTATTCTGTAAATAATCTACATTAAACAAATTAATTTGAATCAAAATTTTGTTGTGCGGATTTTTATGATTTCGGATTGGACGTTGGATTGCAATTTAAAACCTGAAAATAGCACACAGTAATATCTCATGCAACAGTATAAGTAAAAGGTGTTTAAAATGGCCACAATAATAACTGTTCTGGAAATGTCATTTGCTATACCATTATTTTCTCAATAAATTACCTCTCCCAGATATTTAAATTAAATAAGCATCTTTTTATTATTATTTTAAATGCCTTTCTTTGAGTTGAGATTTGTTTTTACAATAGTTTATATTTTAAGCTTCCTCTCCCAGATATTTTGGACTAAACAAGCACCTTAAATATTTTATCTATAAAAGTTTACGTTGTGTTATTAATTTTAAGTTCTTTCTAGCCGTGTACTACTGCGTAGACACACATTCTAGATCTTGGCTTCACGGCGACCAGATGTGAGGGTCACGGCCTTATGACCCTGTGATGGGAGTCGAACCCATGTATAAATCGAAATGTATTATCTCGATTTGTTAGTCTTAAATTTTGTTGATCGTCTTTTATTGGACCGATTGATAAAATAATACTTCAAAGTTTTGTCTAGCCAAGCACTGTGCTGTGCGATACTAATAAAATGGCAAGTTTATTTGTAAATGGCAAATTTTTAGAATAGCTCGGCTTATTAAGTTAATGGCAAGAGTAGATGCTTAATTTTGGACCTGAAGGGTCTCGAATTATTACGAGTTAGGGAGTAGGTAATATGTTGAAAGAAACAATGAGTTTTGTGGTAACAAACGATAAGTATTTTATTTACCACATAAAGCGCCTGCATGTTTATATTTACTCAAAACCAACGAATCCGATACAATATATCATTGTATTAAGGAATAGATAAAGTAAGGCGGGAAAATTACAAGTAATTGAATTTAATATAATATCGATATTCGTTGGATCTTGTTCGCAAAATTAAGCCCAAATTGCAGGAAGTGGAAAGGAACAAGAAAGTAAAACCACTTTGGCGTAGGTATTGACAATAGGCAGTGACATTAAATATAGGTACAATTAAATCATTACAATTTTCGCTTACTTTTATTGTGGCCACAATAACACCTTAAGTTTGCCCTCTCAGATTACGGTTGACACTAGGTTCGACATTGCAATTTATATCAAATGGCGCAAAATATACTAGTCAATCTAATCTCAAATGGCAAACGGTAAATTATATCTATAATTAACAAAATAACGTGTTGGTATGCTTATCTGTGAACTAGTCGAATCCACATTTGTACGATGGGGACTTATTTTCCTATATTACACTGGCTCTATATCGTGCCTTTTTGCACATCAATCACAAGCACTTCACTCACTACCCCTCTCGTGAGAGGATGTACACCGAATGACCCGCTGGAAGTTCCACCCTTCGTCAAAGCCAGCGCGCGCGCCACCGTTCCATTCGTAACGTCATTGGCCCTCCATGCCAAGACGCGCGTTTCCTAATTGGTGGAAACCCAATGTGCTGCATTTACGCGCCAAAACTGCCTGACCTGAAACTGTTAGTGTGTGTGTTTAAACGTTCCTATACAGGAGCAAACAGATGCGCTTTAAGTCTTAGACCTAAGGCTCTGCTTTGCTAAACAAGATAGTGGCACTTACGCCTTTTTTATTATATTTGCAATCCAAAATTAATCCGAACGTTTACCGCGCTCCTTAAAAAATATGGTTGGGATGTTATTTTTATTAGCGGCAGGCTTGTCCCATTACAGAAGTACCATAGTCACCTCGCTTGTTAGCGTTACGGCTGGCACCGGTTGTAGGTGACCGCAGTAAGTAAGATGTACGTAAGATACAAAGGAGGATGCTGCTGCCCATCGTCCAGTTTATAACCCTTAGTCGCCTCTTACGAAACCTATGGGTATGTATGGGAATCGGGTGTACGTACGCCCAATTCTAAATGTTCAGGAGAACCCGAGGATCGCACCTTTGAGGGGCCGGAAGGGGGGCGACGCGCCGTATCCGTAAGAATCCAGGCTTTTTGTAATTTGACACCGGATGCGGGCGCGCGGCGAGCACTTAACGACCCACTTGAGATTTATCGCTCGCCAGTCACAATATTTACATTATGGGTTCTTAGAAGTGTTTGTTTTTTGTAAGCTTATGATGTAAGCATTCTAATAAATTATAAACACAGTCGTTCTCGAGTATGGTTTGTTTATATAAGAGCTCAGCTGAAATTTAAATAAATCATTCGAAGTGCCCGAAGTATAGCGTCAATTTGAATTTAATTGAGTTGAATTGCTGTCCAAAAATATAAGGAAGAAGTATTTATTTTCCAGAATATGTATAGAATAGAATAGAATAGTTTTTATTGCTAGAACTGGTAATAAAATACAGATGGTATGTAGTAAGTATAGTTCAGAACAGCTCTTACCTTAGATCAGGCATGCAATCTTTTAAAAGATCTAATCGATTACAGTATACAAATAAAATGACTTTAAATTTAGCTTAAGAAAAATTAACAAATAATTACAGCATAAGTAAATCAAAATTATATAACAACTAAATTAAAATTAAAATCATATGTCAATTTACAGATGTCGCAGAAAAGAATTCATTTAAATTATAAAATACATTGTCCGTTAACCATGTCTTCAATGTCAGTTTAAATTTATTGTCACCCAGGGATTTAATGCTTTCTGGTAATCTATTATAAATTCTGACCGCAGTCACTGTGGTACATTTATCAAATATCATACATCTGATAGAAGTAGGAATAACAAGACGGTGTTTATGTCTGACATTCCTAGAATGTATGTCAGAAACGCAGGTAAAAAAATTCTTGTGCTTATGTACTAGGCTACAAATTTCCATTATAAAGATACCAGTAACCGTTAAGAAACCCTTATCTCTAAAAATTGACCTGAGAGAATAATTGTTAGGTTTTCTAAATATAATACGTAGGCATCGTTTCTGCAGAAGGAAAGTTTTACATACGTCGACAGAGTTTCCCCAAAATATAATTCCGTATAAAAGAAGAGGGTAAACATTTCCATAATACGCACTAACCGCAACCTCAGTCGATGCAGCATCTACTAAGACGGACAGTGCATAGCATCGGCTACTAAGTTTGTTATTAAGCTTTTCTATATGCTTTTTCCAATTAAATTACTTTTTTGTTAAATCATAACAAAATTACCGGTTTGCGCAAGCAGTTTTTAACCAGTAAGTGTGGCCACACCATGCCGTAATTTCGACGCGGAAAGATCCATGACTGAAAAGTCTGTCAAGTATAACACCAGCGGAAATTCCGCCAGATGTTTCATAGAGAATCTAAAAAGCCTTGCGAGAGTTGCGAGCGTAAAGAGCGGAACTCTCCCCGTGTCGGATCGAAAAGATCCGCAGATGTACCGCTACACTAAGTATTGCACCGCCTTTCCTTTATTGTTTGATGATTGATCTTCGACAAAAGCATTGTTTTGAGAAAAACGTTTATTGACGCTTTTTTTTACTCCATTATTATTTTTAAAGGGACATTTCACACAAGGTCATCTAATCCCCAACTAGGCAAAGCCTGTACTATGACAATCAGAGACTGATAATAATGGAAATGCGGAAAATCTTCTGTAACCATAATAAAAAAATAAAATAAAGAATTTTAAATCATCTTAAAAGTTAGTGATCACAGAGTTTGTCCTACCACTGTCACCATATCGTGTGGGTTGCAAAGTCGATGACCGACCTCACTAACCCTGGTGTCAGGGTTGTTGAACCGCCAAAGGCCTCTAACATGGCTCATTAACGACTACATCAGTAGATCAGTACATCAGTAGATCGTAGAGTAGTCAGGAGCAACGGCTTAACGTGCCTTCCGAAGCACGGAATCATCTAACTTTTCGGACAATCAGGTGATTCATCCTGCAAAGTCCTAACCGAAGTGGGATTTTTGTTTGACAGTGTCCCCACCGGGAATCGAACCCAGAACCTCCGGATCGAGAGCCGAGTGCTCTGACCACTACACCACGGAGGCTGTTACCAATAAAAAATATATTATAAAAACTGGTTGGTATAAAATAAGTACATCAGAATTTTCATAGTTTATTTCATTAAGACAACTTCAGTTACCGCTCAACAACTGTGATATAACAAACATAGCTATCTTCTGTATCCAGCACCAGATGGAGCATCCTTTCTTCTGCGGTTCCTCCTCTTCTTCTTCTTCGCCTTCAGGCTTGTTAGTAGTTCCAGCAGGAGTCGTCTCTTCTTGACACAAAGAATACGATATCATTAGAGTTAAAACAATAGCCGATATAAACAATTTGACCGTTGGTGCTTTAAACATTTTCATTTTTTAAATTAGGAATAAAAGATTTATTAAAAGATTTTTTTACAAAATTGCGTCTGATGCTGGATCCCGAGAGGAAATGGCTGTGTTTTTGTGAATTTGAATTTCGAATGTAATTAAGATTTTATCTTTGAATGATGATGCGTTGTGATACCATGATACATTATTTATGATTTGTATTTTTATATCGAATGGGCAAGGTCACATAGCTTATGTATTTGGGTTGGTTAATCAGCCTTTTCCAAACATTGTTACAAAATATTATATTAATATTTTTGTTATGAAATCATTAGAAAGACTAAAGCATAGAAAAACAGTTTTTAGGGTTCAGCACCGCAGAAAAAAAAAGCGGAACCCTTATAGGATCACTTTGTTGTCCGTCTAATTGTCTCTCTCGGACTGTCCGTTTGTCTGTCAAAACCCTTTTTCTCACGAACCGGTAAAGGTATCAAGTTGAAATTAATGGGAAATATTAAGGTTTATAGAACCTTGCAGATGTGAAAATTTCAAACTTCACAACGACAAAATGAAAAGATATACGGCCATACAAGTCCCCATCTTCATACATTTACGAGTATGAACCAAACCAAAACCTATGGGGTACTCGTACTTCTCGTTGTTTGGCAAGAAGCTAGGTCTCACAGCACAAACAAAGGAAAAAATCTAAAATATTTAAATATTACAACTTTTCTGACAACTAATTTCAACCAATTAAGGTGAACTCCCATTTCAAGGAAATTCATATTAAAGAAGAGTCAGGTTCGAGTGAACGCGGAGTTTTTAAAACAAAAGGATAAAAGCTTGTAGTATATAACTTATAGTGGATGGTACGGAACCCTTAGTGCGCGAAAAAAATAACCCTTGGTGGTCAACCCCTTTATCTCTGTAAAACTTGTGACCAGTTTTTAAGAGTTCCGTACCCAAGGGATGAAAAACGGGACCCTATTAGTATGCCTCCGATGTATGTCTGTCTGCCAGCGGGCTGTGTCTAATGAACCGTAATCGCTATAAAATATCAACAGTGGTCATGTGCGTGTCGGACTCGCGAGAATTTAATACACTTCTGCGTGAGTGCGCGTCCATAACTAAGACGGCCTTTTTACCTTAGTGGTACGGAACCCTCGGTGCACCCGACTCGCACTTGGCCGGTTATCTACACAGCTATAAAGAAGAATGTGTTCGATGAGCCAGCTAAAGGATTATCGTGTTCCTAAATATAGCGACAAAAATCCTTTAACAAAAAGGAAATTTCTGCGAGAATTTGTATCCTTGTATAGAAGAATGAGCTTATATAAAACCGCTAAAAATCTGATAGAACTGGTTGTGTCTATGAATTTATTCATGTAGAGATTGGGCGTGCACAAAAACACAAACAACTATACAACTGTACCAAAATCGGTACTATGATGGAGTCTCGACAATTATACGCTTTAATGATACCTATTTCCGATTTATAGGTTGCACGAAAATAATCCTAATAGGTATTTTATAGAAAACCCCGTTTGTTTAAATATTGAAAAAGACAAAAATTCCTAAAGTGTTCAAAAAGGGTTTCACTACTATTTTACAGTCCCCCTATAAGTAAATGAAGAAATATTTATTTCTTTATTAATTACATTCAGTGACATAATTATACCGCACGACCAATAAAAAATGGTCTGGGCATATAGGGTAACTTTTAATTAGTTTTTGATAGTAAAAGGTATGAATGTACTCATGATACTGAACAACTTTCCCAAAGGAACATAGGTCGAAATACGAAAATCTAGTTTTGGCCTCCCATAGAAACTGCATCAGCTGATAGCGTATTTTGTATGGGAGGTCAAATTTGGTTTTTCGTATTTCGACCTATGTTCCTTGGGAAAAGTTGTTCAGTATGAATACATGCATATCTTTTGCTATCAAGAACTAATTAAAAGTCACCCTATATAACCAAAGCACATAATAATATTATTTTAAGCCCACCCAAAGTCAGACAAGAGACGGGTTCCTTGTTGACTACGGAATCCTAAAAAGCCACTCTGCGAGTGTTGTTAGTCGCCGTCCATAGATAATTTAACGTACACACGGCCCCTCGTCGGTGGAAACTCTTTCACCTAGAGCAGGTTTCTTGTTTCGGACGTTTGTAGCGTAGCGCTGTTTCAGCTTGTACGGTCAACCGCTCGTCGGTAGAAACTTTTTCAACTCTATTACCACGCCATAAGGTCCAACATTGTTTCTGCTGATGTGCTGTTGAGTGTACTGGTTTTGTTTCCACGTGCTTGCTGTATCGGGGCATGTTAGAGCAAGCTAGGAGAGACATCAGGTTCATTCAGTATAACCCCACTGATCGTCATCGTGCGTGTGGTGCCGGCAAAGAATAGTACCAACCCATCTCTACCCGTGGGTGTCGTAAGAGGCGAACCGGAGGATGGATGGGCAACAGCATCTTTCTGTGTATCGTACTATCTTACACACTGCGGTCACCATAAACAGCAGTCGCCAGCGGCAACGCTTACAAGCGTGGTGACTATCGTAAATCCCCTCCTAAGTACTACGCGTTTTTGCTGGAATTCTGGAGGGAGCTCCCGTCCTGCAGTGGACGTTTCATGGGATGTTATGATGATGATGAACCCCACTGATGGAGATTCTCTTTGCAGCAGCCAACCTTGGTCCGCAAGCTGTTAAGGGACTTCCAGACCGACCACTGTAGCCACCACCCGGAGATAAGACCTCACATTCTAGAATATAGCTTTTTTCAGGAATCGTTTTCTTCCACAAATAGATCGAGCTTCATTAGGGTTCTCATAGTAGGCAAAGAAGCTCCTTCGGCTCTTTTCGTTGTAATATTGTCCATATTGTGTTAGTAATATAGTACTTATAGTGCTGTGTAAATAATAAATAAATTTCAAAATGAACGACGTAATTTACTTTTGAAGTTATGACTTGAAAATCTATTCTATGTTGATGGAAGGTGAACGGAGAAAAGTGAACAGAGAAAAGGGCGATGCTTTCCTCTTTTCCTGCTATTTGGCAAATATCATTGTTGTCTCAACATTCTAAAGGCAGGAACACAATGTCATTTTAAACTTTTAAGTTTGTGCTACTATTTAACCGCTACATTTCGGCGCGTTACAGCTAAATCAGAAAATTTGTCACCTATATTTTTTCCTAAGTTTTTCGCTGCCATGCTCCTATCAGCATAGCGGTCCCGTTAGTAAAGTCAAGAGCACCCCATGTTTAGGAAAAAAAAATTAAGAACTATAAAAATTATAGCCCACCACACGAGGCTCAGTCAGGCCGGCCTTGCCTATCAGAGCATTCAAGCCCAGCATCAGGTCATGACCACCGGGTCTAGTGCCCGGTGAGAAGCAGCTAAGGTAACGAGGGTCACCTCCACCCGTTCCAGTATCCAAAACGCGGACACGGATGTCCCCGTCAGTCAGTCAGTTTCGTACCGTTCTTAATTCAGTAGTCATAGAAGCTGAAATCGCGCTGCGAGTGTTAAACTTGACCTGGTCTTGACTGTACCGTGCGTATCAGCGACTGAATACATAAACAACACTCAGACAAGGCAACAAATTAAATGATTCCCAAAATAATTTTTTATACCCCAATACACTTCAGACAAAATGGATGAATGTACACCAAATTGGCTGAACGTACACCAAATTTGGGTAACCGGTTCGGTTAGGTTGTGTTAGGTTATCTTGCGACCACAACGCACGAGCCGAGCCAGCGGAGCGAGCGTGCCGCGGCATCGGCCGGCGAAGTGCCAGAAGCAAATTTGGTGTACATTCATCCATTTTGGTAGACAAAATTTGGTGGATATTATTTGTTAAAAATTTACTCAAATTTGGTGGCACGTTAATACACAGCCCTCAGAAAACGCACACGAATGCTTTTCCTGGTTTGGGACTGAACCCGTGACGTATGGAGCAGAAGCAAGGATAGTCGCGTATAAATTGAACCTTCCACACACCAAAACGCTATAAACTTTAGTTATCCAAGTTGGCCACTTGCCCCCATAATTCTAAGTTACACTCTAAGCGGAGTAAAGTTACGATTAGGAGGGAAGACGACAACTATTGCTATCCTTTTCTCACTGCAAAGAAAGAAGCAGTAACTAGACAAAGAATATAATATTACATGTTTTTTTTACGTTTATGTACCGAAGAAAAAGGCTGACCTAAATAAAAAAAATCACCCAGAAAAATATAATTTTCGATCTCCACCAATTTTATATATATTCTTTATTGCACAACTACAAACAAAAAGGAACAAATAACAGGACATGTACAAAAGCGGGCTTATCTCTTTAAGAGATTTCTTCCAGCCAACCCATGGTTGTGATAAAGAATGTTCATTTTCATGTTTTCCCGTATTAAAGAGGTCACGTGACCTACATTTGGATGGGAAGCTAAAATTTTTTCGATATATTTTTTTTTCTCAGGGAAAGTAGGTAGACGTATGTGGTTTTAATTAGAGAAATCACTGGCCTTTTACACTATTATCACAATTTTGTGTGATCGCTTTATTCTGAATGAAGTTAAAATGCAGACTATTTGAAAATCGACGGATCAATTTTTATAGGAATTATTACAAAACATATAATACTCGTACCGTACAGCCTTCAAATAAGCTTTTAGAAATTGTAGACGTATTGTCTTAAGACCTTGTATAAGACGCTATGGATAAATAACGCTAAGGGAAAATTCTCCTCAAATTAGGGTAAATTGTAGGCTCCTTGCGTAAACTGTTGGTGATTTGAAAAAATCGTTTCCATTATTCCTAATGCGACCTTACAGAGAACACAGAGTAAAAAACGGCTCGAGATACACTTTCCTGCAAAAGTCTTGTTAAGAGTAAGTCAAGCTTGACTGTGGCAATAGGTACGACTTCAGTACAAAGTCAAATGAGGACCTGAAGAGCCCTTGACTGAAGAATCATACTTAGTGTAGCGACACACCTGCGAAAATTCCGACGCGGAGAGTTCCGCGAATGAAAAATCTGTCAAGTATGACACTGGCGTTAATAGGGTATTCCCTATTAACGCCGGTGTCATACTTGCATGACACCGGTGCATAATTTTTTTTTGTCGCATTTATTAACAAAATATGAAATACCGTAGTAGAGATGACAAAAAGTGAAATTAAAATTCAAATCGGCTAATAATTACGGCCGATATAAGCATTAAAACTATTTATTACGCGCCGATTAGACAGAGAGATCCTACATGGAAAGTGACGTCACATGCCACTACGGCCATATAAACTCCTTGTTTAATTTCATTTTGCTAGAAAGAGACAGAAACAAATCTTCGATGGCTAATATCTTTTTAATTACATAGTTAATCGAAAAATTGTTTTACTAAACTATTTATTACATGAATGAGGATAAATTTTGTAAATGAAAAAAATCATGCATATTCCCTATTTCGCCAGATGTGTCATAGGTAACCCCAATGATATTACAATTTTATGGTAACTCGCGTCGGAAAGATCCGTAGGTTAGGTATGTCGCTACACTTAGATCTAAAAATAGATCTTTATTATAACCACCAAAGAGTACTTATATACTATCTATGAATGCATCCGGAAACTAGAACTTGGAATGCTTCATGATAGAAAGATGTCGTTACTAGCACAATATAAATAGTTTTAAATAAATTGGCTGTTGATGCATATATAGCGGCTAAACGAATGATCTGATTGATATCATATTTGGAATTTTAGATTTTTATGCAAATCCATTAAAGGATTCTGAATGGTTTCTTGCTGTCTCGCATATTGAACGTAGTAGTCATGCAACAAAAATGAAGAATTTAATTTTGCTGAAATACGGCTCAAAAGATTTTTATAAAACTTTGCATGACCGAAACATATATTGGAAAATGATAAAAAAATCTCAATGCAATTATCTTGCGGTCGTATATCCATTGATTTGTGGTTTCCAGAACTACCAAAATTTAAGCATGTGATTTTCTCGAAATCGTTTCCGGTTAGTTTGTTTTAATGTTTAACATTTTGAATTCTGAATTGATCTGCATATTTCATTAGAACCTATTTATTTCTGACGTAAGAAACATCCACATCGTGTTATATTGATCCTCTTAAACTGTACGTACACGTGCGTCCAAAATAGTCACGAATATAACGCTCCATGAAAGCTTACGGTGCACTAAGGAGCGACGAACAGTATACGACCTTTCTCTCATAGTTCAGAGAGAAAGTTTTTACGATTCTCTTTGGAAATAAAGGACTCTTATTGCATTTACTCACGACACGAGAAGGACTGAAGTATTGGGGTTGTAGTAAATAATATACAGCGTGTAACGGAAAGGTTTGATAATACTAAAGGAAAAGTTGTTCAATTTCATGGGCAGATTCATACCCTTCAGTATTATCACACCTTTCCGTTACACGCTGTATACATGATGTAATAAATGGTACAGCAGCACTGCACTTACTTTCTCGCAATACTCAAGGAAAAACTATCAACCGCAAACTTAAATTTGTAATGCCATACACATAGTATGGAAATACAAACTTTTATTTACGTTTTTCCAAAAAAATGTTCGAATGAAATATATAGAGATCAATTTAGAATTCAAATTGTCAAACATTAAAACAAACAAACATCAAACGATTTCGAGTAAATCACATGTTTAACTTTTGGTAGTACTGGAACACCCTTTATATGAATTTTTAAAGATCAATAGATACTACCGTAGGATACTTGCATGGAGATTTTTTTAATTTCTCAACACATGTCCTTATGGATTATTGTTCAGTTTAGTCTACTGAGCAAGCCCAGTTTTTGGTACACCCTGTGTACTAAATTTTATTCAAAAAATCATAAAGAATATCCAGTCAGGTAGACAACCAATCCAGGAGTAATATTATAGAAAATTTTAATAAACTGAATGGAACCAATTTTGGGTAAATTACATATTTACGATTTGGTGGTACAGGAACACCCCTTATATGAAATTACACAGATAATTTGATACTGGCGCAAGATATCTTACATGGAGATGCTTGGTCATGCAAAGTTTCATCAAGATTCTATGAGCCGTTATTGAGAAAATTACAATTTATCATTTTCGTTGTATGACAGCTACCCTCAAAATGAGAGCCAGCCAGAAACCACTTAGAACCCTTCGATGGATTTACATAAAACTCCTAAATTCCAAATATGGTGTCAATCGGATCATTCGTTTAGCCGCTAGGCCAAAGCGTGACGGACAGACCGACCGACGGACCGACCGACCGACCGACCGACGGACGGACATTTTTGGGAGAGTTGTTTTTTATGATGTCGTAGATCGTAGAACACATTTTTGAGAAAATTAGAAAACTATTTTTATCACGAATACAATACCTTTCTCGCTCCGCTCGAAAGTAAAAAATATAATGATCCCTACGGAGTGAATCTGCATCATATATTAAATTTTAAAAACCTTTTCATCTCATCTATTAAAAAATCGCTGAACAGTTCGTCAATAAAGGCGAACAAAATAGCTGTTTTCTCCAAGAGACTTTTGTAGCGGGTAAAAATGGGATTTAAAATTAGAATTTGAATCCACTCACACAGTCCATAGAGGTCGAACCAAAATATTGTATGAAAAATGATACTGGCCGGTTGTACTATTAAAATTATTATGAATATAAAAAAAAAGAAATATGTTCTAAATGTAAACAAGACTACCAACCAAAGAGGTTCTGTTCCTAAATGATACAAAAATGTAAATAACATTTTCAGTTGTTATTAATAATACTTAGTATGATTTTTAGTATTGTTTCATCAAATAATAATATTGTAATGGTATTTTATATTTAAAATTTATGACGAGTGTGTGTCTCAATTAGCCTTTTATTCTTTTCTCATTGAGGGAGATGAAAAGTAGAGTGTATTACTCGGCTGCAAAAATATTTTTACCTTGGGCGACCAATTGAATCCCTCGCTACGTTCAGGATTCTTTTCTAGAATCCCTCGCCATGCTCGGGATTCTACTCAAGAATCCTTCACTTCGCTCTGGAATCAAAATAGCGCCCTCGCCTTAAAAATATTATTTTACAGCCTTGTGATACAATCTACTACTCGTATTTTATGAAAATCTATGTTCGGTTTGTCAATAAAGGCGAGCAAAGTAGCTAATTTCTCAAATAAATGAATAATTCATTTTAGAACTAATTGTTCCATACATGTTCCATAACTAACTAATAAACTAATTGAACCAAAAGATTTTCATAGAATTCAAAATAGCGCCCTGGCCTATAAAATATTATGCTGCTGTAACTAAATATTATCACGAGAATAATTTCCATCTGTGTCACCAGCTGGTCATAGAGATCACTGAACCCTCTAAAGACTCCACACGCTTCACCGTCCAATCCACCAGTGGAAAAGTCCAGTGGATGGACGGGTCGGGAGTTACTTCTTTTTACGCATATACCTGGGCGATCGAGCTTTGCTCTGTATTATCTTAACCAAAGCCTTATAACAGATGGCGCTGTAGGATTTCCGAAATACGCAAATTTTAAGAAATGGTAAAAATCACTGACGACACGAATTTTATTTTATGTATAGGATTTTTGCAACCACCTAAATTATTCTCGTTTTTCGTACCATGTCTCTTTGAAATTATTGTTCAGATTTATGTTCTAAGTAGCATGCAAAATTTTGGCCAGTGATCTTAAAACATCCCTATATAATATCAGCTGTTTCGACTATTTATGTAGAAAAAGTTATTAAAATATACAGGGTGTAAAGGATAACTTTCCAAAAACCAAAAGAACACGATCAGTCAACGAAACTGAACAACTTTTGTGCATGAGACTTTCAGAAAATTAAAAAACTAAACTGTTCACTGAAAGTTGTTCAGTTTCGTTGATAAATCATTTATGAATCAGCTGATACACAGATTTAGTGTAATAAAGCAATATTTACAGACATATCCTTTGCTTGAGAGGAGAAAATAAAACCGTTATGTGAGAAAATACTTAGATTTTTTATAATATATATAGTATATTTTTATAAAAAAATTATAAAGCAGTATACCTATTATTAGAAGTATTTTAATTTGACCTTACCTTCAAAAGAAAACTACTAACAATTAGTTACGTATTGCAACCACTTTGAGGAGCACTTACTTAATGAACAGAAATTATGTAATATACCTAGACCATCTGGTGCATAAGAAAAAGAAATAAGAATTTCGGTGTCGCAACAATGTGTATTGTTCACTTACAACTTCCCACTATTGGGTTTTCTTTTTATAAGGGAGAATGCCGCAATGCACTTTATTTGTAGGAAAAAGTGCGACTGGTGTTGTACACTCTGTTGGTAAGTTGACAACTACTTTTAACCGCCGAATGAAAGTGAGAGTGGTAAAAGTTTGAAGTGTTTTCTTGCTCAGTGGAGTTTTGTATCAAAGGTGGTAGGTGTTATTTTTCAAGAACAAGCATACAACCTGATTTTCGTCGGTTTCGCTTCCGAAGTCCAGTGATTCTACTCATGAAAACAAGCAACTTTCCCGAAAATAGAAATGTTTAACTCGAAAATAACTGTTTTCGCCTTCCCATACAAAATTAGTCATCTCGTGACCACTTTACTATGGAGAAGCGAGGTTTTTTTCTTCATGGATGAATTTTTCTTTTTATCATGAGTAGAGTTACTGGTCTTAGAGAGCAAAACCAATGAAAATGCACTCTGTATGCTGCTAATTTAAAGAGAGGTTGATCCTTTCTCATGTATGTATGCCCTGATGCCCTTTCTTGGTATAACAGAATTTACACAATTAATAATTCCTTCTTGATTCATAGACTTATCTTAAATACCCAGGGAAGTATTCCCTAGATTTTCTACCTATCTAGTTTACTAAATTCGAGTTCCTAGAGCAAATTATAAATTTTAAAGACTTTATTGAATATGACAGAAAATAACTTATACAAGCTCAAAGACGCAAGTTTCGTTTCGCTGGCAACTCTAAGTCACTTTATTTAAAAGTCTGATGAAGACCAGAAAAATGTCTTAAGAATTCAAAGCGGTTGCTTGACTTTTTAATTTAAAGTTACGAGATAGACTTTCCGTGCTTCAGAAACGAGCGTGGACGTTCTCACTAGATAGAAGTTGTTAAGACTTTTACTTCCACAAGATTTCTTAAAGGTTGTTTAGATTGGATTGAGTTAGTTTTTTTTAGATATAAACAACGTTTTAAAGAGAGGAGAATAACTTACAGGATTTGAATCTGCCCAATAACTACTTTAAAGAACGTGGTCCAGAAATTTTTTCGTATTCCGAACTATGTTATTCAAGGAAAGTTGTTCAGTTTCATGGGCAGATCTACTTCATGTTTGGTATTCGCTTTCTGCCACTTTTTGTACAGAGTGTAAGCCTGCCTTTATAATATGATACAGCTTTTTAAACCCACTTATGCACAAAAACTTAAGTTGATGTTGTTCTACCCATTGAAAAGATTCACAAAATTTAAAATATTTGTATGCAGAAAGTTTATTTCTAACCTACATAACATCACGCCTCTTTCTCGTCAGGGTAAGCAGAGACCACAGCCCTCCGCCTGCTACGATCTTTACTTCCCTAGCTTCCCCTACTTTTATCAGTCCTTTCAAACACGCTCGTCGGTTTAGGGTGCTTTTAACCTCACCTTTATTTAGAAGAACATAAATGCGGTCATAGAACGCCGAGGCCTTCCCCTTCCAACGTTTCCATTCACTCTCGCCTGGTAAATCTCTTTCGTCAATCTTCGTTAATTCATCCTCTCTACATGAACAAACCATCTCAGCATTCCTTACTCAATTTTAGTCACTACATGTTATTTTACGCCTCAACGTTCTCTTATCATACTATAGTAATAATTCAAGGTAATAACATTGGCAATAACCCAAAAAACTACTTGTATTTTATCCAAGGTCAAATCAGTAAAATGTCGTAGGAAAACTTAGTATTTTATGCATTAACCGTACGACCGTGGCTAAAAATATTTGTTTGTAAAGAGATTATTTACTGTTACTGTTTTTAACTTGGATCATAACACCAAGGTAGGTACTTCTTTACAAAATAACAATAACTTAAGATGAGTCTAATGAAAACCAAGTGCTCTCTCCACTAATACGAAAATAATAGTATATTGCAGTTGCGACCACCTATGGTTATTTTTGACAGACTAGCTCTACAATAGAACTAAAAATCGCGAAAAACACTTTTTCTTGACCCTTTTTTTTTTACTTTTCGTTGTTTTTATTTGTTTTAAGGAAACCGCTATGAAATCACATAGAAGTTGTGTGAAAAGTTCTACCAGCTAGCTATTGTGGTTAAAGTCTCGAAAGACGTTGAGCAATTAGCACTTCAAGGTTTACCGCCAGTAAATCTTCTTTAAAATTGATACACACAAGCTGACACATTCAGACACATTCTGTTTTGCTGATAAAGAAAATAACAGTTATTGATTTTAAGAAATTATAACTTTGGCTTCTATCACTCCGTTCGTTCTTATCCTATTCGCATCCAGCACAAAGCCAACAAGGTCCACTTTGTCGAGAGCTATCAAGTCCCATGTTTATATTGTCTATTATAACACGTTTTTAAAAGATAATTAAGTTGGTAGGTAAGTATGATGAAACAATTTTAAATGTTGAGAATTGCGTTTACGCAGATTGCCTATGGTATTTTCTAGAACCATGTCTCTGAGAAGCATCTTCATCGCCATTCTGCCCTGTGTGCTGGCGGCACGACACCCGCAGTTAGCAAGACACCATCCAGTGTCTTACGGCACCCTCGTTGACTTCACTGACCCTAAGGTACATAAATTGTATCACTGGAAAGCGATTATATAGAGAGTTTGTCAATCTAGGAAAGATATTGGGGAGCAAGGGACAGTTTTCCGAAAACTGGAGGGGCATGTTCAGACAAAGAAACTGAACAAATTTTAGGCATTGGGACTTTCAGGAAATACAAAAATAGATAATATTTATCGGCCTCTCCATACAAAATTGCAAGCATTATTAGAAATATTAGACTGTTTGTATGGAGAGGCTGATTTCTTTTTTCATTTCCTGAAAGTTTTATTCACTGAAAGTTGTTCAGTTAGGTTGACTGATCATACCCTTTCAATGTACGGAAACCTGTCCTTTACACCCTGTATTATAACTAATTTTTGACAAGACCTCTCAAGCCCCATGTCAAAATTCGCAGTAAAATGTGTGTGTATGTGGTTTAACCACTAAGCTCAGATCGATCATTCATTTTGTGCTCAAAGTCAAACATTTCTACACTGAAACTAAAGGTCCCATGTTATTAGCTTTTTTTTTTTCATCGTGGGAGTTTTTATTAGCGCAACCATTTAAACGTGCGAGTGAAAGATTAAAAGATCCTCTTTTTCTAAGACCCCATACATTTTGGCAGGTCCAAGGTCACTTAGACGCACTCGTCCGCGTGGCCCAGTCATGCGTGATCAAAGTGCGGGCTACTCCAAAAGACGTCCGGGCTTACTTCACGAACTCCCCTCCCGTCACCAGATCCGGTCAATGCTTCGCTGCTTGCATGCTTGAACAGAGTGAGGTTATCAGTCATGGAAAGGTACGTACAGATACGTTTTCAAACTACTCCTATGGTTTTTCTTGGTTGGTTCATTCTTGGCAGACTGCTCGTAATCTGCCAGTTTATTTTACCCTATTTACTGTGACAGGTACTCCTTCGAGCATTTGTAGAAAGTTTTTCCCATTTGGTCTGCTCTACCCACAGTCTGCTCATTTTAACGTTGCTCTTAAATATCCTAGCATTAAAGCATAAACTATTGGCCAAATTAACATATCACAAAAGTAACAAAAGTATCATATCTTTTGAAACTACGTCATGTACGAGTAAATGCAACAAACTCAGTTAATTTTCAATGCAATATACCAATTTATTGTCTACCGATATTTTCCTTTCATTCCCATCTACTTACACCAATCTTGATTCTTGTTTCTATGTTTTTTGTTCTCAAAAATGAATTTTTTTTGCAATTTTTAAAATTTCTTATGTTTTAGGTGAACAGAGACCTGTTGATTCACTTAGCGAGCTTGGTCAATGGCAAGAACTCCAGAGTAGTACGTAAGCTGAGTAGTGTGTCCAGAATCTGTCTGGATAGTATTGAAGGGATGACTGACCGGTAAGAGTATAACGAGATTCAGATTCAGATAATTTTATTCAATGTAGATTCTTTACAGAATACTTATTGAATGTCATGCAGAATACAATGCAAATAGAGCGAGTCTACGAGTTTCTGCAAAGCACTATCAGGGAGCAATTCTTAATGCCATGGAACCACGGGTAATTAAAATTACCCGTGGACCCGGTAATGGATCGATCCACCGGGACTACTCCTAGATTTAAGAACCGTGCTAACGTCACACCGGAGAAAAAGTCAGCAATCTGGCAGCTACAGTACGCGCGCAATCTGAGTGCAGACGTGCGTGAAGGACTACACATAATATTATGCCTATTCGTGCCAACTCTTCTGGCCTTTACTCACGGCTGCACTCAGATCACGCGCGTACGGTAAATTTATTGCTCTCCCTTTTTGATCCACCGAAAGAAAGTTCCCGTCTGATTTGAAGCAGACCTGGAAGAATGTCAACACGCTTTGCACCCAGTTTAAAAGATATAAAGACAGCCTGAAAAGAAATTTTACTGCGAGCTCATCTCCCATAATAAGGACGATCTGAAGTAACTGAAAGTGCCGTCTATGTGGTTAAATATTGGCAAGTTTGCCGACACTATCTTATAGTTAGAATCGTCGTGTTGACGTTCTTTTTATAGAAAGAAGAAGAATTTACACGAGTCTTTCTTCATAGCCAGTAGTAATTTTTTTTGTAACGACATACTTGTATATAAAGAGGTGAGTGTAACGACACGACATTAACTTTTTTCTTCACCTAGGTGGCCGCGGTAATTTAAACGATATATAATATAATATAATATAATATAATATAATATAATATAATATAATATAATATAATATAATATAATATAATATAATATAATATAATATAATATAATATAATATAATATAATATAATATAATATAATATAATATAATATAATATAATATAATATAATATAATATAATATAATATAATATAATATAATATAATATAATATAATATAATATAATATAATATAATAATATAATATTACCACCACGCTAGTCAGATGAATCGACACCGAAAGACACGACCGGTTTAGTCTATGAAGAATATCCAAGTCGCTCAAACTAGGTGGTCTTATGTAAATTCTTCTAGTTATCAATCATCATGATAAAACGCACGACATTAATGATGTGCTTGTTCCTAGGATTTTCTTTTGGTGGAGTTGAGATCGTTGCACTCACACATGTATTTTTACCACAGATCTCGCAACCGCGGAGCTCGCTTCGACAGATGCCAGCTAGCTTCAACGTATAACGACTGCTTGAACGAAAATATGCTGGAGTTCGCTTTCCCCTTAGACATAGCTGAGGAAGCCGTCAGGAAGATGCCCTTCCATCTCATACAGCCCAAGTAAGTTGTATCTATCTTGTATTTACGGAGGCTTAAATAAAGGTTGTAAGAAACCGGTTTCAGAAAACTGAAAGGGCATGATCGGTGAACGTAGCTGAACCAGTTTCAGTTAGTAAAACTTTCAGGGAAAAGAAACAGGCCTCTCCATAAAAATTGCAAACTTAATTGGAAAGTTTTTATAAAATAAAGAAGCCGATTTCTTTTTCATTTCCTGAAAGTTTCATTTACTGAATGTGGTCAGTCAGTGAGCCTTTCAGTTGTAGAACACCTGTCCCTTACATCCTGTATACAACGTAGAGTAACGCTGTTTGTCCGTCGCAACGATTTCGAGACGATAACGAGATACGAGATAACGGCGCTATCACTATGAGTAAATGATAAGTTATTTTTACCCGACTACGGCAAAGCAAAAGGAGGGTTATGATTTTGACAGGCTATGTATGTATGTATGTATGTATGTATGTATGTATGTATGTTCATCTGTTCCATCATAACTTCTGAACTACTTATCATATTTTGACAAATGAGATGTCGTTAGAAGCGTCTTAATTATCCGCTGGTTATAGGATACAAGAAATTTCGTTTAATTGTATGTGGCGCCCTCTAGAGAAGATTAAGTCAAGGACTAATAAAAAAAAATTTTGACCGTACCGTGTTAGGTATCAAATGAAAGGGCTTAGTGAGCACATTTCAAAAAAATATATATTGTTAGATTTTTTATGTATTTACAACCCCAAAATAATTGAAATAAAAAATCAGTTCAAAAACTAAAACCCGACTACTGGCAAATCTTGCTATAAAAAGTATGAAACAAGAAAATATTGTCATCTGAAATTGTTATGTACAAACTATGGTATTTAATAAATATTCATACCGATGTTTAGCCGTGGTCATGTTATGCCACCTATCCGAAAAAAGCGATCATAAACTTCAGGGCAAAGAGGCATAACAATATGACCACGGCTATTATCTGAACATCGGTATGAATATTTATTAAATACCATAGTTTGTACATAACAATTTCAGATGACAATATTTTCTTGTTTCATACTTTTTATAGCAAGATTTGCCAGTAGTCGGGTCTTAGTTTTTGAACTGATTTTTTATTGCTTGTAACTTTGTTTGTAAAAAAAAAAATTTAAACTGTTTATTGCAGATACTATTACAAATTATAAATTATTTATTAATTGAGACAGTAAAATCTTATAAGTTAAAGATTGTGGTTGCCTCAACCAGTTGCCCGCCCCACGACAGACCGTGGCCAGAGAGCGTGGATCTGCATCCACCCCCTACAAGAAGTTTACTTTTTTATGTAGTGCTTATTTAATGTATGTATGTATGTATATATTCTTTATTGAACCAGAAATAAAATAGAGACAAAATATAAACAACAGAATAGTACACAAAGTGCAATAGTTCTCCTACTGAAATAGTGAACATAATTTTAGCATGTTACTCAGACCATGAAACTGAACAACTTTCCTTAAGGAAAAAAAATTGAACTCTCATAGAAACTGCATCAGCTGATAGCGCATTTTGTAAGGAAAGTCAAATTGTTTTTCGTATTTTTTAATGTTTTTTTGCAAATGTCTGCTTCGTGATGATATCGGCACAATATCGGCGATTTTCTGTTTTTGTCGTTATCGTCTCGCTCGTTGTAGTGGACAAACGGCTTAATTCAGCATCACTGAACAACTTTCTCTAAAATATGGGGGCTGGTCGAACAACGAGATTTTTGGCTGCCTTACAAAATGAGCCAAATAAATTTATATGTACGAATAGTCTAAACAAAATTGGCGAGCACAGTTAAGGTAGCAGTTTTAAAAAAGCATTTAAACTTTTCCTAGGTTTTTGTATAATGTAATGTGTAATGTCAACAAAATCAAACAACTAGGAAGTAAAACAAAAACCATCCTAATCGAGAGTGATTTGGCTTCTGGCTGAGTTCCATCGTCGGTCCTATCTCTAATCTGCTCTCCTGGCCAGATTGAAGTCTAAGTAAATTTAAAGTCTTTTTATAGATAAACCATCAAAAGATCAAAAAAACACGTCAGGCACGTACCTCAGGCGGGACTAAAACACATACCAACTAGGTCACTGGTCCTACCTATGCTATGAAATCATTGTTCTTCTTATTTACCCAAACGACGCGCAAGTGTTAACCGCTAGCCATCTTTTCTTTCCCAACCAGCCCAATTTCATACGTAGTTTAATTTTTTAATAATTAATGTAGTGTTAAAGTTAAAGTAGTGTAGTGACTATGACGTCATTGTTTAAAAACTTCATACAAAATCTATGGAAGATTTCTGTTTTGACGTCCAATAAAGAGTAGGTAAATTGACTAGGTTGGAAACTTGCGGATTAGTGTGTCCCATCTTTACTGACATAATTCTTCTAAACAGAGCCTTCCGCTCTCCTAGAAGCTGCGTAGCTGTTAGCCCGAGAAGGGTGATCTTAAAAAATAATCAGCGTTTAATGTTTAATTTTATTTTTTAAACTTACTCATATAAGAGTCTTTATCTGTAAACTGTGAAGAGCATTCTTGCTGCAGGTTGGCCGCATTAGACTGAGTGACAGTATCAGCAACCCCGCCTGCAGCACTCCACTAACTGCAGGTAGTTCTAATATTTGCTTGATTCCTACAAAACTAGAGAAAGTTCCAAAAAATACAGATATTTGTCTATCTTTGAGAATAGCTGAGATAATAAAGACTAAAGTCGTCCACGTTTGGCTTGCCGAACCGTATTTTTTCTATGAGCTGAACGAGAGCGGTGACGTCATCTCTCCCGTTCCCTTGTTCGGTACTGACTGGAGTCTGTGTACTGAAAAGCGTTCCGAATTTCTACTCGTTCCTGATTGTATTGACTTGAATAAAAACTAGTGCGATTTACGTGTAAAATAAGCTCTCTAAATTTATAGTACCTGGGCGAGCGAGCTTTGCTCTGTATAATTTCAATCGAAGCCCGACATCAAATGGGGTTTCAAAATTGCGCTTTTTTCAAGATATACACAAAAAAAGAGAAAACGATTTTTCCAGGTATGACACCTAGCTAGATCGATTTTTTTCCGAAAACCCTCTAACTATTTTGAGGATTATCGATGCTATTTATATAAATTTTTACCAACTTTATCAGTAATATTTGATTGCAAGTATCAATTTTTTTTTTATCTTAAATCGCTAACGTTAAGAACGGCCACACCTTTTAGTCGAAATCGCATAGCAGTTCAAATTAAATTGGAGAACTACGGAATCTGTGCAAGGAATTTTAATTGAAATGCCAGAGTCGAGTATAGAAATTTTACTCTAGCGTTTTATAAATTTTACTGCTTTACAGTTTGAAATTGAGTTGGTGTATTATGTTATTCGTTCAAGGGTTACTGCAACAACTTTTGTTCTACAAATTTTAGATTACATTCGCAGAAAATCTGATTTCCCAAAGTCAAGAATTTCCAAAAGTTGTTGCATTTAACCTTCTCAATAAGCCCAGGCATAGGGACGTTTTAACAGTGAAATAGGGGTGTTTATAATTTGTGTAATAAAAATACATAAATGGTTTAAAAAAGATAGAACTATTCTTCAGAAAATTAACCTTACGTCCTGACTCTTGCAAAAATTTATACCAGATGAATGTCCATGAGAAGACATCTCCTAGTCAGTAGATTTGTGGAGTGTGAATAATGATGATTATTTGATTTTATAATGTGAAGGACTTTTTAGAGAATTTATCGTCAGTCAGAGGCTCACATCAAAGAGGATTGGCGAAATAGAGGTCAGGCGTTTACCCAGCAATGGGGACTTAAATATATGATTATTATTAGTCCCAACACATTTTGTGTTTAAAATTGTTGCGAATTCTAAAGTTTAGTTTAGCTCTTCCTACATTCAAAAATAAATTTTGGCCTGTTTTGTATGCAGGATAACATTTTTGGCATCCGAGTATTCGCCGTACCTTGGCCACTCGGTGTGATGCAATCGGGCTTTTTACCAAAGTAGGTACCTGTCTCTATCGCGTAAGATCGCGTAATATTAAGTCTAGACATATCATAATGCAGTAGACATAACTGTTTATTTCCTGGGACTTTCTGACTAGTTCGTGGTTTAGCTAGGCTGCCCGGTCATGCGGTTTAACTTTCGTCCAATGAGTCTTAAAACGTTCAGTATAAACCTATGAAAAAACTTTACCCTAAAATAATATTTCCTATTCTGATGGTAGAACAAGGAAATAGCACATCAAATTAATGAAAACAGACCAAGGAATATGTTGGAACATGTCATATACGACACGACAAATTCTTAAAAACTGTCATAGAGCGAAAGGTTTAGGGAAGGAGAGGTAGAGGGAGGCCCAGACATTACATTACATTACAATTACAGATTAAGGAAAAGGAGAATGTCGTGTCGTATAAGAAAGTCAAGAAAGTTGCAGATGATAGAGAGGCTAGAATCTTACTCTACCGACAATCACATAGCTCTTAAATAAGAAGAAGTTCTTCTCATGGACCATAGTTTAACCCAGAACAATGTGTAAACGACTTTCAAAATAGACCTGCTTGATGAAGACTAACTAATTCTTGAGAGAGTTGACTCCTTAGCTATTACTCGTTGACTCAATAACTAATATTTCGTATCTTTTGTTCCAGCCTACCTCAAGGCTACAAGCATTCATAAGGAGACGACTTCAAAAACGCCAACAATTTTGTAATTACTATATAGCTTACACAATTTTTGTAATTTTGTATTTACGAAAGACTTTTTAATTTATTTAAAATAATTAAATGTTAAATTTGTGATTTTGGTGTTTAATTTGTATCATCAGTTTTAATGTATTTTTGACTTAGACATGTGACCCTCGGTTCAGACTGGTCAGGAGCACTAGACAAGACATGCAATGATATAATAATAATATACAAGGTTATTTTTTTGGACCTGATATAAATATGCCTACCTTGTTAGTGAGGTCGAAAGCAACAACTTTTGTTCTACGACTTAGCTAACAACGGTCAAAAAATTTCGACTTCCCATACAAAGTAACGGAAGTGACCAACAAGTTTTGTATGGGAAGTCGAAATTTTTAAGTGCGTTGTTAGCAAAGTCGTAGAACAAAAGTTGTTGCTTTTGTTCTATATTCATATCAGGTCCAAAAAAATAACCCTGTACATGTTGGGTGTAAGGGACTGTTTTACGAAAACAGTCAACCAAACCATACCAAACTGAACAACTTCCAGTGAACAAATGAAAAAGAAATCAGCACTCACACAATTTTTAAACTTGAGGGACCGATTTTTTTTTATTTCCTGAAAGTTTCGTTAAACGATAGTTGTTCAGTTTCGTTGACTGATCATGCCTTCTCAGCTTTCGGAAAGCTGTACCCTTACACCCTGTACGAGTATAAGCTGATGTACAGAGCATAATTCGTGCAAAAGTTGTCACTGCCAGTTAACGAGGCAACTCTGTCAGTGCCATGGATACCTTTACACCAAAGATGTCATGGCGTAGATCGTTGTCTATGGAATTAATCATGTCTGCGTAAGAGTTTAAGCTAATTATCTATTATCTTCCGGGTCAAAAGATACTAACAAAAGGAATGCCTGAAAATTCAAATTTTTGGGTGTTTCTGAGTACCTGCGCCTACTTACGCCAGATCCAAGGGGCTGCACTTCCCATAGTTCTGAACCCTTTTTTTCGTGATATCCCTACATTTATTACAGGCCATTTCATTTTTTTTTTCTGTATGTGAAGGAAAATGGTTTAATTTACAATTTTCCTATCTTTTACATACGAATAAACCATCCCTCATACACATTCTTACTATGACGTGCTTTCACATTTAGGATGGAAAAGGTATCAGTTTCATGGCTAGAGCCCTCATAAATGTCGACTATATTCATCGCTCAACAAATATCTCCGAGTAAATACACAAAATATTTTATATTTGCCGTTCTCTTTGCTAGGAGTAAACAACGATATTATTTTGGACATCAAATGATGTGTCCGGGAGGCATTTCACGAAATCCTGAATAAATAGAATGATCAGCTTTTGTATTTACTTATTCCGATATTATTATAATTTAGAGAAAGCAAATAGGAAAATAATCACAAAAATATAAGATCAGCTAGCTTGATCAAATAGAAGATAGCTAAATTTTGGCTATTTCACTATCGAAATGTTCGAAATGCCCAAATTAAATTTACTTCCCATACTAACCGACCCGAGTAGCTGATTATTTTGTACAGGAGGTGAAAAAAACGCCTTTAACTTACTTTGGGAAGAAAACAGATTTTTTAAGAATATTTATGTTCTTAAAATACCCTCAGGCAATTTACGAATTTCACTAGCCCTGGCAAGAAACGAAGGGCCTGCCAAGATCGTCAAAACGGCCTGTCATCTTTGAGGAGGGTCTTCAGTCGTCACCTAATTTCAAGCTATCATCATGGACTCATCTCATTTCCACTTCTGAATGACCAAGTTGGACATAATGGAGATATGACGTCACTCAGTGTGGACATTTGGTGCTTTGGCGAAGATAGACGGGCTTGATTGTAGACTAACTTAGATGTAGAAAGGATACTTTAGAGGGATACTCCCGCAAAATAAGCAGCTACACGCTCGTCAATGCAAACGTCGACTTCATTTACACAGCGTTCACGTAAGCGTGCCTTGCAAAATGACTGTTACGACTGACGGTAACACTGAAAATCGCAAAAACGAAAAAAAAGGTTTTTTTACTATTAACAATTACCAAAAAAGTTAAAAATTCAGGATACGTTAATTTCACAGAAATAATAAACAGTAAAATATACTATCCCACCGCCAGTATTACACGCATGACAGATGTACCTCTTACCCCGCCTTCATCCCGCGCTTTCCCTAGTTAGATTAGTAACTTAGATTATGAATAACGGCAGCTTTGCTGGTTACCAAGTTGTGACCTGCCGCCGTCGACATTGCCAACTGTCAAATGTCATGTGCCTGTCGGATAGTACCTGGTTCACAGTTACCGATCTTCAAGTTTTCAAAAGAGGGAGCTGATGTGATCAAGATTAGAATTAGAATGGGAATTCTGTGGAATTATTGGTGGACTGGATTTTAATTATCTTCCCTCCAAAGGGATTATCAACTTCCATTGAAATACACAGCTACGAAAAGATAATTATTTTTGCAGTCGAATTGGTAATTTAACAGTCAGTATGCAGTTCAAATGTATTCGGTCGACACGGTTGCAGATTGAAGATATTATAATGGTATTCATCAAATCACATTCAATTTAAATACTCCGCTGAAACAGTAGGTAGGAGGTATAGTAGTTAAGTCGGTTAGTAATATCGTGAAGCTTAAGTGGCAGTGGGGTAAGTTCCTAACGAAATAGTCAATGGTTCAAGGCTGAGGAAAAGATTACGAGTCAACCTGTCGTCCAGTGTGACTATACAGGGTGTAAGGGACGGTAAAACCGGCCAAGTGCGAGTCGGACTAGCGCCCTAAGGGTTCCGTATCTATCTACCATATGATATACTAACAGCTTTTGCTCTTTGACTTTAAAAACTCCGCGACCATCCAACTTGACCCCTCTTTTATAGAATTTTTCTTGAAACGGGGTCACCTTAATTGGTTACTATTAGTTGTGAGAAAAATTGTAATATTTAATTATTTTAGACTTTTCCCTTTATTTCTACTGTGAGACCTAGCTTCTTGCCAAATTTCATAATTTTAGGTCAACGGGAAGTACCCTATAGGTTTTGCTTTAGTGCATAAATGTATGGAGATGAGGACATAAAGAGCCGTATCTTTTGATTGCGTCGTTGCAAAAAAATTAAATTTTCAGATCTTGTGTGGTTGAAAAACAGGAAGCGGCAAGTATGTCAAGATCGTAGCAGGTGGAGAACTGTGGTCTCTGCCTACCCCGACGGGAACAAGGCGTGATATTATGTATGTATGTATGTTGTGTGGTTTATGGACCTTAATATTCGTTATCAATTTCAACCTCTACCCGTTCGTGAGAATAAGGGTCTTGACAGACAGACAGACGGACAACATAGTGATCCTATAAGGGTTCCGTTTTTTTTTATTGAGGTACGGAACCCTAAAAATCAACCTTTACATGCAAACTTATCTATTCGTTTAGGAAGCTTGTGTGGACAACTAGATTTTTGTTCATTTTGTTCATTTACCAACATTCACAGACCAACACATGCTTCTTAGGGAAAATTCAGTTGTATACTGAGTAAGCTTTTGTAGTTTCTGGTAAACCGTCTCTATAGAAAGGTTTATATAAAAACGTTGGGGACGTCTAGTTGAAGACCGTAAAGATTGCCACATTTGGCACCAGAGAAAAGCGGCTTATACCGTGCAGTAGGCGATTAAAAGCTGATTTTGATGAGGTAGGTATTGAAAATTATAAGCAATAGGAAAACCATTCAGTATTTAAATTAATGATTTTATTTGGGACGAAATGTTGCAAACATACAATAATAAATAGAGAGACTTAACCTTAAGATCTATCATTCTCATCTTCATGTCCATAAACATTTTCATTAAAATTTTTCGGCACCTTAGGATCAGTTAACATGATCTTTGAAACACGAAATCATTAAATTGTTTAATTAAATCAGGTACAACAGTTACAATTTGTAACACACAATTATGCTTATATAATCAATAGTAGATCCATTAAAAATAAATATGTTCACAATACTGATCAAGTTCACAAATAATTGACACAAACAGATATAATCAATTTCAAAGTACAGTCTAAAGAACATCAGTAAAAAAACTGCTAAGTGCGTGTCGGGCCACGTGCAGTTTAGGGTTCCGTAGTTTTTTTAAGTATTTTAATAACGTTCAAAACAAACTTTTTACCTCCTAATGCTTAGCGAGGTCCTAGCGCCTGATTGCTATTGTTATTTTTATTCTTTACAGTCTTTCGGCTATAGCTCATTAACCTGGGAAGCCTACTTAGCTGTGATAGTTTTCCTTTTAATTTCATCATATAAACTACTACTGTGAATTTTTTGACATTTCCAATAACAACCGTTTAGCTGGTAGAGGGGATGACACTTGACTCCAACATAAATTGCGCTTTCAAGCTAAATTTTTCGCAAACGGTACCCTAAATCTATGCCTAAATCGAAAAATGGTTTGTGCAAACTCACAATATTTTTAAAAGACCTATCCTAGGGCACCCCACACAATAGGGAAGATGAGAAAAAAAAATTCACCCCCAATTTACTTGTAGGGGGGAAGTCCCATATTTTTCTTTTTCAATATTTCATTTAACCATTTTGTTGGCCTGGGTGAAATGTATACATATGTGTACTAAATAACAGCTTTCTAGTACTAAGGATCTCTGAGCTAAGCCGCGTACAGACAGACGGACATGACGAAACTATAAGGGTTCCTTGTTGACTACAGAATCCTAAAAATCGGTGCTATTGAGACCTTTGTTTAGCTTTAACGTTTACATTTGCAGGGGAAGTGCAGTTGACCATACAAACTGATCAAAACATATTTTTTTCATGTAGAGGTCAATTAATTTTCAACTATCCAGTCTACCAAAAGGAAATATGTTCAGTTCCATGGACCGTGAGTCCTTCAGATCGTTTGAACTTTCGTATAAACTTTTTGTATTTCAAGGAAAGCTTTTGAAAGCTTTCAACGCTGCAAATTGTGAAGAAACCTCATTTACGCGACGAAATTGTTGTCAAGATTCTTCGAGAGTTGTTGATGAATGAAGTTCAATTTAACTGCTGTTATACTGCTGTTTTTATTACGAGTAGATGTAAAAAGGCGGCTTCGTGGTTATTTTTAATTGATGCTATGTTGAGTAATTTAGTGATATTAAGAATGTAAATAATTGAAGTTTTAACGAGATGGTTTCAATTTATGTAAAACTCGGTGAAAGTTTCTTAGACTCAATACATTTGTTCCGTACTTAATTATTTAATACAACGTGAAACGGAAAGGTGTGAAAACACTGAAGGGTGTGAATCTGCCCATGAAACTGAACAACTTTTTCCAAGGAACATAGGTCGAAATACGGTAAACTAAATTTTACCTCCAATACAAAATGCGCTATCAGCTGATGCAGTTTCTATGGAAGGTTAAAATGTTATTTTGTTCTATGACCTATTTTTTTGGGAAATGGGCCGATTTACACCCTTTAGTATTATCACACCTTCCGTTACACGCTGTATAAGAGAGTTAAAACTTTGGCAATAAACTGTTCTCCAGATCACGCATTAGATGTTATGCATCAGATGTTTCCGAGCAGATTATACCTGTTCTCCATGTTGGTATACTTCAAGAAGTCGATGGTAAATTCCTAGTTACAGTTACTATACTTCAAGTAGCATTTGGTAAACTTCTAGTAACAGTCGGTAAACTCCTATTAACAGTTAGTATACACCATACAGCTGTTAGTATACACCAAGCAGTTGCAATACTCCAGGAAGCAAATGATGTGGACCAAGCAGCAGATGGTATGCATGGTATACACCAATCAATAGATTAATATTCATTCCTTCAGAACGCTTACACCAGAAACCATAAATCTCAAGAGCAGAACCTAAAACTCTTCGCTGCCATCATGTCAACTTTTCTTATGAATCCCGTAGTTGATCCGACACTGGCTTCTGTCTGGGTACATAACTTTGAATGACTCTACAATCTTGACGTATTTCTTCAGGTTGAATTTGTAAGCTCCTGGGTGACGTAGTTCGTTGGGTATGGCGATGTGCAAGTCCCGCGCCGCGTGGCAGAGGAAACCCCCGTCTAGGATGACCATTCGGTAGCCTTGGAGACACAGCTCCAACATCTATGACAATAGGAAAATAATATTGCTAGTTGTGGATTTTCTTGATTTACTTCGTTCTTATACTGTCGATGACTCACCTATCTACTAAACTCTGACATAATATGGGATCATATCATATTTAAAATAGTAGGTAACAACAAAAAACAACGACTTTACGATCAGTACTTTATCTAGTTCAGAAGTGTAAAGTGTAGATAATTAAATAAAGAAAAACTTTTAAACCAATATATTTTTATTAATATTCCGATCTAAATACATAAAACATCACACAAATAAAAAACTATATTTTAACCTATTCGTCTATTCCTATATGGCGGAAGCACTTCTTTCTAAACCTTTTACTTCTGTTATACTTTTGAAAGTTATCAAAGTAAGTAGAGACAATTACATAATGGTTGATATCATACGCAGTTGTATAGAATTTACTTTCTTGGTTCTTCATCGATTGGAAAACGGGAGGGAAATTTGAATGAACAAGAAAACCCCCATCTAAAATGCAGAAGTTTTGTCCCGCCAAGCACATTTCAAGCAGCTGAGTAAAGCAGAAAAAATAATAGTAACTGATAAAGCAAATTGACAAAATAAAAAGAAAATACACACAGACAAATACTATTTCCATGATGCAAATCAAGATTGATAAAAATAAAATTATAAACTTACTTTTATCCTACAAAACAAAATACGTAACAACACACTTGAAAATTTTAAACAAATAAAAGCAGACGACTGAAAAAGTCCTTAAGAAGTACTCAAGAAAAATTAACGCTAAGACATAAAAGGACGCTAAGATATAAAATCTATACGCATCCGAAGGTCTCAAAAGTTCATAACTCATGTAGCGGCATCAAAACGCAAGGTGAAATGGTTTTGGTCGAAGGTTTACATGCCGATATCTTGAGATAAACTTTCGAGACATTGTATTTGTTCATAAATACCTGCGCCATTTTGTCTTGCATTCCCTCCCAGGACAGAATCTCGTTGTACCAAGGGTCTCGGTTGGTCCCGAAATAAAGAGGCTCCCATCGATGATATGGGTACTCTCTCTTTGCTATCAGCATTGGCTAAAAGGACACATAGATTATAAATTTTAAGTTCTATCAACATTTGATCATAATTCTACATGTTCTGAAGTTTTTCGGGGGTGTAAAAACACTGACTATTAGTTGCTTTTCAGTACCTGACAAAACAAAGTGATGTGATTAATAAAGTCAAATAAGAGAAGAATGTAGAAGCCGATCCAACTAACGCAACAAAGCAACGGTGCGTTTCTTAAAGATGAGCAATTAACTTTTTGTACACCTGTCCCCAACCGCGGCTTAATTGAAGTCAAGTACAAACCCTCTGATGATAAAAGAAAAATTCCAAATTATCCTATGTCCACGCATGTAAAAGGTACCTTCATCACAACATCGTCAACTTCTTAAAATTGTTCCTTGTCCAAGTTCTGAACAGAGAACTCTTCCCAGAATTTCACAGCAAAAATGCGGAGTCATCATGCTAGTCAGCGTTGCGGCTGGCACCATGGACCACGGGGGATATTTTCCGCTGTTGAGTGGAGCGGCACACAGAGGGATGCTGCTGCCCATCCTCTGGCTCAAGGTCCCGTAGACACCCACGATAAGGGATGGAGTGGTACTATATCAGCCGACACCACACCAATGGACATGGACCCACCTGAATCTCATCGGTGGCTGGTTTTTGAAGCCACGTCTGCAGTCCGGGAAACCGTTGACAATGGGCACATGCCTTCTTGTGGAAATACATCGCGCGGTTCTTAGCCACCAGGTCCACTAGCCTGTAAAACAATCTACAATCAGTCCTCGATGTTTTTAGGGGTTTCACCTAAATGGAACCAAAACCAGCCAAGTGCGAGCCCGATTTACGCACAGGGGGTTACGCCACTACAAAGCACAATTACTCGCACTTGGCCAGTTTCTATTATTTTTAGTCCACTGTAGTTGTTAGGTAATCAGCCATTTCTGTGTATATAAACCTTCTAGCTATTTGGTTCAAAAGACTGACCAAATGTTATAATTGATCCTTTAGTTGCAGTAGTTCGGTTGCGATGTGTCGATACATCATTTTGAAAGACATATTTTTGCATATAATTACAATCTCACTTGCTTAGTAAAATTTTGCTAAAACATGAACATATTCAGCGTAAATTGCCTTTATCGTAACCTACTTTATCGATATCGAGTATCAATAAAACGGACCGGAATATAAAATTTTAAAGCTCTCTTAAAATACGCGATGTGAAGGCGATGTAAACGAAGTTTCACGACAATATGGGAAATAAAAGTTTTATTGCAGAAGCGATTTCAACACGTCTTTCTACTACATTTTCAAAATGAATGGTTTGATAGATTGAATTTATGTCTGGTAAAACGCATAGGATCCCCCTATGCGTTTTACTCGGTAGAACGCTCAATCCTACATTCTCAACAATACCAAAATCGAAAATAAAATAGCCAAATATGCGTTTAAATAGAAAAAATATATCGGGATAATAAAGTGTACATTTTCATTGGTTTTGTTCTCGAAGCCCAGTGATTCTACTCATGATAACAAGCAGCTTTCCAGTAGAAAACAATTTTTTACTCATTAAATGTTTTTCTTCTCTCTATAGTAAAGTAGTTACGCACTTAATCGACTCATTTTGTATGGGAAAGCTAAAAAATAAATTCCATAAAAAAAAAAACTTCGGGTACGTTGCTTGGCTTCGGGAACACCAATGAACGCTGTAGTTTGAAACGATCGAGATCAAAGACGTGTAGTTCTGTGATGTTTGAGTAAGATGAATTAGTAAAACATTCAAAAGGTACTATTAATCATTATTTGTATATTAATAAAGTATTAGTAATTAACTTTTAAATTTCAATTATTTTCTCTTTTGTCTTTTATCGACGAACTGTATAATAATATGTGGAAACTTAATTGGCTTGTGTGCTGACGTGTTAAATTAGTCTGTATATATCTGGTATATATTTATTGTAGCTGTATGTTTCTCTATGCTTAAATAAGTACTTACTCTCCTTTCCTTCGAGGAATATGTTCACCTCTTTCAACTTCAAACAGTGGCACAACAAACACGGTATTCGGAATTACAACCCCACCATCTCGTTTCTCGTCCCCGATTAGTTTTCTTAACATCTTTGCGAACTTTGTGGCCAAATTCTCGCTCGGCACCATCTCTATATCGGAAACTATGAAGTAATTTGTTTTTGAAGCGTTCCTCGCAGTATTTCTGCCAACGTTAATTTGATACAACAAATTGTGCTCACGTCTGTAAGTTGGAATGTCATAAGAATCTAATCCGGAGCAATCTTTGAACGCTAAGTAAGGCGCACGAGTTCTTTTGGGCGGTGCCGTCACCATCATACGCTTAATTTTATTCTTTATCGCGTTCTGTATGTACTCAGCTCTAGTTTTATTCGTCAAGTTCTTATAGTTGTGTCTTTTCCTTTGCAACGCTTCTTCAGCAGTTTCATTCGAAGCGGTCTCATTCACGAACGGTTGTGTAGGAATGTAGACTGGATCTCGAGCCATTCTCGGTTTATGTCGTTTATTGTAAAACAAATGTAGAGATACTTTTGCCATGTTTGGGTAGCAATGGCAAAGGTGTTCCATTATTTGAATGGTAATATCCAAGTCATAATCTGGGACGAAGACTGAAAGGCTGATCGGTCCATCCCAATACCTTGCTATCTCAGCAACGTGGTAGAGAAATTCTGGTGTTGCTTGCGTTGCGTATGTGATTGTATCGTAAATGCTAACATTATCGTACGCCGTGCCTCTGATTGCGTTATATATGACTCGGAATGCACCACGTTTTCCTGTTTCTGGTGATGGATAGGCAACTATACTACTCCAATTGAGAGTATCAGGTAGCCCGTAGTTGAACTGACAGTAGGAGACGTTTTCGTTTGGTTGGCGGCCTAGTAAGAATGCTCCGGGTTTATAATTAAAGTCACCGAAGGAATAGCGCATGAATGAATGCTCTTGATGCCTTTCTTTGTATAGATGCAGAATTATCATCAGGCTGACTATGAATGTTGCTATAAGAAGCACCGTGGAGTGCCTCTTCGTTAGGCGGAAGGAGTACGCTCCACATACCCTCCAACATCTCATACTGATACATTGTATCTTCTGCTATTTATTGATTACTGTTCAGCAAAATTGCTCATCACTAATAGGTTTGTCTTGTTTATGTTAAAATACAAACCAAAATTGTGGGAAACTACTACTTTGAAAAAAATGTAACGAGATATTATCTTCAATGAAAAGTTGCCTTCAGGTTTACACTATCACAGTAACTCCACATCATTTATGTTATAAATCACAACCTGCATCGTTTTTTGCACCAAAACTAAAGCAAAAAGTAACCTACGATTTTGCAATAACAAAACCCTAAAATCTTACCTAACACACCAAATTTTTCAAAACACTTTACTTCATAATATCCCGCAAATGTTGAGGTATGTTTTTATATAAATGCACTATTAAAATTTTATCATTTTACCGCAAATTCTTTATTATTTTGATGATTTTGTGAATTTTTTGCGGCAGACAGAAGAGGTTCAAATGACAAGACTTTGACATCTGCGCGCGCAATTGCGCGGTGGATGCGCGGGAAAATCAATAAAACCTTATTAAGCATGCAGGTTGCATTGAATGATATACTTCAAGCAGGTGTCGAAAGCTCTGGTGTTGGTGTTTAAGAGGGTTTCCATGGGGTGGGCAAAGGTGTTGGAAACCAACTATAACCAACTACAAATTCAAATTCCTTGTTGGAAACCCACGCGCAAGGGCGCACGTTTTCTTACGTCAATGGGGGATGGGCATAGTTTTTGGAACATAGAACTCTATTAATTTAACAAAACTGTTGAAAAAGCGTGCCTGTACGTTGAATATTTATCTAGTTTAAGTTTTTATCGATACATACTCCATATCTGCATTTTTCTAAATATTGTCTGTCTGTTTGCGCATCTCATTCAAAAACGCACACATCGAATAGGAAAACAGACAAAAGAATTACAGAAATCTAAAGATTATTTTGGAGCAGAGCAACATATATCGTAGGCATTCGTTTACGGGATGAAAGATGGCTTAATTTTACGAGATTTTATTATCTTAAGGGTTCCGTAGTCAACAAGGAATCCTTATAGTTTCGTCATGTCCAACTGTCTGTCATGTAGCGCAGAGAACCTTAGTACTAGAAAGTTATGATTTAGTATGGATATGTATTTCATCTACACCAACAAAGTGGTAAGATAAAATCTTTCGTCGTTAAATAGGTCTTTAACTTTAGGCGAAATATTTAACTTGAAAGATGTGTTCTCTGTGGTCTCTGCCTACCCCGACGGGAACAGGGCGTGATGTTATGTATGTATGAAAGCGCAATTTATGTTGGAGTGTCCCCCCCCCTCCTGTCAGCTAATCGGTTGTTATTGGAAATGTAAAGAAATTCACAGAAGTAGTATATATGATGAAATTTAAAGGAAAACTATCACAGCTAAGAAGGCTTCACAGGTTAATGAGCTATACCTGAAAAACAGGAAATAATTTAAAAAACGCAGAAACAATCAGGCTCTGAGACCTCGCTGAGCATTAGGTAAGAGGTCAAAATTTTGTGATAGAACGTTATGTAATACTTTATACCATATATTTTGTAGTAAGAATTAATTAACAACTTCTAAGTTAATTGAGAAATTCCATGGCACGTTATTAACAAAATCACAAGCAGTGTGAGCAGTGTAGCAGTGTTTTACAAGCGAAAAATTCTGAAAGAGCCATAAAAGCGCCTCATTTGTAGAAGTTTTTATAGCGGGGTTTCTCAAGAGTTGTGTACTTGAATTAAATTTACCTACATTTTACTAGCTAAAATAAATTGGCATTTTTATTGGTCACCTGAGTAACTAATTACATAATTTTTATGCAGAAAATGCGTAGTAAAATTTATTTACTCCTGAAGTTCTGCTTTGTGTAAAATAATAGAGTTTTAAGATTTTGTCTGATGCATTGATTTGGTTTCAACAATCGATGTCTTGATGACGTTACAAAAACTTTTTTTTTGTTGTTCTGTTATTTTCTACCAGCGAAAACTTGTTATAGGCTTTTTTTAAGTTAATTTACAGATGTTAGTTTAAAATAAATAAAATTAATACCTACTTGAGAAATAGAGGCGGAAAAATGTCGTCGCGCGTTGGTTTCTAGCCACAGTTTTCCTGATACTGTATTTATTCTTATTTTCTATTTATTTGTAGGAAAACCATCAGTTTCTAATACTTACTAAAAACTTACACAAATACAGGTAATTAATAACAGGCTTTCACAAGTAGAGTTACTATAAACAATATTAAAAAGCCAAAAACTCTAAATTAAAGGTAACACACAGTAGTTTTCAAATAAAGTAGTCTACGAAGAATAAATTATTAGTAGCATTATAGGTAATTTATAAAATAATACAAATAGGTACTGAAGGAAAAAGGAAAAACGGTTCCAAACCAATACATCTCGCTAAACTCCTAGTACGCTGTTTTCCGAAAAAAGTAAATATATAAATATTTTTTGTTGTTATCCAGATAGCATTTCACACTTGTGTCAAACCAGAAAGTTAGCACACATGGCAGGCAGGTGTTTAGAATTCCGACGCGGTTAGTTCCGCGACCGAAAAATCTGTCAAGCATTACGGAAATTGAGCTCGATCTGTCATAGGTCATATAGTTAGTGTGCTGGCTGCCATTTGGGTATATGATTTGCTCATGATTAATATTAAATGAAGATAGATCAGCTCAATACGAATCGATTTCTTCCTAACAAGTTTTTCTGTGCGTCGCTGCGTTTTTGAGTTAAAGCAAAAAGAAAAGATACTAAATAATGTTTTTTTGTCTGCCTTTGTGACTGCTGTTTAAAATACTTCTGAAGATGTAGAAAATCGAAGAGGCAGACATGCAGGGCTCTGCATTATCACGGGACGAAGTAGTGGTTTTTTTGCATTTTGAAGCGCTGTAACTTTATAAGCAGGGCTAGTATGGTGGCAGACCATTTTTCTGGGGTCCTATACATTGTGTTTAATCGGACAGTCATAGTTTGCCAGGTGTACGTTTCATTTTCAAATTTCAAAATAGTTAAAACTTAATTCCTCAAAACGCAGGGGTGTGGATGTTTGCCAATATTTTTTGTATCTTTTAGAGGATGCTTCTTATCATCAGTCAAAGAGGCAGACATGAACAAATCATATAGATTTTTGTCCGTCAGCACCCTTACTAATAGGCTACCCAAAAAGCGTTGCGAGCGCGTCGGAAAGATCCACAGGTACGTCGCTACACTTATTTACCGTGAGACAAACTTTGTCTCGGCGAACCTTCTCGTGGAACTTTTTACGTGACGTCGCGAGTGTAGATAGTCCTTAACCTACTGAAGTAGATATTTGCTTTGAGTTCCACAGGAAGTAGCGTGGACTGAATAGCTTCACACTGGTATTAGCAGTCGGAGCGGATAGAACTCGGTCCATTGAACAGCCGTGTTTGTGGTCGGGGGTAGTATCGCAAACATTATAGTAGTAGCGTGCAGTGCTAGTGTGCAGGAAATGAGCCGGGATGCGAACTGCGGGTAAAGACTGAGCTTCCGGGGTGTATGTACGTAAGAGTTGCGATTTCCTTCCAATTGCATTAATTGCCTTCCTTCCTTTAGTTAGTGTTAATCTTCAAATCCACCAAAAGATATTGTAAGGTATTTAGTGCACTTAGTACAATTAGTGCACTTGTGAAATTGATAGCAATTTGTGAGTCATATGCGGTGGCCCATGGACTCAAATATAATGCCAAAAAGAGTGATATGTTGGTATTCAAGTAAAGTTTGACGTACACTGATGTGCCTGAAGTCTCACTTTGTGGAACTCCCTTATGTAGAGTGACTAAATTCAAATATTTGGGTCACTGGGACACAGACGACCTCAAAGATAACTGCGACATTGACAGGGAGCGTAGGTCGCTGTCAGTCCGCTGCAATATGCTGGCGCGCAGGTTTGCACGGTGTACGAATCCAGTGAAGGTAACCCTATTTAAAGCCTACTGTCAGTCCTTCTACACGTGCAGCCTGTGGTCCAGTTTCACGCAGCGGGCATATAATGACCTCCACGTCCAATATAACAACGCTTTTAGGGTGCTGATTGGATTTCCGTGGAGGTGTAGCGCCTCTGGAATGTTTGCGGAGGTACACATTGGCGGCTTTGCTGCTATAATGAGGAAAAGATGCGCCTCTTTCCTATCCCGCATCCGCGGAACCACCAGCAGCATCCTGAAAGTGTTTGAGGATAGGTGGTCTTCTCCATTGTTGCAGAGATGGCTCCAACTCCAAAAGCCAGTAAAGACAGACGTTGTCTGGTAAATCAAATTTTAAATTTTTGTGACATTAATTGTAATATTGTAATTATTTTTTTGAATATGTAAGATACTAACTTAGATTAAGCTTCTACTAACAAATTCTGGAACCCAATTTTCTGAAAATAAATTGATCGATTGATTGATTTAGTCGTCCCGTGTCGTGATGGCAAAGAATAGTACCATCCCATACATACCTGTGGGTGTCTTAAAATGCGCCTAAGGGTTATAACCTGGAGGATGGGCAGCAGCATCCTCCAGTGTATAATAACATCTTAATTACTTACTACAAACGCGGTCCATGGTGCCAGCCGTAACGCTGACTGACAAGTGAGGTGACTATGGTAGGTACTTCCCCTCCACATTTTTCCAGCAAAAGCTAGAATTCTGGAGGGAGCTCCCGTCCTGTAGTGGACATTTCATGGGATGTTATGATGATGAAGATTTAGTTACATAATACTTTTTTCGTTAATACTACAACATAATCAACCTACGCTGGCATCCCGTAACTTTTACAAGACCTTTTTGAGGAGGAAATGCCCACGATTCTCATTCGGGTTTGTGCAATGTAGTCCACAAACCCATAAAAAAATAACATAAATACATAAAAATACTATATGGGACAGCAAAGGGAAAGCTTAACCGTTGCAGCTACACGAAAATAGTCTTAGGAAACAATCCACATTTTTTTGTAAAACTTTGATCTCCATTCATAGATTTAGAAAAATTAACAGTTAGCAAGAAAATTTAAATGCCATCAAAAACATAACTTGTAAAAAACCAAGAGTCGCACGCAACTCAGGTTCTTCTACCGTAAAAAGTTGTAAGTCCTTCTGTCTTAAGTTATTACGTAATTAGCTAACCTAACAACATCTTATAGTGACCAAATCAATATTAAAAATCTTATGTTTTAAATGAATAGATCGACTTAGCAATCGCACTAAACAATCTCATTTAATATATATAACTTTTTACTAATTGTATTACTTGTGAGTTACATTTTGTTTATAAGATGTTGTTAGGTTAGCTAATTACGTAATAACTTAAGACAGAAGTAGTTAAGTAGGGACTAAATAACTTAATCGACTTGGTATTACATGGATCTCACAACTTTTTACGGTAGAAGAACTGAGATGCGTACGAGACTTGGTTTTGTACAAGTTATGTTTTTGATGGCATCTCATTTCCTTATGTAGATAGTCCTACTTTTCTCCTTTCCGGTACCTTCTACTTCTTGAATACTAACATGGGTTTGTCTTAAAGATCCCTTGAGCTTTTCTTATTTTTGTAGGTAGATTATGTCTAGGTACCTATCTACACCTATTATTCCATTATATTATACATTACAGCAAGTGCTTCATTCACTGCAAGTGTAACTTTGTAATTCTGTAGGTATATTTATATATATATGGGAATACAAAGTTATTTTTGTAGTTAGTGAAACTAGAAAACTACACCAAAATTTAAAAATATTTTAGTTTTCCCTTGATTTATACAGTAAACCATATTTCTGTTCTAAATTTGAAGCTTCTATGTCTGCTAGAAGTGCCTTAGAGTTTTGATGATCGGTCAGTCAGTCAGTCAGTGACAAAATTGAGTAACTTTGACTTGCTATAATTCTTAAACTACAGGTTCAAATTGAATGAAATTTGAAATGTACCGTGTTTATACAATGCCTGCTTGGTTACTAAAAAACCAGGCTTCTATTTCTATCCACAACGAAGTTACAGGGGGGTCTAAAATGGCCTGAACTGCTTCGAGAAAAGGATGGTACGGCCGCGCACCTTTTTTTTTTTGCTCTACTTGCCCCCAGATAAGTGGTACAGCAGATTGACTGCACTTACCCACATCAACTGCAAACTTAAATTTGTAATGCCATACTACACACATAAGGTTTAAGGTTGAACTTAAATTAAGGTTTTCAAATGTTTTATGAAATATGCAGATCAACAAAATTGTAAAACATCAAAATAGACGAATCGTAAACGATGTCGAGTGAAACCGGCCCGAGTTGTAAAAAAAAGAAAAAAATCTATTTTGGAATGTACAAGTGAAGTCCTTTCATGTGATACCCTCTCGACCTAGTAACGACAAATTTCAAAATTTAGCCCCCCATTTGGGCCCCCTTTACAATAATAATAATACTTTTATAATTCTTTTATTTGCATCAAAGTCTTATTCTAAAACTCTTCCAAATTTCAAGTCGATAGCATGAGTGGTTGCTGAGATACACAGGTGTGACAGACAGACAGACGAAGTCGCACCATAAGGGTTCCGTTTTTTACCATTTTGGTTCGGAACCCTAAAAATATCACATCATGTTATTTTGATGCCCCTGACTGCAAATCAAACATTTTTGAAATTTTTGTCTGTTTGTCTATTAGTTTGTTTGTTGTTTATTTGTTCGAGCATCACGCAAAAACTACAGAACCGATTATAATGAAACTTTTTTTTTATATCTAATAGTTTAACTAAACTACCAGTGTTTATATTGCAGTGAAACTCCGATATTTCTATGCACACTTTTATTCCGACTTCACTCGATCGTTGCTCACAATATACTGTGCTTCTCCCTGGTTGATCCAGCCCCCCTCGACAGTGTCTCAGTGGTAGGGAGAGTGGGAAATACTCGTTTAGTGGGGGCTGTATCAACCAGTCACATTCAAGTAAACAACTGCACTAGTCAAAACAGCAACTTACGACCAATCACAAGCAACAAAGAAACTAAATTAGTCAATATAGCAACTTACAACTTCGAATAAAGAACTACCGAGGTCAAAATAGCAACTTATTAAAGGATTACAAATGAATGTTTATAAAATATGTTAACATTTAGTCAAACTATTTTTTTGCATGCGGACGAAATCGTGGACCAAAGCTAGTTGCCTACTAAAATAACTCATCACCACACATGCCTAAAGCACTAGCTGTGACGTCACAAGACACAATAGAAGCGCTTGAATTAGCAGACTATTCATTTAGCTGTCGCGCTCATAATTCGGGTAAGTGGCCTAGTTAGCGAGCGCCCTAATAATTACCAGGCAATTAGGAACAGGGCTGGCAACATCCGAATTTGCAGCATTGTTTATATGAACTGTCTCAAAAATCTTCTTTTATTCTAGACGTGCATGGATGTGACTATCACGATGATTCGAGTGGGCTGGCAGGCGCGGTCACGAATGTCTAACACATAGCATAAAACGCAAGTGTTCACGTACAAAGCGTAGATGCGGTGAAAGTAGCGGGCCAAGACGAGGACTGGCGCGTGCGGCCCGCTCGCGGCAATATCAAACGTGTGAAGATGATCATGTTCACGACGATCTAGCGGAGGAGTGCTCCATTGTCCAGCGGCGTCAGATAAGATCAACCAGAACTTGGACTTTTCGCTCGCGTCGTTCAAGGAAATACGATTATGGTTTTTCGAACGTTGAACAACTTACTTGAAAATTTATCAATTTACGATTCCGTATTATTTTCCGTGACATATTATATACTTACGTAAAACTTCGCATCACACTCGCGCAACCGCCTAGCGGCGTGCTACCGGCCAATGTAAATACGAGCTTGCCCAGTCCGAAGCAAAGAGGTCCGAAATCTTTGGCCCCTGCGCCCGCATGCTTTATAACGTGAGCAAGCGTCAAACTTGCTTCAAGCAACACGGTCTCACGCGCAAACCCGCGGGAGACTGGACCGCACCGTGTTGCTCTAGGGCTATTATACTCAAGGCAAAATTATAATATTACGCTAACGCCAAAGGTATGCGGCAGTTTGCCCGCACTCCTGAGCTGTCACGTACTCTAACTTATACTAAATAACATTTCTGTATGGGTAAACCAGTTTTCAGTTTGTGTATAATAAAAATAAATGCTTGTCGCTTTTCAACTAAATATACTTGAAACTTGGACTTGAAAGAACGAGTCAGAGAGACTGAGATTGTGGAGCTGTTCCTTGTCACAGTTAATTTAGAACAGCTGCCGACAAAGAAAGCTCATAAGCTCGTAACTCTCGAGTGTGACAGCCACAGACTAGAAGTATACAGGATGTAACAAAAAGGGTATAACTAACAACCCTGAATAATGTGAATCTGCCCAACTGAAAAACTTATCTCATGGAACGTAGGACGAAATACAAAATGGTTATTTATTATGCAAGGCAGCAAATAAGTTATTTGGCGCGAGTGCTTTGTATTAAAACTCGAGCAAGCGAAGGATTCTAGGATTCCTGATCGTAGCAAGTGTTTCTAGTCACGAGTCACGAGACGTTAAATAATTTTTCTGCCGAGCGAAACACACAATTTTTCACCTCACTACAGCGAGGAAAATGTTAACGAAAACCGCCAGTAGGTATCTCATCACGTGTTAATTTCAAAACCCTTTTCTGCGCTAGCGATCAAAAAATACTTTTGCACGCAGATTTCGACCGATAAAGCAAAGTTTCAGAGCTAGTGAGGTGAAAAATCTATTCTTATTCGTACGAACCTGTACCAGCCGATAGCGCATTTTGTGTAGGAAAACAAAAATTTTTGTGTTTGTATTTCTTAGGAGAAGTTGTTCAGTTTTATGAGCAGTATATTTTGTATGCCTTTTCTGTTACACCTTGTAGAATACGAATCAAGATAATAACAAAACACATCATGTCGTACTACTTAAAAAACTATCCGTCTTACTACAAAAAAGTTAGTCATCTGTTGAACACTTGACCAGAAAAATCGTACAAAATAACTCTGGCTATGTCATTGATGCGCAGAAGTCAAAAATGACTTATTTTCTTAGATATATTTATTTAATGGCGTCACATCTCATTACAAGTCGTATTTTGCCAATGTCAAAGTAAAGAAATCATTATAAAATTATGGCGAGTTCGCCAATGTCCAGTGGAAGATTTACACAGGAATCCACATCACGAAGACGAGGGCCTGTGTACTATGATGACTCCGATAAGTTGATAGGCAAAATTATTGAAGTCTCGATGTCAGCCGCTTCTCTCCATCCAAAGATTTCGGTAAAAACATGTATTTCAATCTTCTAATAGACGTTCACTTTTAAAGTTGTTTACTGCATAAAACCCAATCAAAATTATTCATTAAACTCTTCAATAAACATGTAACACAAATATTGAAATAAATACACGTCCGTCCATCTTCAAATGTTGACAAACGACCGACTTATTTTCTTATGACTTGACTTCTGCGCATCAACTGACATAGCCAGTTATTTTGTACGATGTTTTTGATCAAGTGTTCAACAGATGTCTAACTTTTTTGTAGTAAGACCCTGTTTGGTATGATAGATAAAAGGGTTGATGAAAGTAGAGGAAGCTAGGGAAGTATGTCAAGGTCGTAACAAGTGGAGGGCTGTGGTCTCTGCCAACCCCGATGAGAAAGAGACGAGATGTCATGTTTGTTTGATAAATGACGTAAATTATTGTTTATTTACAAGCACTTGAAGCATATAGACACACAAGTTCCCTCCTGAGACGTGATGATAGCCTTTTAAGAAAGGAGTGGTGACGTCTGCACGTAATTTCAAATCCCACTGAACCGCCTGTGCCCGCTGACGTCTGATTACCCCACCCTCGCCAACTTCTGCCACCCTGCAGGAAGGTTGAGCACAAACTTATCCGGAAACAGGATGGGTGACCGCTTGTGTGTAACAACAAGATATTTTTACGAGCTTCGACAGGCACCCTAAACAGTTAATCTTTTAATCCAAAAAAGTAGTCATGTCATCTCATAGGCTACTTGATCGGACTTGTGCCTTCCTATGCACGCTTAGCGACTTTGTTACTTAGCTGTTTACCATTTCGAAGGTTGACAAAAGTTTAGTAGACGCAATATTTCATTTAGTCGGGTAACTATTTGCTATTGACATTCTTTTAGATATTATTGCCATTTCGACATACGAAAATGATAGTCCGCCTACTGCCGCCCAATCTACAGTTTTTGTTCTGGTTGTTCTGGGATGATACGTTGACAGCCCTTGTTTGTGGCTGACGTGACCACGCGAATCCTTTGTGTGATTTGGGAGGCGAGCTGTAACAAGATTCGGTTAATTATCCTTCATATCAATATAGTTCAATTTAGTAGCAGATTACACACATAAATATGACTGATTTCTTACTTATTAATTAGTTTAGTTAGTGTGTCATACCAGTGGCAAATTTAGATGGCTTTGTTGGCAAGAGATATCAAACCACTAAATGGCCTCTGACATGATCGTATTGTTGAAAGCACAGATTAGAAATAGAATATGTCCTATTAGACCAGTCGCTGAAGAATATCAAGTTATAAAATTATTAGAGTATCTTGTTTTTTGATATGTTGTTAACGACATACTTTTAAGTAATTTTCTAAAAATTCAGAAACGCATGAATCCGGCTTTATGTTTAATGTAGGTTTTTACATTTCTTTAAAAAAAACTTTATATATAGAATTAGAGTAGAAAAATATTAAGACATCTCATATGTAATGTTAATATCTTTATGCTATTATGTTTTCAGAAATGTAATTTAATCGGCCCATATCTAAGTGAAAAAATGTTAGTTATCTTGCCAGTGCAGTTTTTAAGTCTCTGGTATTTCTAAAATAGCATTTAAATCTCTTTATTAACTTACATATAAAAGTTTAGAAAAGAATGTTTATTGCTTTTATATTTTTTTTATATTATTGTTATAGTTGGGCCATTGTTAAATTAGAGTTCATAAATTGGAAGGTACTTACTCATAATAATGTACTTGATTACTAAACAAAAGTTTAAAAGCTTATTTTATCAGCGTTATTGCTTTTGGTGACACTGTGGTAGAGAACAGAAGGTGGCGTAGTAGGTGGGTACCCAAACGCAGGACGCGCTGGCTGCACATGCTTCGGAGCCCCGGTTAGGGTTGGCGGTCAGCGCGTAGCATCATCAGATTTTTCTATAAAGGGCATTGATTAAAGTTGGCGTCGTTTTCGAACTTTAGCGGCCACTTATGAAACTTCTTAATTTTGAAAGATTAGGTAACAGGGAACAATTCTTAGTATGGGCACCATATAGCTAAATAATATAGGGGCTCAGATAACGGGGTTCAAAGATTACCACCAAAAATATTTTTTCTACCAAATTAAGGTCTTAGTAATTTATCATTGGTCATTTTCCGATGTGATGTGAAAAATACAAAGCGCTCATCAAGTACTGTCTGCGGATCCTACGCGATCCCCAAAATCAACCGCAAAGCTACCAACACCGCTTTTGGTTTTACAACTAGAGCATTTCCCAAACTACGTAAGGCATGTTAAGTAATTTGTATTGGTCACTGTTAGTATGTGTAGTCGTTAAGCCAAGTCAGTGTTCATTTGGCGGCTTGAAAACTTTAACAGCTTGGTAAACCATTAATTCAGCAAACGCCTTATCTGAGATTGGGTCTACTATTGCAAAAAAAAGGCAATAAAAGTACTAAGAGGCTATTTAACTAATCTATATACATAAAAGAAGAAGGTGCCTGACTGACATATCAACGTACAGCCCAAACCGCTGGAGCTAGAGATTCCAAATTTGGCATGTAGGTTCCTTATGAGGCCTAGGAGAGCACCAAGAAAGGGTTTCACATAGGGGTGGGTCGGTACGCGATTTTCTAATACCGAAACGTAACTAGTTATTAGTACCCGATAACGGGTTTTGAAACTATTTATTTCAATAACTATGTATTTTATGGTTTGGCGATTTAAGAAGCGACTTCGTTACTGTGCGTTATTGGTATTATTGCGTAATCGCGGTGAACAGGGTGTTTCGTTATTTTATTCGATATTATTGGTATTGTGAATAAAAAAATTATATTTCTTATAGGACTTGTGAATATTAATAATTGTTTACTTTTTTCTTCGCTTGCATAAACTTTTTTTTATAATCTACAGTTTAGTTTTTTTACAATTTCGTTGTTTCTAAACTTAGGTTAGGTAGGCGCAAGGAGGTTTTACTACGCTTCGCTTTAGCGTAGCGTGGGTTAAAACCTCCTTGGGTAGGCGTAATACGCAATTTTTTTTCGAAAAACAGTTTCTCCCAATAAATAGTTATTGCAGAACCGAATACCGTATTTTGGTTATTGCACCGATACATAGTTATTGAAACTATTTACGTTGCATAACGCCCATCTCTAGTTTTACAAAATTCTACCCCTAAGGGGGTAAAATAGGGGATGAAAGTTTCTATGAATGTCCGTCAGTTTTGAAGTCAGGATCTTCAAAATTTGTATTTAGGCTGACGACTAAAGATTAAATTTTACGTGTCTCAGGGTTTTTGAAAATTCCGCACCCTAAGGGGTGAAAAGGGGGATGAAGTTGAAAATCCTTCATTTTGGAGACCCGTGGACTCTGAAGACCTACTGAAATCCTCATGATGAAGATTTTTTTTTTCCCCTTTTAATCCTGCGAGCTGTCACCGTGGACATTTAGCTGGAGTTTTGAAGTTAAGTAATGTCGTGCACATGTAGTGACATGTCCATTTAGTGTTATTTAAGGTATTTTATCAGCTTCCTGGTAACAGGTCTTGCGGCGCTCTTCTTTTGAGTTTTTGGAAAGTTGAGTGGGCTTCAGCCTTCATTAGGTTGGACGCCAGTTCATTTGGATGCTTTTTGATACGAATAGAGTACGACTCCAATTTTTTTCCTATGTCTTCTTTGACGGTACATAATTGTAGATCACGATTTAGTTGGCAGTTCGTAACATACCAAGGTGCATTTGTTATGATGCGTAGCATTTTAGATTGATAGAGTTTGCAGCCGTTTCCCACAACTGGAGGCCATAAGTCCATATGGGCTTTAAGATACACTTGTATAGCAGTAATTTGTTTTCCACAGAAAGCTTTGATTTTCACCCTATTAGCCAGTACATCTTTCTTAGTTGAAGGTTCAGTGCAATTCATTTAGTGTAGATATGCTTTTTCCAAGTAAGTCTCCTATCTAGATAAATTCCCAAGTAGCGCACTTCATCAGCCTGGGGGATTGTTATATTGTTAAGTTTCACTTGAGGACAGATCTCTCTTCTTAGAGTAAATGTGACTTGGACTGATTAGTCTCATTGGCTTTTATTCGCCAGTCTCTGAACCAAACACTTATGTCATCTAGACTTTTTTGAAGGAGTGAGGAGGCAACTTTCGGATCTTCGTAGGTCGCTAGAATAGCGGTGTAATCATCAAAAGTTCCAACCAGGACATTAGGATCTGGAGTTACTGGTAGATCTGATGTGTAAATGTGATAAAGTAATGGCCCTATTACGCTTCCTTGGGGGACGCCTGCTTGGATCTTGAACCGTTCAGAAATGGCTTCTCGTTGTTTCACATAGAAATGACGCTCTGTCAGGTATGACTTTATAAATAGAAAGCAGTTATCTGGGAGGGACTTCTGGATTTTACATAGAAGTCCATCGTGCCAAACTCGATCGAATGCTTGAGAGATGTCTAGAAAAGCAGCTGAGCAATACTTTTTTTGTTCAAAGCCAACATTAATCTTTTCGGCTGCTCTAAACCCAAACTGGTGGTCTGGAATGAGCTTGGCATCAACCTTTTAAGGAAAATAGATTCCATCACTTTATTTGCTAATGGTAGCAACTGATAGGTCTGTATGAGGTTACCTCATCAGGGCTCTTACCAGATTTTGGAACCAGTGAAATCTGAGCAACTTTCCATTGTGGCGGAACAAACCCCCTTGATACGATTGCATTAAAAAGCTGAATTAGGAATAATATTCCATTTTTTTGGTAGTTCTTTCAAGAATTAGGCAGTTATGAGATCGTTACCAGGCGCCTTTTTGTTATTCAGTTTCTTTATTATGTATTCTACTTCTTTTGTTTTGAACTTTTCTATAGGTGGCTCTAATTGGTATGTTCTGGATAATTGTTCATCAACTTCAGCTACTTTATCTGAGCCAGTATTGGCGTTGGGGGTGAAGACATTACTCAAATGATCTGCAAACAGTTAAGCTTTATTAGCATCACTTTTGGCCCAGGTACCGTCGGGTTTTCTGAGTGGCGAGCGGAAGGTGACTGGTCTTTTAAGGTTTTTTGTAGCTCTCCACAGTGAGTAGTCAGATATGGCCGTAGCATCCAGATTAGTTAAATAGGTTTCCATCCCGTTGTTATCAAACTCTGCCAGGATAGATTTCACCTTAGAAGCAAGCCAATTGAAAACTTTTTTGTCTTGTGGGTATCGAGTTTGCTGCCATTGTTTTCTTCCTTGGCGTTTTTGTTGGATGAGCTAAGTTATGGATTGCGGATAAACAGTTTCAGTGTTGTTTATGTATTAATGGAACGTAGGATGAGTGAGCGAGAGAGTGAAGGAGTGAGAGGGAGATGGAACATATTTAAAAAAGATGGTGGATTGCATTCGGTTGTACAAACGTGTTGGAGAGGAATAAAACAAAAATTTTATCGATCTGGAGTTTTTCTTCGCAAATCACCATCCCACAATTTTGGGGGCTCGTCCGGGATGAATTTGATGTTTCTACTGACTTGCGGCCGTGTGAATTATGAAATGTAGGATATAATAAAAAACCGGCAAAGTGCCTGTCAGGCCACGCGCAATGTAGGGTTCCGTAGTAAAGTTGTTTTAGGAACTATTATTGTTCAGCAGGTTTCGACTTTTTCATATCCAGCGAAGCCCAGCTGTAACAGCCCCCCCCGCCCCCAAAAACAACATTACAACATAATCACGAGTACCACCTCGGAAACACTTCCCCCTTTATACTCCTAATAACCTACTGCAGTAAAAATTAAAAAATAATATTTCAAGTACTGCAATTACCTATATAGAGTAAGAGCTAACTTACCATGAAAGAAACCAGGTAATACAAGCACAAATATTTTAATTAAAATAATTTAAACAGATTTGAACGATTTTTAGATGTAGTTTTTCACATAAAGATAGCAAATAAAGAAAAAAAATAAAATTTGATTAAACGATTAGAATTTAAATTGAGAAAATAAGATTGTCAAAAGTAAAAAAAAGCATTGATAAACGTAATAACACTATAAGAATTTTGGCGTTAAATCCGCGATACTCGTACGTGCGTCAGGTAAAACGCTTCGTCTTTAGCTAGTTAGTATTTTTGCTTGGTAAAACTAGTGATAACTTTAAGTGGCCACCTAAATTATTACTTCAGCGTCTAGCTAATTATGGCAAGAGTTATACCTTCCGCTAAGAATCGCGGATTGTACATCAAAAGGTATTAAATTACTGCCAATGATTTTAGCCTAAATATATCATGGCGTGACCGGAGGCGCTTTTAGTATTTGGAAAAAGGATCAAAACGGGTAGGACTTATAGTGAGTTAAAACATTATCTGAAATATCCAATTAAGTTGTCGAGTGCAGTACACCAAAAGCTTTAGTAGGAGCAGAATTAAACCGAAGCTGAAGAGCAGCTGCTGAAGTCTGTGGTAGCGCAGCCTCAATTAGTTTCTTGCGCAAAGGTGCAGCTATCAATAGATACCCTCAGGAATCTCAGGTTGGGTTTTCGGAGCAGGTTCCTGCTGCCCGTAATCGGGCAGCTTTGACTGCGCAAATAAAATTGAGAAATGAGAAAGTGGAAACCTAATGAAGGAAAGTGGAATAAATTGTATGAACAAAAATACTTACAAAATCAAATCCTGTAGAAATACTGAGCTTCTCTACTAGAAGAAATCTCCTACACAAAACTTGTTAAAAAGCTCTATCTCAAACTAGATTAACATATAGTATATCTAGGCGAATTTCATGATATAAAAAAAATATTTTAGAAAGTTTTGAACTGTTTCATGTCGTCTGCCAAACGATAATAATCACAGAATACGGAAAACCTCAAATTTGAATCTACTGTCAATGAATACAAACAGCCAGTAAGTGAAAGTAGTAAAAAAATCTGACACAGAAATAGAATGTAAGCGATAACGCTACACTACGTAGACTTTAATAAATATAAAATCTAATTTTATCAAACTAGAAATCTAGGCTAGTTGAATGAACTGAACTGAATAACTGGGATGGATCATTTTGGCTTAAATATAAAAGTATAAAATTAGCTATAACAAAATGTGTCAAGCGGCTTGGTAGTGCAAAAAATAGACATTCGGTGTACCAAAACATTATGGCTCGTTTTGGCAAAATCTTAAGTTAATATTATAATTTTATTAATTATTAAAAAAAAAATATTCTAGTTAGCTATTTTTATAGGCGTTTACCTTGTGGTTAATGAATGTATACAAAACCGATTAGTTTAAAAAAGTTTCCAATGGTACACTAAACGCAAATAGTACCGGTTTTTTTTTCTCTAGTCTTTCTGAGTTTGCGGTTAAAATTGTGTAAGACGAAAACTTTCAAAGACGAAAGTAATACTGACAAGTTTAAAATAATATATGTGTTATATTGTAAGTAGAAATACCCGAAAAACACATAACCAAACTCAAACGCCAAGGCGTATCAATGCTGTTGTGCTGTTGTTGAGATATAGGCTAACAGTGTTAAGCTGGGCAGATTCTTAGTGTAACAATAAAATAGGATTTGCATGAGTAATTTGGAACTCGCGGTGCAGCGGCGCCTGCACTAGGAGCTATAAATCGTGAACTGATACTAAGGGGAGGCCTATGTCCAGCAGTGGACGTCTTTCGGCTGATATGATGATGATGATCACAGCAATTACATTTTTTTAGTATTTGAGAGCAAAGGCCATCATCATCATTATTACATCCCATGAAACGCCCACTACAGGACAGGGACGGCCACCAAATTTGAGTAAATTTTTACAAAATAATATCCACCAAATTTTGTATACCAAAATGGATGAATGTTCACCAAATTCGCTTCTGGCACTTTACCCAAATTTGGTGTACGTTCAGCCAATTTGGTGTACATTCTTCCATTATATTTTGTCTGAAGTGTATTGGGGTAAAAAAAATATTTTGGGAATCATTTAATTTGTTGCCTATTATTTTTGCCTATTATTTTTGTCATCACAACTTGAAAACTAAGAGTTGTAAAAAAATACAAAAATATATTTTAGAATGTACAAGTAAAGCCCTCTCATATGATATCCCACTCGACCTAGTAACGACAATTTGAAATTTTGCCCCCCCTATTTGGGCTTGTTACAGTAATAATCATATATTTTTTTTAATTCTTTCATGTGCAATTAAGTTAGGCAACCAAATTCTTCATTTATTCCAAATTTCAAATCGATAGCATGAGTGGCTGCTGAGATATAGAGGTGTGACAGACAGTCAGACGGACAGACAGACAAAGTCGCACAATAAGGGTTCCTTTTTTTACCAATTTGGCATCGGTACCCTAAAAATACACGAGAAGAGAGACAACTTTTTCAAATGAACTTCTCTTTATTGAATGTGATAACTATAATCTTTACAGTATTCTATTTAGTTTTTTACCCAGGCATCATTCCTGAACTCAACTGTTTTAACGATTTCAAATTAATTCAAATATTGAAGTAGGTTGTCAAAAATTAATTGTAACAGGTACGTGGGCGTGAAATCGAAAACCAACCAGAGGCGATGAAACCAAAAGGAGGACTCATAGTACCTTTAAAAATATTATTTAATAAGTGCCATTTAAAACTATGCTAAGTAATATCAGCTGTAAGCAATAATTTCTAATCTAATCTTTATTCGTTATAATAATGAAGGAAGTAGAAGCAATATCAGATTAGTACAAGAGCGCGTGAGGGGAACGCGGCCGGCACAGCTTGCGTGCTACTGACCAGCCAGCCGCACCGCCCTCTGCGTAGGTATGCATATTACACGGCAATATTTTTTTTTTTTTTTTTTTCAAAAATATATCAAGCCTGTCGCGGCCATTTCTAATAAATTGAGACACAGCTTAAGGCATTGTGTTAATGAAGGAGACGTAATTTTAGAGACTTAAATTTTGTATTACGTTCACTGCGGTCATAAACGTGACTGACTTAGTTAGCTTATCTCCTGGCTTTCTTATCTTTTATATGTTTTCTTATGTAATGCATTTAAGCTCATTTTATGAATTTCAGGTCCTCTAAAACTATAATGGCCAAATGAAGGACAAATTTTTATTTGACTCTTTCGCATGTACCTTAAGTTTCTTAAAACTTATATATATATATATCTAACAATGTTTGATGACAGTTGGAACCAGAATATCGAACTTAAATTCTACATTAATTTATTTATCGAGAGTAAAAGGAAATACCTAAATGTATACCTAGCGCAAGTTAAAAAAAGTTCTTAAATTATACAGATATGTCTTTAAACACGTCCCTGACGATATATTAAAACACGAAGTCATTCTAATAATTTCATAAGTTAAGTGGTAAATATCTGGTTCCACGGCCCGCCTATATACGGATTGAAAGTCCCAGCTGAGGACCATTTAAACCATCGCTTACATTTGTATTTGTTTAATTATTACTATTAATCGTCCATCCTCATACCAGCGGCGCCTTGTTGAGTCTCTTTTCACTTGACTAATTAGTATGTGGAAGTGAAATTGATGATTGAACGTAGCCGGACACCTCAGATAAACTATTTACACTTCACTTAAATACAGGCAACCATTTTAGTGCTTATATTTTACTCTAATACCTACGAGTAGGTTGACACATTAGATACTTTATATGTACTTAGACAGTACTTTTTAACCAGCCAATTACCTGGTTTTTAGGCATATTATTGTTAGGTAGGTACCAATTAGTTAAATATAATATGGAAATAATATTATAATGATAATTATTGGGGATAGCTAGTAAACATTAATTGTTATCCGTTCACTATTTTATTGTTGCTATCATTACTTTCTTTCTTTGTTACAGTTTCATTTCTTATTGTTCTTACAAACATTTTCTTTTCTGAGTATCTACTAACCTTATTTTCTACACTTTGCTGTATTTTCCAATATCTAGTTTCATACTATACTCATTCTTTACTATTTAGTGTTTACTTAGTTTGGTTTAAGATACACCTAATATTCATTATAGAATTATAAAATTTTAAATTAATAATTTAGTTGACGGTTGCATAGGTCCTTTACTAATTATACTTTATCTGTTTATTCGGTTAGGTTATTTTATTTTAATTAATTCTAGTCTAATTATTTTGTCTATTACTGTAATAGCTTATTCTACAGTTCCTCCTGTATACATTTCAGGTCACCATGCCCCGTGTAACCAAAACACAGCAGCTTCAGAACAACCTAAGAGAAGCAGAGGAACTCAATGATCGCCTCCTTGCAGGCAGGGACGTAAATGAGTTTGAAATAAGGCAACTGAAGGTCAAACTCCAAACACAAATAAATAAATTTGACGCACTGCAAGACAGTTTCAAGGAAGCACAAACTGAAGTTACTCGACTACAAAATCATGTCGAGTCATTAACGTCCCTGCAAGATCTGCATCAGTCCACCCTTGATAGAAATAGTTTATTGCAAGTACAACTGCAAGAAGCACATGTACAACTAGCAGATTTATACAAGGAAAAGGAGGCTGAAGAAAATAAGCATGCTGTATCCTTACACCATGAACTATCAACTGTAGAAGAGCACAAGGAGGAACTTGAGGAGCTTGAGAAAATAATAAAAGACAAGGATGTTGAGTTAACAAAGGCACAACAATGTCTTGATGCGCTTCATTCTAGACTGAGCGAGATTACAACGGCTTATGTTAAAAGTCAATCTTCGCTTCAACTGTTGACAAATAAATATGTAGAAACTGAGCAGTGCATGAATGAAATGTTGTCATCCACAGCTGAGCTTAAGCAGCTTTATACCACTCAGCAGCAACTGATAGCCACCCTCACCAATGACAAAGAGGTTGCTTGTGCTCTAGAACCACCGCGGACATCAAATATCAGTATGTCTTCTAGCTGTACGCCTGCCACCTGCGGTTCAACGTCAACATTTTTCAACTGGCGATTTTCAGCTCGCCTTACGAAGAAACAACGCCGCCAAAAGCGACACGCGTACGATCGACGCCAGCAGCGCGGAGACCAGCATGAGCAGACCGCTGTGAGTGACGTCATCGTGGTGGCACCACGGCAGCACATCGATGGGAGCATGGTGACTGCGAGTGACGACATCACCACGTCGCCAGTGTTGCCAACACATGATGCCGCCGCGCGTGAGCAGACCGCTGTGAGTGACGTCATCGTGGTGGCACCACGTCAGCACATCGTTGAGAGCGTGGTGACTGGGAGTGAAGACATCACCGCGTCGCCAGTGTTGCCAACACATGATGCCGCCGCTGGTGGCGCCACGGTGGAACAGCAGCCACCTGTCGATAACAGCACAGAGACCACGGATGGCGAGGACTTTTCGTCGACTTCCAATAAAAAGAAGACCTTTGTATATTCAGACAGGATAGGAGTAGGTCTAGGGTCTATTTTTAATTACTGCCATAATCAGCAGGTGACCAATATTTGCTGTCCCGATATTACTTTCGACGGTCTTGTAAGAAAGATTGCTGTAGGCAAGTTTGACATAAACACCACTGTTGTTATCGTGGTAGGCAATCATTCTGACATAAGTAGATTAAAATTAAACAATTTTGTGACATTGTTAAACAAAATACAGGTTGAAACTAAGTGTAGGTTTATTCTGTGTAACTTCCCATACTGTTCGAATGTTACTGAGCAACACAACAAATGTATACACAGAATGAATTTACATTTACAAAATTTGACAAGTCGTCATAGTGACATTTTATATCTTGACATGAATACTTTTATAAATTATTTCAAATTGACAAAGGATACTATGTATCTGCCTCTTAAGTTTAAGAAAGAGCTGGCTACATTGATAGCATATAATATATCTGACTCTGTTATAGGAAGTTATACACAAAAAACTTCTTTAGTTAGTAACATTACTAACACCAATTCTTTAAACTAGTTCATACGACAAAAGAGGGTTTTTCTAAACAAAATTTTACTGAAGTAAATGAAAAAAAACCTTCTGGCAAAAAACTTCCTATAGCAAAGACAAAGGAAAAATCTAATATTTTGAAAATTTTACATCAAAATATTCAAGGTTTTTCTGGAAAAATTTTAGAATTAGAATTATTCTTAGAAAGAACAAAATTTGACATTATTTGTCTGACAGAACACTGGCAAAAAGACTATCAAATGTTGATAAATTATGAAAATTATTGTATAGCCAGTGCTTTCAATCGAAAGTCTGCTTTACACGGTGGATCACTGATTTTAGTTCGTAACAGTTTTAAGATAAAGAACCGTAAAGATATTGTTCGACTTTCGGTTGAAAGATGTATTGAAATATCTTGTGTTGAGCTGGACGAGCATGTTGTAGTGTGCGTATACAGACCTCCCGCTTTTCAAAAATTTTCAATGTTCGAGTTAGTAATGGAAGATGTTTTAAAAATAGTGACAAAAGAAAATAAGTTTGTGATAGTGTGTGGTGACTTTAACGTCAATATCTTAGAAAATAATACCTATAGTAACAAACTTATAAGTCTTTTCAAATGTTTTAATTTAGAGCATGTATTTTTTGAACCTACAAGGGTGACGTCATCCTCGGCTACCTGTATTGATAACGTCTTTTGTAATTGCGATTATTTTGAGAAAAGTATCATAAACTCGATTCAGTCTGACCACTCTGGTCAAAGTGTTACTTTTAATTATTCTCGAGTAACCCAGAAGATAGATATAGAAACCAGGAGCCTAACGAGTGGTAGGTTAGAAAAGTACAAAAACACGTTACTAGAAAAACTGCCCTGTCACAATTATAATACTAACAACCCTAATAACTCATACGAAGATTTATTCACATTGATTAATACTGAATTCAGTAAAATTTTCACTATTAGAAAAAAGCAAATTATTGTAAAATTCAAATTCAGTGACTGGGCTACCGCTGGTATTCGCAAAAGTAGAGAGAGACTTTTTGAATTATATGAGCTAAGAAATTATTCAAATGACGACAATTTCATTGAATATGACAAAAAATATTCAAAATTGTTTAAATTAGTTTGTTCAAAAGCAAAGTCATTTTTTCTTCGGAAAAAAATACAGTCTGCTGATAACAAAATTAAGGCTGTATGGAATGTTATAAACAGTGAAACTGGAAAAGTGAAACCGCGTGACAATCAAATCACACTTCATACAAATCGCGGAACTATTAGTTCAAACGTAGAAGTGGCTCAAGAATTCGAAACCATTTTTACTAATATTCCTTTGAAAACAACAGAGTCACTCAATTCTTCATCTTCACTTGCTAGCGATTTACTTCAAAAGAATGTGGACGCCTGCGAAACTGAATTTGGGTTCAATCATGTCACCCCTAACGAAATTATTAAAGCCTTTAAAAGTATTAAAATGAAAACTACTGAGGACCTATGGGGAATGTCAGTAAAAGTCTGTAGTGCGATCATTGATACTATATCTCCATATTTAGCTGTTATATTCAATGATTGTGTCGATCATGGTACATTTCCTGACTTAATGAAAAAAAGTAAAGTAGTTCCATTATTCAAAGCTGGTGACAAAAAGGATCCCAGTAATTTTAGACCAATATCAGTCTTACCTGTACTTAGTAAAATTTTTGAGAAGGTCATACTCAATCAAATGCTTTCACACTTCAATAGAAATAACTTACTACATGACCATCAATTTGGTTTCACGAAAGGGCGCAGTACAACGGATGCCGGGACTGCACTTTTAAAATACATCTTTTGCGCGTGGGAAAAATCTGAAGATGCTATTGGTATCTTCTGTGATCTATCCAAGGCATTTGATTGCGTAGATCATAGCACATTGTTGCTAAAACTTGAACATTACGGTGTTAAGAATAATTCACTTAAACTACTTAGGTCATATTTGGAAAACAGGATTCAAAAGGTACAAGTAAACAGGACGAAATCACTGGGATCTGTTGTCAAAATTGGCGTACCTCAAGGGTCCATATTAGGGCCATTTTTATTCCTTATTTATATTAATGACCTTCCTTCTGTGGTGAAGAATCTGTCAAAGATTGTGTTATTTGCTGATGATACTTCATTAATATTCAATGTAAGTAGGAAATCACAAAATTATAACGAAGTCAACGATGCACTTGGACAGATTCATGCATGGTTTACTGTTAACAATCTAGTCCTAAACGCCAAAAAAACTAAATGTATTAAATTTGCACTACCAAATGTAAGGTCTACTTCACATAACATAGTATTGAATAATGAGCCATTAGATTTTCTAAATAGTACAGTTTTCTTAGGGTTAACACTAGACTCTAAACTTCAATGGGGCCCTCATATAACGGCTCTTTCTGGTCGATTGAGCTCGGCTGCATATGCTGTTAGAAAAATCAGACAACTTACTGATGTAGCTACTGCAAGGCTGGTTTACTTTAGCTACTTCCATAGCATTATGTCTTATGGCATACTGCTTTGGGGCCGAGCAGCTGATAAACATTCAATATTCGTTTTACAAAAGAGGGCTATAAGAGCAATTTATTGCCTGAAGACTCGTGATTCCCTGAGAGAACTGTTCAAGGAAATCAACATTATGACGGTGCCATGCCAGTATATCTATGAAAATATAATGTATGCTAGAAAGAACATTCATCAATTACCAAAAATTTGTGACAGGCATAATTTTAATACTAGAAATAAGCATAAAATTGATCAACCATATACTAGATTAACTAAAGTCAATACATCTTTCGTTGGTCTGTGTATACGATACTACAACAAAATACCTGACAATATAATGCAATTACCTGAGAGAAAGTTTAAAGAATGTGTAAAGCAAACGTTATGTAAAAAAGCTTACTATAGATTGGATGACTATATGAATGACAAAGAGGTATGGTGCTCTGATATTCCAGCGAAACACAAGAAACACATTGTAAAAAGCCGACTCTTAAAGTAGGCCGTGCTGCAGTGGTTTCTTGCCGTTTCTTTTACGCTGCCATAGCACGATCCGAAACGGCGTAGACTCGCTCTATTTGCATTGTATTCTGCATGACATTCAATAAGTATTCTGTAAAGAATCTACATTGAATAAAATTATCTGAATCTGAATCTGAATTCTAAAAAACATCTATTACCTAAAAAGAACGTTTACTCTCTCACAGCTCACGTGCGATTGCTTACATTTTTTGTGTTTGTTTGATTTTAGAGGCACTTTTACCTGTAGAGGCCCACTGTATCCCAAAGATACAGCAAGTGCGAGCACTCCCGCGCTCGATATTCTGCCTTCTTGCGTCGAACCTACGGTTTATTTTGGTTTGGTGTGTATAGTGAGTTAATACCTATTGAAATTACCTTACGAATGACGTATAAAACATAGACAAAAATTGGCGGGAAACGGAGCTATACTAAAACGGAGCTCACTAAAATAAACCGTAGCTTCGACGTAATGAGGCAAAATATCGAGCGCGGGAGCGCTCGCACTTGCTGTATCCTTCGGGATACAGGGGAACTCCACAGGTGGTATTTAGTATCCTAGACTAATACTTCAAAAATAATTTATGTAAAAGTGGCATTTTTATATAAGTAAGACAAATTAAATTTTTATTATTAATTCATAAACGCAACAGCAGACGCAAGATAAATTTATTCCCTGGGTGTCGTAAAAGGCGACGATAGGACCTTGAACCAGAGAATCAATAGCCGCGTCTTTCTTACAACCGTTGTAAGTAACATCCGGTGAGCTTTAGTAAAATAAAGGGTGTAAGGGACGGTGTACCGAAAACTGAAAGGGCGTGCTCAGCCAACGAAACTGAACAACTTTCCCAAAGAAACATATGTTGGGAAATGAAAAAAAAATAATGACCTTTCCATACAAATGGCCCACTCTGGTCGAACAGTTTGTATGGAAAGGTCAATTTTTTTTTGCATTTCCCAACATATGTTTCTTTGAGAAAGTTTTTCAGTTTCGTTGGCTAAGCCCCTGAAAATGCATTCATTATGTAAAATTTCGAGAGGAGTACTGGGCTTCTTATGTGATGTTATGACTCGGTGTTATGATAATGATGATGATGACATTTAAAGATAAAACGACAATGACGACATGACAAAATAAGAGGACGTTTATTTATTTTTTTATGTAAATGTGTCAACCCTTACGTACTCGTATCTAGTGACACGATGAGAAACTTGCGGGGAAATTAAGGCGCTGGCTGAGCGAAGATTTAACTAGTTTATCTCTTTGATGGGTGCTATAAAATAGCTAAAGTGCTACGAGGATGTAATATTCCATTATAGAAATCACTTATGAAAGGTATAACCTCGAATCTCTTGAAACAAAGATGACAGATCACCTCCGCGTAATGTATAGGTTATAGTCAAGTTATAGTATATCAAAAGAGTAAAAATTCATGGAATTACTGAATTTATTTAGGTATTTTCAAGGAAAGAAGCGTAATCAATCTGTTGTAGTCAGACTCGCGCACCGAGGGTTCCGTACAAACCTGTAGGTATATAAGTAAAAGTTACGGTATTTTTATTGATAAAAAAATTTATTATGTGATGTAACTAAAAATTTAACGTTTTCGGAATTGTTCCTTTATGTGTGCTATAAAACGTTGCTTTATGCCAAATTTCAAGATTCTAGGTCGACTGGAAGAATCCCTTAGGTTTTGATTCCCTAGCGAGTAGTTGCGAGTATCAAAATATGCGGCTTAAATTGCTGTTTCTTTTGATTGTGTTGACATAGAAGTTTGATTTTGTTACAGATTAAAGGTATTTATGAATTTCAATTTAACACCTCTACGCATTCATGAGAAAAGGGGTAGTAAGTTGTAAATTATTAAAAGTATTTTTTTTTTAACTTTGAATTATTTTTATGGTGTACGGTTGGTTAAAAGTATATTATATGATGTAACTATAAATTTATGCTTTTCGCAATTTTTCCTTTATCTGTACTATAAGACGTTGTTTCGTACGAAATTTCAAGATTCTGAGTTCACGGAAAGTACCCTGTAGATTTTGAGTCGAAAATTTGCGGCATAAACGTCTGTATCTTTTTTGATTGCGATGGCTTAGAAGTTTGATTTTCTCACTGCTCCAAGGAACAGTAGACCTGAGTATTTGATACGAATTTCAGCTTGACACCTCCAGGCATTCCTGAGTAAAAGGGTCTTGACAGACAGACAGACGAACAATAAAGTGATCCTATATGAGTTCCGTTTTTTCCTTTTGAGGTACGGAACCCTAAAAATTTATCATAAACAATAACTACTTAACGGAAGTTAAGTCCGAGCGAAGCAAGGTAGCAAATATAATGGTGTAAAGAAACTAACTAGATATTTTTCATTTTCCCGCGAGAAAGATAAAATACTCATTATTACCTACGAGAAAAATTGAAGTGAAAATTTAAATTGGAATGACAGGGGGCGGATTATTTTGGTTTCGGCAGAATATCGACTTCGAATTTAATTTCAAGAATCTTTACTTCCTGTAAATTCCCAGTGACCTTTATGTACCCACAGAATGCAAACACGGTTGAAGGTAGAAATGTAAAGCGCCCCAATTCCACAAATTGACGAGTGTCGAAGCCGCGTGGCTTGTTTGCGACTTGTGCTCCTGCCACCATCTACCACCTAACATGAACATGACAGATGTACAGAATATAAATATACTTGGAAGTTGTGAATATGTCATAAAAAAAATGATTTCTCAATACATTTTCTCATAAAATAGCTCTATTTGCTATTAAGGACCATAATCCAGCTTATTAAACACGCGTGCTTTTTCCATTATATTACCGCACTAGTGTTTTGTTTTTTTATTGGGGCAAGGAGCAAGGAGTTTATAAGTCTATAACATTCATAATATCATTATGAATAAAAAACTGAGTTCGATACTATGATATAAATAAACGTTCGTTTCATGAAAATATGTGTGATCTACTAACTAGCAATGCCTTTTAAGAAAGAAAATATTTTATTTTAGATAATTCAAAGATTTGGCTGTTTGGCAGTTTAGTCAACGTGCCTCCTGCGCGCGCATGTACAATCTGTATTTGCTAAAAAAGTAAAGGGCGCTCCATTTTTACAAATATTTGTGGTGTTTGTTGCAATTATTTTCATAAGCACCAAATTCTACAAATAAAATATTTCTCAATGTCGATTATACTTAGACACCTACCACAAGTCTGAGGAAAAATACCTAACTTCCGATACGAATTTACCTTCGGGAAAAAGGGTAAGCAAATTTTACTTGTTTTTATTCGCAAATGTGTTGAAAAACAGGATTATATGCGACAACTTTTGTTTTCGTAATTCGTAAAAAATAGTGACTTTTCATACATATTGGATCGATGAGTTTATTATTTGGTATAGAAATATTTTTTTTACGTTCCAAAAGTAGTTGCATTAAGCCTCCAGAATAATCCTTAAGAGCTTTACGCGACGTTGTAATTTTTTAGTAATTACAGTATGCAGGGTTTTGTATACTAGGTTATTTTTTTTGGACCTGATTTCCTTTTGCCCACTTATTAGTGAGGTCAAAAGCAACAACTTTTGTTCTACGACTTTGCTAACAACGCACGAAAAATTTTCAACTTCCCATACAAAATGGGTCGGTCACGTGACCACTTTAGTATAGAGAGTCGAAAATTTTTTGTGCGTTGTTTGCAAAGTCGTAGAACAAAAGTTGTTTTTTTTTTAATTATTTATTCATCATAATTACATTAAGTGCTTAAAGATTATTGTTGCTTTTGACCTCACTAGTAAGTGGGCAAAAGGAAATCAGGTCCAAAAAATAACCTTGTATAGGGTCCTACAGTAATAGTGAACATAATTGTAGCATGTTACTTAGACCACGAAACTAAACAATTTTTCCAAAGCATAATACGAAAACCAAATTTGACTGCGTAGCTATCAACTGATGCAGTTTCTATGGGAGGTCAAAGATTGATTTATTTTATGTCCACATATGTTTTTGTACTGTTTGTTATCTGTGTGCAATAAAAGAGTATTGTATTGTATTGTATTATATTGTATTGTATTGTATTGTATTGTATTGTATTGTATTGTATTGTATTGTATTGTATTGTATTGTATTGTATTGTATTGTATTGTATTGTATTGTATTGTATTGTATTGTATTGTATTGTATTGTATTGTATTGTATTGTATTGTATTGTATTGTATTGTATTGTATTGTATTGTATTGTATTGTATTGTATTGTATTGTATTGTATTGTATTGTATTGTATTGTATTGATTTTCGTAAAATGCTCAGTTTTATGGTCAGAGTAACATACTAAACTTATGTTCACTATTTCATTAGGACCTTGAATTGTTACTTACAAAAAATCTACAAACCAAACAATAAGAGACATTGTTTCATAAAATATTTTCTGGACTTGACTGTAATAAAGTTGCGAAACAAGAAAGGGCGATGTATTTTTGGAGATAGGTCTATGTTACCCTTGTCATTTCGTATGACACTTCCTCATTTACAACTTGCGAAATCTGTTATAAACAACTTTTAATTCAAAAGAACTCCGACATGCCAGTGTATTTAAATTAAATGTGTCAAACTTAATTCATTTCATATCACGCCTGTCTAGTCTCGTACACGTCGATAGTATCACGTTGACGTTGAGGTCGCTTTTATTTCGTTTAAGTAAAGCTGATATTCTGTATGTTTTTCTAGTGATGTGTGGTTGACTGTACAAAGTAAGCGAATTAATTTTGTACATTTTCCTTAAATTTCTAGATTCCTTCGAACAGATTTCTAGTAGACTCAACAGCACGTCAAACTGGACACTACGTTGTTACGTATAAGTACGGCACAAAGTCCAATGTGTAGACCTTGACATGCCCTTGACTGTACCAATCCATTGGAGTGAAGATAACAGGAGCGTTATTAAGCTCGGAATTTTTAAAAAAATATTTTATTCAAACTTAATTAGCTAAAGACAAATGGCATCGACGATATCATAGTCATTAATGCAAAATGTCGTTTAGAGCTACTAAGAAAAATATTCAGATTTTTATTTAAATTGCAAATTGTGTTAAATATTGGTTTTTCATTGACTTCGATGAAAATTGTTGAATAAGTTAATTATAAGTTAGAAACTAGGAGCAGCACTGGCGACCATCTGGCGACGGACTATTTATAATGGATAGAGCAGGTTCAACAACTAACTATTCTATGGTTCCACAGTCCGGGGGTTAAGAATTGTTTGCGTCCTTACACATAGAGAGTGATGAATGGAATACATCCTTTAAAAATCTTATAAGAATGAATTTATGGTGTACATGAGCGGTAGCGTTTGTTTTTTTTTTATCGTTAATTTTCACTCAATTTTTGACTCAAGGTGCTATGTAGCCACCAGCCAATATGTTTTTAGCCTATAGCTCTACCGACCGAAATTGCTATTTATCGTGACTACACGTGTTGTTAATATAAAGTGATGCTTTGTTGTTTCAATATTAGATTTTTATTTTTTATCGTTATAAATTTGCGTAGCAGGAAATTCATTTTCCAAGCGAACAGTCTTCTTTAAACTATCCTTTGACGAGATTTTTATAAGACTTTTATAAAACTTTAAATAGAATAAGTTACGTAACACCAGCTGTAATGGTAGTGTAATACGCTTACCATAGTGCTGACGTCCACTCGGACTAAGTTTGCCAATTCAAGTTGGGGGCATCTTGATGGTTGAACAGGGACGAATCTTGTTAATTGATTCGGCACATGTCACTACACTATTCTAAAATCACTAAACACACTTTTTGCTTTTGTTACCGTGATATTATTGCCTTACTTTTATCAAACAAACAACTCTTCATGAATACAGTTCATAAAATGTTAACTGCCTGTTGGTGGTCTTGCTGCGATGCCCACAGCCAGCGGCTTTCCACGACCTTGACTGAATAGTCGGTCCACCTTTTGAGGGGACGTCCAATGCAACTTCTTAGCAAAAAAATAATGAAAATAAAATTATTCTTCTTTTTTTATTATTTATATTCGGAAGATTAACAGATACATTACATTTATAAGTATTGCATATACCAAAAACAGTACTAATAATAAATCTTCACCCTTATTCATTGGTAAAAGCATAACTTCAGATGGGCTGGACTAATTTGATCATGGTAAAGAATGAATTGGCTGACTCTTTTTCGATCGAGGTTCTTAGAGTAATAAAAAAATTAAACGTTGCCGGGTAAAACTGTTCTATTCTTTTCTACAATTTTTTTTCATATTCATTTATTTACAAAATCAGGGGCACAGCTAGTAAAAAGGAATGTTTAATTCTAAGAATACCTAAATACGTGTCTGTTCCAAGCCAGTGACTTCAACGGCCTAGCTAGATAGCAGCTTAATGGGAAATTGTAATTGAAGAACGTCTAGTGCCCAGTTTTGAGTGACAGTAACCAACTAACTACAGAGACATTCAAATTTTCCAATTTAGTTCTCTTTGATACTGGACTACTAAATAGATAGTCACGAACAACCGCGGTTCATGGTGCCAGCCGCAATAACCCTAACTTACAAGCGTAGTGTACGAATTTAGTCGTTAATGTAATGAGCCATGCTAGAGGCCTTTGGCGGCTCATCAAATTTGACACCAGGGTTTGTGAGGTCGATCATCGACCTTGTATGTAACCCACACAATATGATGATGATTGTTTTAGCACTTCATTAAACTTGCACAAAGATATTGTAAATTCAAAAGGAGCTACCAACAAACCCGTAAATACTGAAAATCAAAACCGAGTTGTGAAAATTGCGGAAGTTTGAAGCGGTTCAAGGAATCACTTCCGGTTTAGCTTCCGCCGGAAGTCGAACCTTTAAGCTTTCAGCCACGCCACTGCACCGGAAAATTGCCTTGGTTTGATCCAGTGCAGCTCCAGACTGCACGGACTTCAGTTTGTGGACTTGGCGAGAAACGAAGCTAGTAGTAAACAATTTTAAAACTTTGTGTCTTAGCTTTAGTTATCTAAGGTGTGATCCTTGCTATTAAAACAAAGTTTTGATCGCTTTGTGTTAAAAACAATGCCCTCGTCGAAACTCTTAGGCAGCTGAGTCTCCAAAAATACATACAGTTGAACATAGAACCTCCTCCTTTTTTAAAGTCGGTTAAAAATAAATAAGCAACGATGATGCAAAACAAACGAAACGAAAAAGTTGTGTATTTTGTAGAGGAAGAAATAAAAAATAACGGAAAAAATTAAAGAAGGCGACAAAAATTTAAGAAAATGTTAATTTACTTTTGCTCGAAGTAGACTTGAGAAACTATATTATAATTATGAACATCAAGGCTATCTTTATCGACATTGTTAATTATTTGCACTATGTTAGCATGCTATAAACCATCGAAAAGTCTTTAAAAAAATTATTGTTTAATAAATTGAGTTCTTTCGGTTTTATCGACAAAATAAAAAAAATATTAAAATTAATATGAAACACTTAAAAGAGAAATTTAAAAATAAAATAAGCTTCGTAAAACCTCTATACAAAAAAGTTAAACCGAATCCAAAAATTATAACAAAATGTGACTTCGTATCAATAGATGTTGACAATAAGGCAAGACTATGCGGCTATGGAATTGACACTACGAAAAACGTTATCCAAAGAAAGACTGAAGAAAAGACCGTATCTTATCAAGATTTTACTGGAAAGTACGATATCGTCCTTCCTGGTACATGCCAAGGAAAAAAAGGAGACGTTTCAAGGTATCACCAAACAAGGTTTGAAACCGCCAGATTACCTTGTACCAAAATGATGGGTATTGCAGAAAGGAAAAATAATGAGCATGAAAACAATGCACGTTTAAATAAGGTAAGTAAAAAGTATAATACCATAGAGATTACTACGCTCAAGGAATTTATAGATAAAGCAGACTTATAAATAAAAAAGTGAGGTATTTTGCGGGGCGATAGGTATTGGGGAAGTGAGGTGATGTATGTAAGTCTGTGGTCATCTCTACGAATTCGATTGACATCTCGTTCCGCTTGTGCTTGTGTTACCAAAAATAGTACAGGCGTGATCTTTCATAAGGGAAGTGAAGTTGAATACGAAGGAAGCTTGGAGATGAGGTTAGCAGTTCTACAGAAATGCCTTCCAGTTCCAAGGGATTCCTCGTCCCGCTACACTGCCCACCCCGTTGACGTCCGTTAACCTCATTCTCGACGACGTTGACAACCCCGTCGACGGGTGAGAACCCCGAAGGAGGGTCCTCTTAAACTAGGCAGTAAAGCTGCCGTTATTCATAATCTAAGTCTTAAACTTATCGGACTGTAATTAAAAGTCAGAGGGCTACCCGCACTACTTTAGTCACCAAAGAAAAGCTATTTGCTATTTTGCTATTTCTTGCATGTTCACTTGCTTGCATGTTCACTTGCAAAAAGGGGTGTGCAAATTCAGGAATGCATTTTTTATTTTTCGTAACTATTTTAGATCATATTTTGGAATTCTTTTATTTTGTACGTTTTAAAGGACTTGTATCATAAGCAGTAATGTCATTCATCGATCTTAAGTATACTACGTACAAAATAACTGTGTCTGTGACCGTTATTGCGCAGAAGTCAAAAAATGAGTTGCGGGGGTGAGCGCGTCTCCCCCCAGGGAGCGAGCGAATCGTTCATTGGCTCTCCGCCTGTCACCCATGCGCGGAAAATAGCCGTCATAGACAAACTTGTTCTGAATGCGCTGTATAACCTACCCGATTTGATGATGATAAGTAGTAAATTAAAAAAAAAGACATACGTGTGGTTTCTCAGGGCTAACTCTTTTTAGAGGCACAGCAATTTCTAAACGGGTAGTTCTTAATAAACGTTCTTTTATTACAGCGATCGGACACTTGGCTGAGAGTGCATCCAGCACCAGTGTTGCCAGCTGAATCCTTCTGTTCCGTGTTATTTAGATATTTCTTGTGTCAGATGGGACTTAGCACTTTTTTGTGCATTTGGACCTTAGTATGGATGATAATTATACATTACCTTGAAGGTAAGTAAATCGTTTAAATCTATTAATATGTTGTTCAGTAAAGGTTCCGGGATACTGTCGGATTTAGTGTAGACGAATTAAAAAAAATTAAGGTTCCGAACCAAAATGGTGAAAACGGAACCCTTTCGTCTGTCTTCTATCACACGCTCAGATAAAGTATACTCACTAACGTTCGTTGAATCACACCTGTTTATCTCAGCAACCACTCATACTATACTGCGTACAAAATAACTCTGTGACCGTTAATGCGCAGAAGTCAAAAAATAAGTTACAGAAGTGGGATCGACCTCAGAACAAAAACCTCCTTGCTTCGGGATCGACCCACATGCTTGACTCTTAACCAAAGAGCATGGATGATAGATTTGATGAAGGAAGTAGGACTGTCAAGATAGAAGGATGTGGCCTTACTGAAAAGAGGCGTGGTTTTTATACACCGTGAACTTAATATAAAAAAATCGAGTAAACATTTATATTTTCTTTAAAAAAAAAGTTGCTTGTTTTCATGAGTAGAATCACTAGGCTTCGGAAGCGAAACCAATGAAAATTCACATTGTATTTGCTTACGTATTTTATTCACAAAATAGTCACAGATGTTACTTTGCTTCTTTTATAGTTATTGAGATAGAAGTTTCATCTTAATTTCAGGGCCATTTGAGATGAAGGTATCTCTAGACTTCAAGGACCAACAATCGCAACTAATTATCGATCTAGCCACGGAACTAAGACAGGTAAGTCCAATCAACACACGACACATTAAATACTCAGAAAAATATGCTCTATGGAAGCCTCTGATACAACCTCGGTACAACTTAGTCATTTAAAGAGAGGAGTTTTAAATAGGGCGCTTCTACGAGTATTCGCCTCTCGTTCATCAATAGGGTGTTTTCCAGCATATTTTGAGCTCAACAGGATGACTCAGCTGATCATCGTTAGGAAAATGGAAACACTAATACTAAACGGCAACAGTATGAAAATAATTAAGCCAGTATGATTGCTACTGTCAAATGACTATAATATATTTTTTTCTAAAAAGATTTAATTTTTTCACAAAGCCCTAAAATGAAATTACCAACAGAGACGAGCGTGCCACCTATCGACCCTTAAAGAAACGTATTTGATAAACGTCATAGAAAATTGCTTATTGAAATATCCATCTATATGTAAGCATAGGACAAACCGCTAAACTCAATTGGAAACAGTCGGCTAAAGGGGCGGAAAGATACTCGTACAGTGGCGACCACGAACCAGAACCCGTAGCCCCCCCGAAAGGTGGACGGACGATCCGTTCAAGGTCGAGGAAAGACGCTGGAGGCGAGCAGCGTAATACCGGTCATCGTGGTGATCTCTCGGGGAGGCCTATATCCAGCAGTGGGCGTCTTCCCGCCGACATGCGGATTGCAGCCATTTCAAACCCATTCAAATAACTGAATTACATCGGAAGTAACCTCTTTTTGACAATGAAACAATAATTTGATAATAATTTAATATGGGCATAAATCCGCGAAAATTTCATTCGGTGTTGACATTTTATCGGTACTACATAGAGTCTTTTTTTTTATTTATTTACAGTTTATTGTACACAAGATAATACAAACATAAAATTAAGAAAAAAGACACAACAGGTGCTGCTTATTAAAATTATATGCATTTAGTGTTTTTTAAGAAGAGTATTAGAAGGTTTAGGGATAACGAGTTATAAACCTTAAATACTCCCAGTTCTGCAATAGAATGTGTCTGAGACCAGCTTTCTCCGTGGAAAAGAATTAAAGTATCATGATTCAGAAGAACCGATGGCCGATGGGGCGTGAGGGTTCTAGAGTGGCGACCACGTACCGGAAGACGAAGCGTTGGCAGGCCCCCCAAAAGGTGGACCGACGATCTGGTCAAGGTCGCGGGAAGCCGCTGGATGCGAGCAGCGCAGGACCGGTCGTCATGGAGTTCTTTAGGGGAGGCCTATGTCCAGCAGTGGACGTCTTTCGGCTGATATGATGATGATGATGATATGATGATCATAATTCATAATTCATAATATTTATTTGCAAGTCACTGTACAACAGATGTTTACTCGTACTTAAATAGCTAAAGAACAAGTGACGCCCTGCAAGGGCACAGCAAACGAAAGGACTAATTGCACATTTTTCTTTCAAAATGTATAGTCGAGCAATTAAATTAAATTGAATATAAAATTAAAATTAAGTCACGTTTAACAATTTACAATAATATAATAATAATTTTATATGTCATAAATTTTTAGTAATATAATAATGTTTTAAAGTTTAATTCATAATTGTAATAGTTGTATTTTATTTTATTTTCCTAGAGCCATCGAAGCATTTTATTATTCAAACAAATTTGTCGTCAAAGAATTCTTTTACATTATACTCGTAGTAACATTTTTTTACAACATTTTGTATCAACCACAGAACAACGATAGGGCCACTCCGCCTGCGCGCGCACCCCCCCATAGAAGCGAATATAGTAAAAAAAATTGGTTCCTTATTGACGAGGTATACTATCCAATTTATGTAAGCTCTTATTTTGAATGCACATCATAAACACATTCGTTGCCATGGAGGCGCTGTCACATGTGGTTTTTTGCATCTTACTCTCTCGCAATAATGGTACTATGTTTATCGCACTCGAATGACGCTAGCAGTGTGGGAACGGAAAGTGGGTTAGTTTTAGTAAATGGTGACACTGATTTGTATTGAATGACATAAAGAATTCGTCTCTAGATGTAGAGCAAGACGCATGGACTTCAGAGCTCCGTGGTATCAACAGTGTAGCAGATAAATTTTGGAATTCCTAGGGTTGTCCCTAGGTTGCTAGGGTTGTCCCTGTGGCACTTCAAGTGTTTTTCGAACCCTTAGACACTGTCTCCTTTCCATGGGACAGCTTTTTACCAGCTTAGGGTCAGCGTAGGTCTATACGAAGACCTTTATATTTATTTAACACCTACCAAATGCTGTTTTTCTGTACCGTGTGAAATTTTTTGTACAATTTCCGACTAAGAAGCTGGTTTTGATATATGATGTAATAAAAAAATATATCCTCATAATAATATTCCCTTTTCTCTATACGGATGAGGATAAATTCATTCTCGTGGAGCAAATTAGGGCCGTATTCGTGACAGGAAAGTCGACAACTTCGTACATGTTCTCATAATTTAGGTGCATTTTTTACACATCCGCTAGCGACGACTCATCATGAGCTACGAGGCACGTGACTTGCTTCACAAAATGTTGTGTTATAGTAGGTATAAGTAAGTAGGTTTTCTTTTTTCAATTCAGCATTATAGCACTTCATTCTGCCGAAGGTAATTAAGACCCTCAGTCGAAACAGTAGAAATATGGACATAGGCCAGAGTAGTAGAGTGTGGTGTTATTGTATCACTAATATAATTATGTGTGTGGTGTTAATTTGATTAGGCCTATAAAAACTGAAACATCACTTTAAACAGCTTTACCAAATATGATAAAGGTAATAATTTCAGTCACTAACAGGACTACTTAACATGGTAGGCTTGGCAGAGGCTTAAGTTACCCCGAGAACACTATTGTGACCCAAATCTGTCCACCACACTAATGAATGAATCATGGAAATGGAAAATGGAAAATTTATAAAAAAATTAGATACGCGTACCCTAATATTTTTCATACAATGTAAGGCGGAGTAATATTGTACATGTATCATGGATTACGAGTTTACGAATGTGGAAGAGCTAGGGCGCCACAAAGTAAAAGTAATTCTGATTTACCAACCAAGCAAGAGCACCTTGAACTTTGACATTGCCAATACAAGATCTTGTCTCGTTGTTTCGATGTTTTTAGGGTTCCGTACCTCAAAATAAAAGAAACGGAACCCTTATAGGATCACTTTGTTGTCTGTCTGTCAAGACCCTTTTTCTCACGAACGAGAAGAGGTATCAGGTTGAAACTGATAACGAATATTAAGGTCCATAAACCACACAAGATCTGAAAAAGTAAATTTTTACAACGACGCAATCAAAAGATATGGCTTTTTATGTCCTCATCTCCATGCAAAAAAGCAAAACCTACAGGATACTTCCCGTTGACCTAAAATTATGAAATTTGGCAAGAAGCTAGGTATCACAGTACAAATAAAGGGAAATGTCTAAAATTCATTAAATATTTCAATTTTTCTTACATTTTCTTACAACTAATAGTAACCAATTAAGGTGAGCTCCCGTTTCAAGAACTTTTCTATAAAAGAGGCACTTGGCCAGTTTTTTTTTATTTTTGTACGTCACAGCAATATTGAACCAACAAAAGACGATAAAACTTAACTTCTTCAAGAACGCCCTTTGAATCTTTTCATATCCTTTAAAGATTCTTTTCTTTGTAAACTTTTGTTCTATTTCAGCGAGATCTAAAAACTTCGTAGACAACTCATCCGCATGAATCTCATCCACGTAAATACTTCTTTTTCTAGACTTTTAATACAAAATTAAAAACTTAATTCTTGCCACAAGCAAAGCACTTGTTAAATTGTAACCCACCCTAGTTCAACTATACTTGAATCAAAGAAAATACAATTTACTAACGCTTGAGTGAAATAATCATAACACTGATGACAAAGCGAGTGCTTTAGGTACTGTGGGATTTATAATATTTTGTAGATGTGCTTGGCCACGCGTTGCTATTGCTGTGTCTGGCAAAAAAAATACATATACCATTATCAGTATGCAACGTTTAACGCGAATTTCAACTCAATCGACCAAGAAACGTAGGGAATTTAAGATTTAAAACAAAAAAACATTTTGGCTTTATTGGATTTATATCAAACTACACATAACAACGATGTATCGAACGCTAGCGACAAATAATGTTTTTAAAGGGGCGACTCATCCTCGCGCTTGAAATTGCCCTTGGATCAGTTGACTACATACTTGATCTAAGAAAAACGCATTTTACATTGTTGTACCCAGTAAATGATATTGCAAGGATAAACAAAGGGACCAGAATTTTCTAGCGCAGAAAGTTTTACATTGTTCTTTTTGTTTTCTCGTTTAATATAAAAGTATCTTGTGCGAAAAGCCAAGACGGTGTGTAACTATGCTTTATGTGTAAATGGAAATTTTACATAAAATAAACTTTTGATATTATTCTCTGCTATTTCTTGTTAGATCAGTGTAATAAAGTATAAAATTGGGCGTTAAGTAAGTACGAGTGAATGTAAGGTTTTTTCATAGTTTATTTTTTGCTTTTATAGGGTCCTAAAAGGTGCCAACGGGAAGTATAAAGTGCTGGAAATCGTAACAGGTTGAAATACTTATTTACTCAATTTGGAGCGATAATGGCGTTATTTAAAAAAACCGGTCAAGTGCGAGTCGGACTCGCGCGCCGAGGGTTCCGATATACCTATAGTATTTTTGGAAGCAATAAAGTCCATTTTCAGGACCGCAAAACTAAATTTGTTTGTAAAGGTTTTTTGCAGATTTCTGAAAAACTGTGCAACTTAGAAAGATCGTTTTATTTTTGCTGTAAAGTTTATATAAACTTCTGTCAACTGTAATTAATTCAGATTTTTCCTTGCTCAAACTTCGGAGATAAGGGGGGGTATTTTTCTTGACATTTTTCATCATAACTTTAAAACTAAGAAATTTAAAAAAATACAAAAATATATTTTAAAATGTACAAGTAAAGCCCTTTCATATGATACCCCACTCGACCTAGTAGCGACAATTTGAAATTTGCCCCCCCCTATTTTGGCCCCCTTTATATTAATAATCATACTTTTTTCAAAATTTTTTCTTGTGCAATTAAGTTGGGCAACCATATTCTAAAACTATTCCAAATTTCAGGTTGATAGCATAAGTGGTTGCTGAGATATAGAGGTGTGACAGACAGACGGACAGACAGACAGACAGACAGACAGAGCGGCACCATAAGGGTTCCTTTTTTTTACCATTTTGGTATCGGAACCCTAAAAAGTATTATCTCTACAACCGACGGGACTGACTTTAAGTAAGTGCAGTAGCAAGTTAACTTGCATCTTTCGTTTGGACGCTACAAGCGTGTTGATTGATAAGTAGTCGCTTGTAGCGTTCAAACGAAATAATGACTTAACTCGCTAAAGACGCCATTTAACTCGTTACTGTACTTATATGCCGCAATCACACCTTCCAAAATACAAAGACTTATTCGGCATACATGGCTAATAGACTTATTTCTGTTAATTCCAATATCCTAATTACAACCAGCAATGTACGCCGAATTAGTTTATGAATTAAGGAAGGTGTGATAGCTGCTTAAATCGGCCTACTTCGCGCAATGGTGTAAAACGAGTACAGTAAGACGAAAATAACCTTCGTGTAAATGAAATTTGAATATTCACCAGAGACTAAAAACCTTCTACCTACATTCCTATAGGTACCGATCGAGTTATTGGGCACGGATCATATTGCCCGTGGGAAGTCCCAACGGGTATTTCTTTTGCCGATTTTCTTAAAAAATAAAAGTATTCGCGTCAGAGGCGATGACGTCATTACTCTAGTATGTTCACTGAATATTCGTATTCGTAATTCGTGGTTTGATCAGAAAGTCTTTGTACTTTTGATGTAGATTTTATGGCTTAGCCGAGTAATGTTTCAATGTAATAAGCGTTGAGTTGTAGTTGTGTGTATTACTGTTATTAGTTTTGCAAACTAACAAAATAGTAACTCAGTTATAGTCTGTAGCATATTGCTACGTAAATACGGAGCATTATGCTACGCGTGTAAAACACGTAGCTATATGATTTCGTCTAATAGTTGGTACAAACAGTCCTTGGTGTTCTTTAGAGAACTGTTAAATTTTGTCTTAAATTTTGTGAAAACGAAGACATTTATTTTGTCTTTTAATAAGAAGCTATTTTGTATAAAAAAAACTTGTACTATTTTCGGCTTTGGCCTTTGTATTAGATAAGTCTGTGTGACTGTACCTTCCATTAAAGTAAACTAAACTAACTGTTGACCTTACCTGTATAAATAATGATGTGGCAATCCTGTTAGGTTAAGCAAACATGGGGCAATACAAACAATCACCTAAATTGGCGGGATAATATGTATACAGGGTGTGACACAAATACCGTAAAGCCGAAAAGGTGTTACTCATTAAATTGAACAACTTTTTCCAAGGAACATTGGTCAAAATACGAATAAGAAAATCGACCTCCAGTTTGTTTGAATTTTTATTTTGTATTTATACAGCGTCTAACAGAAAGCTGTAATAATACTAAAGGATGTGAATCTGTCCTTGAAACTGAACAAGTTTTATCAAGGAACGGGTAGATCTACAAAGTAAGGAATTTTTAGCGGCTCAGCCAAATTATACAAAAAAAAATGTTTCAAAGTAATTTATTTGTATGGAATACTGTTATTTTAAGCTGTTTCTAGTTGGTCACTGAAAATAATTAATATTAAAAATTATTTACACAACGAAATCTTTGTTCAAAGTGTCAAATTCTCAGGATCCTGTACTGTCCCTCGGACAAATTCTAGTAAAAAGTGCGTCGTGATTTATTAAATTTTCTGTATCAAGGTCATATGATACCCAAATTAATGAGTTTACTATTTCTTCTTGCTAGGTAGAATAATTATTATCTTATTTTCCCAAAAATATATTTAAAAAATCTTGTCAACATTTTGTCCCCACGATTTCATATCAGGATCCTGGTCGGTGTAAAATAAGTAAATACCAGCTAGGCTTTTTGGTGTGCGATGTTGCCGTTCAGCTGAGTCGATCAGACGTACGAAAGAGACAAATAATATCATCTAGCTATTCGCTCCTAGCGCGTTGTTTAGTCAGCCCGTCGCGGTCAGCAAGGGAAGTGGTGTCGTAATCAGTGCAGTTCCCAGAATCCTGGTAAGATATTCTTTTACTTAATAAATAAATAATATGAGTAATTATAGCGTTTTGATATGTAAGTTGCTGACGCAAAGGCATAGTTTTGCTTCATTTTGGTTTAATGTTATAAATACATCCATTTTTTTTAATATTAGATAGAAATTCTCAGGATCCTGGTATCAGGTTCCTGTCAAATTGAAACCCAGTATACTGAGAACCATCCAGGATCCTGATAAGTTCATACTAAAACATCCGTCTGGTTTCAGCAGGGGAGGTAATGTAGGACGGCAGAAGTTGGTTTCGACTGACTTGGAAAGGGACCAAAATTGTTTACTACTAGAGGGGTAGGATGCAAGTTTGGTCCCTATGCGACTGACGTGGTCGTAACGAGCCTTCCCGATCAACCGCTTGCAGGACTTTGCAGCAGAATTACTTCGCGGTCACGCGCGGGCTTGAACCCAGGCTTGGTATGCAGACTGCATTCGAGCCTCAGCGCGAGCGCAGTCCGCATTGAACCAAGGTCGGGCTTTGTGACCGAGCGGTATATCGGAGAACGGAATGTAGTATTCCATTCCCTGCCGTATCACATTTGCAACCACTTCAGCTGAACAGGTGGGGTCGCCCGAAGAAAAACATACTGGCTGCCATGGGTAGGATGCAAAGAAGTGCCGCATCTTATCCCAGTCTGCTGACTCGTATCGCCAAACTTGCCTCGTGCCTCTTGGGAGGAGAGATGATCGACACGGACTTCACCAGACAGTGGTCGGATGTTCCCAGCGGGGCTGATATCGACACGGAGTGCCTGTCCGGATCTGTGATCAGCAGCAAGTCCAAGCAATTGGGCGTGTGTCCGTCAACGTCTGGCACCCGCGTAGCAACATTAACCAGCTGGGTGAGATCTAGCGACAGTGCTAGTTTGCGCGCCTCTCTCCCAGCGTGGTCAGTTTTCTGGTATGGGAACAACCACTCGCTGTGGTGGGCATTAAAGTTCCCCCAGAAAATGAAGCTGCGCTGTTGGGTACCGTTGTTGGGCACAATCCGCCTTCTCCGTTAGCTGTTCAAAGAGCCTGGGCCCTGAGTCAAGATGCTTTCTACAATCGCAAACGCTAGTAGAATAGAATGAAAATGTACGGGAATGACATTAGCGATAGAAATGTTGCGTCACAGCTAATGTCAATTCCATACATTTTTATTCTATTCTATAGCGTTTGCGATTGTAGAAAGCATCTTGACTCAGGGCCCTGGTTGTCTCTTCGTCACTGCTGTGCGACCGATAGAGAGATTTCTCGACCCCGGTGTCTACCAGTATCCAGATTGTAGAAAACCCGGAATCCTCAAAGCAACGGAAACGCCGATAGCAAATGTCATCGCGAACGTACACACAGACCCCAGCTCGTTTTTTGAACTTGTGTTCCAACGAGTATCCTGGGTAGTTGAGGTACGCCGCGTCCGACGGTGTTCCTATTTGCGTGTCCTTTAAAAAGAATAAGTGCGGCTTCTCGGTCTCGAGATGATGATGGACCGGGTCGATATTTGAGTGCAACCCCCTGATGTTTGTTAGGTGCACTTTAAGCGGGAGCTAGGAAGTGCCGCCGTTTGGTAACTTTATTCTTGTTTTTGACTTTTGACATTTTGAGGAGTGTGTGGTGGGGAAACGGAAGAATGGTCGAGACGCTACTCCTTTCTCTAATTGGACGTTTCAGCTTATTCGACCTGTAGGGAACTCATCTGGAGACTGCGGGGACGCCCGAGCCCCCCCGAAATGGGTCCATGGGGTCCTCCCGTCCAGTCGCCAGCTGGCACAATGAAGCATTTCGGGATTTTTCGCTAGTTGGCGGGGCAGCCTTTCCCACGTCGGCTTTCGTGGTACTTGGGCCCCCTACTACCTGCGGTGAAATAATAGTAGACCTGCGGTGAAATAATACTATTATAATAGTAGATTAAAGTGTCTTTAAGCCTGAGACTTCATATGTTCATGTTGTTTACTATCTTTAAGAAGATTTTACTTTATTAAACTTAGAATTATAATACATAATGCTCAATGATCATTTGATGTCTAGATTTACTGTTTAAGACTCTTTAAGTATAGAATTAGTATCTAAGCCACGCATAAAGCTATTTTTTGTTATTAATAAAGGTACTGGTACTATTAAAACTTAATTTAATAATACAAATTCTAAAATTTATGTAATACATGATAAATAAACGTTGATCTCTATAGGTTTTTGTTGTTTTTCTCAGTTTCCTGGTGACCTTCTCAGTTTCCTGTGGCTTGATTTCCTTAAAATGGCCATAAATCGAAAACTATTAAATATTTTGACTGTTCCGCTCTAGATGCGCTAAAAGACGTTGTACTCATGTTATTAGACTGAATTCCGCAACCAGAATGTTTAATAAAATGTTGGCCGATATCAAACTAAGTTTCGTCCATAGTTTGTAGATCTACCCGAACATAGGTCATAGAACAAAATTAATTTTTGACTTCCCATAGAAACTGCATCAACTGATAACGCATTTTGTACGGGAGGTCAAATTTGGTTTTTCGTATTACGACCTATGTTCCTTGTGAAAAGTTGTTCAGTTTCATGGACAGACTCAAATTCTTCAGTATTATCACACCTTTCACGTATTTTTTGGGAAAAAATATTTCATTGTTTGACGGGCAAATTAAATGATCTTTAATTTTTTTTACAGAAATATACCAAAATTATGTATAAAACCAAAAATGCTTTAAAAAACATTTTCGAATAATTTTCTTGATGTGAAAGTAAAGCTCACTTATCCTCAAAATATTGACCTACACAAGATGACTACCACTTCCCAAATAAACGCTCCAAGGATGGAGGTTCCGAATCTATAAGATTCTAATAATTTAACAGTCGTGTTTTAATTTCTTCTGCTGCTGTTGTGCCGTTAGCAGAATTTGACTATTTCAGTGTTACCATAAAGGCGTTAAACCATTCTTTTTACTTTGCTTTTAAAATTAGTTTAAATAAGGGGCTAAAGTAATGTATGGTATGGTCATGTAATGTATGGTATTTTGACATTATTATACCATCCCATACATTATATGACTTTCGCTTTCGTCATCTCTAAATTCGATGGCACGTTGCCTAGACCCCTAGGAGTGCCATGGCATACATTTCGCCTGCACAACTGAGTTGTCGTGTCGTGCACTTTAGATTCCTTCTACAAAAATATCCATATTTATAATTTTCGTACCACTCGCTAGCGAGCAGCCAAAACTACTTCGTCTAAATAGATTTTGAAAATAAGCACAATATAACCTGACAATTACAGAATTTAAAATAGGCAGTCGAAATAATGTTGCTTCATGAGAGTTACCCATATCTACCCGTGGGTGTCGTAAGAGGTGCCTAAGGGCTAATGAACCAGAGGATGGGAACCAGCATCTTTCTGTCACCAACAACCACGGTCCATGGTGCCAGCCTTAACGCTAAAAAGTTTGGTAACTATGGTACCTCCCCTCCACGTTGTTACAGCAAAAATTGGAATTTTGGAGGGAGCTCCCTGTCCTGTAGTGGTCGTTTTCATGGGATGTTATGATGATTAGAATGACAGCAGTGCACGTTTCGCTCCGTCCTGCTCTCACGCATAACTTTGTCGTAGTGTCCTTCCAATCAAACTATAATGTAATTCGAACGTAATCATAAACCAAAGATATTGAAAACCCGCGCGCAGCGTTTTTCTGACGTCGATCTGATGAATAAACAGAGCTGCTTCTGTTAGTGGAATAGGTCCCTTCAATCTGGATTCTAATTCGAGAACTTCGCATAAGTATTTCTCGATTCCAATATAGGGTGCGTGCCCTCGATTTTGATTTTAATACGCATTGTGTTCAAGATTCGGAGATATTAACATTCCTCGCCGATTTTATCATAGGCCATCCTTTTTACCCGACCGCGGCGAAGATGTGTTTTATCAGTATGTATGTATGTTCTCGTAACGGTTGAACGGATTCTGATAAATTATACGTCGTTTTGTCTTAATAGCGCCAGTGACACCGGGTAAATTAAAATTATGAAAAATCAATATGACGGATTTTTGTGTCCAAATTGAACATCTCGAATTTTTTTTCTCCTATACCTAAGGGTTTTTAGAAGCGATTACAAAAATATATACTTACAACTAATATCTTCAAGCAAAATGTTTAAAAATAATTTGAAAAAAAAATCGGAAACTAAAAAGATTGAAATAAAAAATATTAAAAAAAACATAAACCCGAATGTGAAACAGCTAAGATAAGAGGAAAACATGTTCTAGGATCTATAGAATTTGGTTTACTTGACTTTTATAAGATTGCAGGCGGGGTCGAATAAAATTATGTGAACCAGCATAAAACGTATTTCCGTCCCCGCTTGCGATATCTTATAAAATCACACGGTGGGGAAACGGAAGAATGGTCGAGACGCTACTCCTTTCTCTAATTGGACGTTTCAGCTTATTCGACCTGTAGGGAACTCATCTGGAGACTGCGGGGACGCCCGAGCCCCCCCGAAATGGGTCCATGGGGTCCTCCCGTCCAGTCGCCAGCTGGCACAATGAAGCATTTCGGGATTTTTCGCTAGTTGGCGGGGCAGCCTTTCCCACGTCGGCTTTCGTGGTACTTGGGCCCCCTACTACCTGCGGTGAAATAATAGTAGACCTGCGGTGAAATAATACTATTATAATAGTAGATTAAAGTGTCTTTAAGCCTGAGACTTCATATGTTCATGTTGTTTACTATCTTTAAGAAGATTTTACTTTATTAAACTTAGAATTATAATACATAATGCTCAATGATCATTTGATGTCTAGATTTACTGTTTAAGACTCTTTAAGTATAGAATTAGTATCTAAGCCACGCATAAAGCTATTTTTTGTTATTAATAAAGGTACTGGTACTATTAAAACTTAATTTAATAATACAAATTCTAAAATTTATGTAATACATGATAAATAAACGTTGATCTCTATAGGTTTTTGTTGTTTTTCTCAGTTTCCTGGTGACCTTCTCAGTTTCCTGTGGCTTGATTTCCTTAAAATGGCCATAAATCGAAAACTATTAAATATTTTGACTGTTCCGCTCTAGATGCGCTAAAAGACGTTGTACTCATGTTATTAGACTGAATTCCGCAACCAGAATGTTTAATAAAATGTTGGCCGATATCAAACTAAGTTTCGTCCATAGTTTGTAGATCTACCCGAACATAGGTCATAGAACAAAATTAATTTTTGACTTCCCATAGAAACTGCATCAACTGATAACGCATTTTGTACGGGAGGTCAAATTTGGTTTTTCGTATTACGACCTATGTTCCTTGTGAAAAGTTGTTCAGTTTCATGGACAGACTCAAATTCTTCAGTATTATCACACCTTTCACGTATTTTTTGGGAAAAAATATTTCATTGTTTGACGGGCAAATTAAATGATCTTTAATTTTTTTTACAGAAATATACCAAAATTATGTATAAAACCAAAAATGCTTTAAAAAACATTTTCGAATAATTTTCTTGATGTGAAAGTAAAGCTCACTTATCCTCAAAATATTGACCTACACAAGATGACTACCACTTCCCAAATAAACGCTCCAAGGATGGAGGTTCCGAATCTATAAGATTCTAATAATTTAACAGTCGTGTTTTAATTTCTTCTGCTGCTGTTGTGCCGTTAGCAGAATTTGACTATTTCAGTGTTACCATAAAGGCGTTAAACCATTCTTTTTACTTTGCTTTTAAAATTAGTTTAAATAAGGGGCTAAAGTAATGTATGGTATGGTCATGTAATGTATGGTATTTTGACATTATTATACCATCCCATACATTATATGACTTTCGCTTTCGTCATCTCTAAATTCGATGGCACGTTGCCTAGACCCCTAGGAGTGCCATGGCATACATTTCGCCTGCACAACTGAGTTGTCGTGTCGTGCACTTTAGATTCCTTCTACAAAAATATCCATATTTATAATTTTCGTACCACTCGCTAGCGAGCAGCCAAAACTACTTCGTCTAAATAGATTTTGAAAATAAGCACAATATAACCTGACAATTACAGAATTTAAAATAGGCAGTCGAAATAATGTTGCTTCATGAGAGTTACCCATATCTACCCGTGGGTGTCGTAAGAGGTGCCTAAGGGCTAATGAACCAGAGGATGGGAACCAGCATCTTTCTGTCACCAACAACCACGGTCCATGGTGCCAGCCTTAACGCTAAAAAGTTTGGTAACTATGGTACCTCCCCTCCACGTTGTTACAGCAAAAATTGGAATTTTGGAGGGAGCTCCCTGTCCTGTAGTGGTCGTTTTCATGGGATGTTATGATGATTAGAATGACAGCAGTGCACGTTTCGCTCCGTCCTGCTCTCACGCATAACTTTGTCGTAGTGTCCTTCCAATCAAACTATAATGTAATTCGAACGTAATCATAAACCAAAGATATTGAAAACCCGCGCGCAGCGTTTTTCTGACGTCGATCTGATGAATAAACAGAGCTGCTTCTGTTAGTGGAATAGGTCCCTTCAATCTGGATTCTAATTCGAGAACTTCGCATAAGTATTTCTCGATTCCAATATAGGGTGCGTGCCCTCGATTTTGATTTTAATACGCATTGTGTTCAAGATTCGGAGATATTAACATTCCTCGCCGATTTTATCATAGGCCATCCTTTTTACCCGACCGCGGCGAAGATGTGTTTTATCAGTATGTATGTATGTTCTCGTAACGGTTGAACGGATTCTGATAAATTATACGTCGTTTTGTCTTAATAGCGCCAGTGACACCGGGTAAATTAAAATTATGAAAAATCAATATGACGGATTTTTGTGTCCAAATTGAACATCTCGAATTTTTTTTCTCCTATACCTAAGGGTTTTTAGAAGCGATTACAAAAATATATACTTACAACTAATATCTTCAAGCAAAATGTTTAAAAATAATTTGAAAAAAAAATCGGAAACTAAAAAGATTGAAATAAAAAATATTAAAAAAAACATAAACCCGAATGTGAAACAGCTAAGATAAGAGGAAAACATGTTCTAGGATCTATAGAATTTGGTTTACTTGACTTTTATAAGATTGCAGGCGGGGTCGAATAAAATTATGTGAACCAGCATAAAACGTATTTCCGTCCCCGCTTGCGATATCTTATAAAATCAATTAAATCAAAACCTACAGATCCTAGAGCTTGTTTTCTACTTCTCTATTAAACAGTCAGGCTTTTGTTTTTAATATGTTTACATGCCTCTTGCGGGAAAGTAAAATTTGTCCCGGAGTTTTGCAGCCTCGGTGTTTCTCGAAGCTCTGCAAACTACACGTTTACCAGTTAAGTGGTACAATTTTTATAGGTTGTCACATAGTTGTCATGACGACTCTCTTTTAAGTTGTAAAGCTTTGAGACACGTGCCACTGGCTTCAAACTTTACGGCGGCGGCGCGGCGTTCGAAATTAAAATTTTCTTAAAATTGTCACGTGGCCTGGCATTGTCTTGGCGACACAACAAGAAACTTTTATTTTTATGTACTTTGCCGTTTTCAACATAAAGCTGTATAATGTTTGAACTAATAATAAAGACCTGAAAATTCTAGTTAATTTGTGACTTGTGAACCACACGTTCCATATTCACCTGTGATGTCCCACTGAACTTGGTTGCTCGGCTGCATGTTAAATTTCAGGTTTTGTTTTTCTTCTAAAAGTGACTAGACGTTGCTCCATCCATGTCACCAAATACGGGTGTTTTACTCAAACTAACGAGCCTATAAATATATCAAAGGCCGGCAGCGCACTTGCGATTCCCCTGGTGTTGCGGGTGTCTATGGGCGTCGGTGATCACTTACCATCAGGTGACCCGTCTGGTCGTCTGCCTCCCTCTTCTATAAAAAAAAAACTAATCGCCAATTGCGTCCACCGATGACATCAATATTTTGCCCACGACTGTGCTTTGTTCTCATTTCCTACAACGCTGATGCGTGCGTTGAGCTCGGTGAATATATAAAAATTGGTCGCAATTTAAACCGTAGCGATAAAGTCGCGGCTAAGCCGAATTAGTAGTGTTAGGTTGCGCTAAATTAACTATTACTTTCTGTCTTGTACCCTTTTCTTAATGCCTGGCACATGTTTAATATATGTCAAATCTTAGCGCGATACTTATAATTAAGCAAAATAAATTACCTTACAATAATGGGTACAACAAGTAGTAGTAGATAAATGATGTAAGTCTGGGAATGCGATTAAGACAATCTAGAGGAGCGAATAAGCACAACAATATTAGGTAGCAGGAGAGGAAAGATGGAAGTCTGGGAAGGGGATTCAGTCGATCTAGAGGAGCAGACGAATGAGAGAATGGTTGTTACAGTATTAGTCTATAAGGAAATAAAATTTGTCATATTATTATAAGCCATACAACTCAACTTCGATTCAACTTTGACTTCCTCAACATTGTAATCATTAAAATTAAAAAGTGACACTTTCCTGCAGACAATCTGTCAGAATAGTTTTGCTGGCTCTTAATAACATTTGCATGTACCTATACTTTAAGCTAATAAATAATAATAAATAAAAAGTATCGGGTCTTTACTATTCCAATAGTATTCTTAGCCACGTACAGTTTCTACCGCCTCATTGCCGTTCGCTCTTCCCTAACGAAAACTCACCAAAAGCCCTCCTAATCCCTAAAACACACATCTATTTGTAACGTTAGTCTATAAAAGATTGAATGTAGGACAACGTGTCCTATGAACAGGAAATCCATCTTGCAGGCATGTTTTGACGGAGTGTATGTGCTTGGTAATATATCAAAGTCAACGTAAAATGTGAGAATAAGTAAGCCACATTAGGCCAGTAATGTATTGTGCGTTTAAAAGGTTGACGATTGGAAATGAAAACAATTTTCAGATATGTTGTTTGTAATTAATAAAATTTATTTGTTGTGAGTAATTAAAAACTTATTAACTTTGAATTTAAGTAATTCTACCTTAAGATTCTCACCATTAACTCTCGAATGGAACTTATCAGTCGCTTAGTACTTGTCTACTTAGCTAGAACTACACAAAACTCTTTATTCCTTTTAGTTTCTTTTGTTTTACTAGAGGGCGCTATTCATGAACTAAAACGCGCTAATGTTGTTGTTTTGGTTACTCGGGCAGGTGAAATAATAGGATTCCTATACTCTACTCGCTGGGTAGGCTCGTTACATCGCTGGGCAACTCGTTCCATCGCTGTGCAAGCTTGTTCGTCGACCTCATCTCTGCCCTCAGGGCTATATCGAGGTCAAGAGTAAGCCCATCGACCATACATAAAAACTCTGACAAAACGGGTTGTAATTACGCTTACAGAATATCGCAAGCTAATACTGATTGCAAGTTATCTTATGTTTTCGTATCTAGGACAGGTACATTTTTCAACCGTCGAACCGTAGATGAAATATTGCTTAGGTACTCAGATGATACACGATAGGCGTGATATTGCTATTACTTAAGTTTGTAAAGCGTATATTATGTAGTATTACAGGTACCTAAAATTTTTTGCCAAAGTTAGATACAGTGTATACTATATTAAATGGGCAAAATACAACGTGAACTTTTATTTTATTTTACTCCCAATACCTAATAGATTCGATTATTGAAAATAATAAACTTTCCTTAAGAAAAAAGAATGACTCGGAAAAATACGACTCTCTAACGTCACGAAATCCACTAATTTTATTTTAAGTTAGGTTGCCATTAATAGAATCACTAGGAGGAGGAAGTGCTTGTGGCCAAGTGGTCAAGTAGTGGGACTCTTTCTTACTGATCACGAAAGTTAGGCAACGTTGGCCGTGTTGGTCAGAATCCAGATGGGTGATCAACAACATAAGCGTTTCCGTGCTTCGGGAAGCATGTTAAACCGTTGGTCCCGGCTACTGTCAATCGAAAGCCAAGTCAAAGGGTGATTGGCTTGAAAACTCTAAAATCGAGATTGGCCACTAACCTGGCAAAAGCCTAATCTAGGATTGGGTCTGGTTTACTTTCTAGTTTGCGGAGGTCAGATTGCAGTTGCTCTGTGTAAAAACCAGTGTCCTCGTCAAATTCCATAGGTTAGGTAGCCTCCGTAAAAATCATTGGTAAAAGCGGAATAAAGCCGCAATCAATCAATTCGGCATATAGGTATTTCTAGGAAGCTTGGTTCTGTTAATTCCAATATTCTTACTTCAATGAGCAATGTATGTAGGATTAGTATTTGAATTAAGGAAGGTGTGATTGCGGCTTAAGGTTAGGCTAGTGATTATGATGATTAGTAGAATCGCTTCGGGAGTCAAACCAATGAAAATTCACACTGTTTACAAAAACATCTATATACTTACAAAAAGAAGTCCCTCGTTTCAAAGCCAACAGCATACATAATCACAAACTTATACATACTGACTAGGAAAATGTTGAACCGAAGTTTCCTGATTCCTCTAACTTGTTTGTGGAACTAGTTAGTAGGTCTAGGATTGCTCTTAGCTAACAGGCGACTGAATTTGAAGTCTATTTCGTTAGGGGATTCGAGCAATAGCCCACAAAGGGCAAAGGGTCTATCTATAGTACTCGTAACACTGTTAGCTTTCTTGACCCTTTATACTAGGTTATTTTTTGTACCTGACATCCATTCGCCCACTTATTAGTGAGCTGGAAAGCAACACATTTTGTTTTACGAGTTTCTCCTTCCTATACAAAATTATGGCTTGTATTTAACGCGGCGACAGATTAATCTCAATCAGGGTTTCGAAAAATATTAAAGCAAGTAGCAAAAATAATAGGTGGGCAGCTACAGTGAAGGATCATTTTAAGTAGAAAATAGCAGCTTTATAATCAGTTGTAAGTTTTGTTTTAATTTAAACTGGCATGGATTTTTGTTTTAGTAACTGAATTTATTGTTAAGCGAACACTTAACGGTGGATAAAAACTAGAAAATAGGCTTTCTTAAATTATACAATTATGATGTACATAAAGTTAAATAAGGTGAGAAGAAAATGTGAACAAGGTCATAAAAACTTTTTTGTGCGACATTTTAAAAGCTCTAAATAAAGCAAATAGTGACATACAAAAAAAATTGTATGATTTAAATTTTTCATTATATGACTTAAAATTTTCCTACAATGGCGAAAGAGTAAAAGCCATAAAGGTACAATAATTGTCTTTATTCATTCAACCTGCAATATTTATTTATTTATGCCGAGCTGAGTGTTCCTCTAAGTTCATTGTTTATAATTAAAGCTCCATTAAAATCCTCCTGAATGTAGTTTAGTTCGACAGGGACCCACTGTGCGGGTCTATGTGTATGTGTATGTGTAGTTAAAGATTTTATATTGTTTTTGTGCTGTGAGGGTCTCCTGTTTCTGTCTGCGAGGGGTCACAAGGGAACCTAACGTCATAACCTACCGTGTATGTGTCGTCCTGACTGTAGTTTGTTCTTTTATGGCGGGGAGCTCCGCCCCCGTAGCCCCCCTTACTACGGGGCCCTCTTGTAATTCGTGATGTAACTGTAACTTCGTTAACTTCGGTTGATTACAAAGAAAAGCGAATTTATAATTAAAAATCCAAGGTCATGTTCCCAAGGTCATGTTCCAAGGCCAGGTTCCCTTGTCACCCCTCGCAAACAGAAACAGGAGACCCTCACAGCACAAAAACAATATAAAATCTTTAAATATATTCGACCCGCACTCTGTTTCTATGCAATGAGTACGCTTGTTGCCGTTTTCATTAAATTATGATTCTACAAACATCAAAATACTTAATTATGTTACCTGTTTTAATTTTTACAGCTGCCTACAAAACGCAGCCCGAAAGTGTTTTTTTATATGGCAGCCTATTGTTGCTTATAATAAAATCTTTGTTATCCCACTGTTAATATTAGTCGCCAAGTCATTATTTATAGTACCTCGCCTATGATATCATTGCCCCAGTTTAATATGTTTGCTACCTTAAAGAAACAGCCATTATTTAGTTTTTATAAATCCTTGCATTTTTAAGCTCATTATAATTGTTGCTAAAATATTTAACAGCAGCCAGATTAATTTATAAGATGCAAACTGTTAGTTGCTGTTTCATTTGTTAGTTGCCTCGAAGCTCAAAATTATGGTCACTTACGTTACTTTGTATGGGGAAATGAAATTTTTTTATGCGTTGTTAGCAAAGTAGTAGATCAAAAGTTGTTGATTTTGACCTCACTATATCGTATTTTGTTTAGAATTAGAAATCGTGTAAACAAAAGAAGCAGTGGTAGTAAACCTTTTTCTACAAACAACAATCTGTGCCTAATAAATAATCTACGGAAATACATTTGGCAGGCTTGAAACTTTGTGCTTGAGTCCACTCAGACCGGCTTCAGACTCATTCATTGTAAAACGAAATAGTTATAAAATAATCAACAACTTTCAATAAAATACTTCAGCGAAACTTCGTGTCGAGTTTCGGACGAATGAATATCAGAAAAAAGATGACTGAACAAATATGAATATGATACTTATAATATAAGGAAATATTGAATGGCATAATTTAGTTAGATTTGTTAGAGTTTATAGTTGAAGACTATTTTACTCACTTACTATAAAAACAAGTTATAAGCTGGCAACATTGACGAAATTTGCATTCAAATTGGTCGAAACAACGTTCGTTCAGTTTGATTACAGACGTGTAAATTGTGATTTTTAAAAATAATCCTGCGTGGCGCTATATGCGAAAGAGTACAGAGTATGTTAACGGACAAACTATTTTTTTTTACTTGTAAATTAGGACACAAATTTTTTAAATACTTCAAGTTTTACATTAGCTATAACAAATTATGGCGAAATCGCCAGTGTCTAGTGAAAAATTTACACAGTACGTACCTTGTACTCTCCTTTTTTTATGTAAGAGCTGGCAAACGAGCAGACAGCATGATGGTAAGTGTCACTGCCGCCCATAGACATTTGCAACACCTGGGGGGGGGGGGGGTCCTAGTGCCTTACCGGCCTTGTCAAGCGATTATTATTATTATTTGTTCGTTGAAATGAAACGAAATGAAATGAAATAACTTTATTTGCAAGATTTTGGTAAAATATAAGATGAACAAAATTAGGGTCTGCAAAATCTGCTTATAATATAGCGTGCAAATATTAAAATAATTATACATTTAATTAATTGAAATTCATTATAAAAAATATTTAAAACATTACCATATTACATTAATTTATTTGAAAATTTGCTATTATATTATAAAAGTCCTTTTTATTTTAAATACCATCTTTACTTGATTAAATATTCATTTAATGAATAAAAACATTTCTCTATAAGCCAATCATGTAATTTAGTTTTAAATGGTCTACCAGATAAAATTCTTATGTCATCGGGCAAAGCATTATGAACTAATGTAGCCATATAATATACATTTTTGCGCGCCATAGCCAACCTATAGAATGGGACTTCCACTTTATTAGTGGGTCTGGGTGGTAAACGATTTGAATATGTTGGGAATTCTTGTTGTGGAAAGTGTTCTGGGTGCTCTTTGACAAACAAACATAACTGTTTTATATACAGACTAGTAAGCGTGAGAAGTCTATATTTTCTAAATAAAGGTCTACAAGGTTCCAAGTAATGGGCGCCGCAGAGTGACCTTACACATCTCTTTTGCATTATAAAAACCTTTCCCACATTAGTACAGTTTCCCCAAATAATGAGTCCGTATTGAAGTACTGACGACACGTGGGCGTGGTAAGCTTGCAAAGCTGTCTCAACGGAGGATATATTCTGCAGACGACGAAGCGCGTAAGTAAACCTTCTAATACGATCACATAGTGACGTTATATGAAACTTCCAGCTGCAATTTTGGTCAATAATTACCCCTAATAACTTAGTATATTTGGTTTCCTCTATAAGTTGACCATTATATGTCACATTGAGCTTTGATGTACTTCCTTGATATGTACAGAATTGCATGTATTTTGTCTTTTCTAAATTAACTTTCAAATTGTTATCGTCCATCCAAGTAATTATGTTTGTTACCGTCTGATTTATTTCGTTATTATAATCTAATGTATTTATATTTTTTTTATTGCAATTTCCTCTTATAAGAATCGTAGTGTCATCGGCAAACAGGATACTTTCATGAGTAGTAAAAGAAGGAAGGTCATTTATATAAAGAATAAAAAGAATAGGACCTAATATTGTACCCTGGGGAACTCCGCAGCTGTTCAGTCTGTACTCTGATTTATATTTGTACCTACGATACGAATTATTTGATTCTTTGCTTGTTCGAGTTACTTCGACGCATTGGTATCTGTCTTGTAAATAACTAGTAAACCAGCTATGGGCTATCCCCCTTATACCATATTTAAGCAATTTTGCTGATAAAATGTCATGGTTCACGTAATCGAAGGCTTTACTCATATCAAAGTAAAGAGCTGTAATTGGGAATCCTTTTTCTATGTCATCAATTACTGATTTTATTAGTTTAAAGTTTGCTAAGGTAGTATTTTTCTTTTTTATGAAACCATATTGTTGTTCTTTGACAATGTTATATTTTTCAATAAACTTTGTTAGTCGATTATGAACAGCTTTTTCTATTACTTTAGCCAGGACTGGGATTAGGGTAATAGGCCTATAATTACTTATATCAGTTCTATTACCTTTTTTGTAAAGGGGTTTTACAACAGAATATTTCAGTTTCTCCGGAAAAATACCCTGATCAAAGGACAGATTTATGATATGACTGAGGGCTGGAGCAATGTGACACGACACTAGTTTAATTATTCTTGTGGGGAGCTCATCATATCCAAACGAGTTTGTGTTCCTTAAAGATTTTATTATTTGAAAAATCTCGTCTGTTGTAGTAGGAACCAAAAAGATACTTGAGGTGCAGTTCTCTATGGGAACTTTATATGTATTTGAGTTACTCCCTGTATTTGTCAGGTCAATAAAAAATCGTTAAATGCGTTTGCTATATCTTTAGGATCATATAAAGTATCAGTATTTTTATCAACTTTGTCAATATCATGTTTTGTATTGCTGTTATGCACATTTTCATTAATTACGCTCCACACAGCCTTGATCTTATTTTCCGCCCTAAGTATTTTATTACTGTTTCCTATTCTTTGTCTAGACAAGATACATCGTCGTAATAATTTTGAGTATTTTTTATATGTTTGTTTTAAAGTAGGCTTCTTACAATTTGCGGCTGATTTGTATTGCAAGTATAAATTTCGCTTTATAATACAAGACTTCTTAATGCTTTTAGTTATCCACCTACATTTATTATTTTTACGATTTATTTTTACGGTTATTTTTGGAAAATACAAATTATAGAATAATATCAGCGTATCGTGGAAAGTAGAGAAAGCTTTGTTTTTATCTGTTTCACAAAAAACTTCATTGAAACTAAGTGCAGATATACTTTCATAGAATTTTTTGTATTTTTAGAACTGTTATCCCTTTTTTCTTCAAACCACTGCGTCACTGAATTCTTTACGTTTGTCTAGTTGGTAAGGATATATGAAGTGTCAGAGCAAAGCAATCTACTAATGAAATCAACCTTTTTGTATGGGGATTGTTTTCCGACTTGATAGTATCAATATTTATATCTCCACAGATGATAACACGTTTATTTCGTTTGCGGGTCAGTCTTATTAGAAGTGTTTCAAGTTTTTCAAAGAAAATTTCTATATCAGAGTCTGGTGTGCGATATACACAGATAATTTTTATGTTACTATTTGCTATATCAATTCCCGAACATTCAAAACTCTTGTAGGTAGTAAACTCGTCCAAATTTAGTTTTATACACGGAACATTATCTTTGACTAATATGCATGAACCACCTCTTCTTCTTGTTGACCTACTAAAATAAGACACTAATTTGTAACCAGTTATATTAACGTTTTCTTCATCACCTGACATGAGGAAAGATTCTGTGCAACAGATGACGTTTATGGGTTGACCATTGTCCTCAAACTCTTGCAGAACCACCTGGAGCATATCCTGTTTGTGAAGAAAGCCTGCAAAATTCTGATGAAAAATAGTAAATTCATCGTTACTTTTTGTGCTCCTTATTTGGTCCTCGAAAAAACTGATCAGAACCTGGTTTTTGGAAAGCTATTTCATTTATTGGCTGTTTAGCAGTCTCCGTAGTGGATTTGATCTTAGCAAAGTAATACGGTATAGTACCCTTTTTATGCTTAGTAACACAAACTTCTGGAGATTTTTTTACATTATTTGTATATTTAAGAAATTGTGACTTATATGCATAACTGTCAATTGTAGTATTTATGACTTGGCACGCGCAAATAACGTATAATTTTTGGCTTACTTTATACTTAATATCAACATAAGAACAGTTCTGGAATGTATTTGTCAATAGTTTTAGATTGTTGTTTAGCATTTTTTCATTTAAGCTAATATTATTATTGACTGGTATTTAAGCTAATATTATTATTTTTTCATTTAAGCTAATATTATTATTAATTATTTGAAACACACTAATGTTTTACTTTTAAAACATTAGTGTGTTTCAAATAATTAATAGCTATAGCTAAATTGTGAAATAAAAGATTAGGATTGCTGTCGTTGCTGCCCGTACATAGTATGACATAATCATTACAGTTAGCGGAGGCTTTGATTGAATTACAGTAACTAAGCACCTCAGTTGAAGAAGCATGGGGTTTTAAATATGAGAAAACATTGTATGTGTCGTTCCATTTATCTAATCTTGTCTTAATTAATTGCATGGCTAAGCCCCTTGCTTGTTCATTACCAATGATAAATATGTTAGGTTTAGATCCACTGATACTTTCCCGATCAGGAGACAAGGGAGACGATGATTTAATTTGCTGAATATTGTTAGGTGTAGGAAATTCTTTTGGAACCTGTTCCTTCGAGCTATGAGTGCCTTGAATGACTGTCGGAGAACTCATTGTACGAGTAATCAGATCTGCCTTTTCCTCAGGCCTTCCTGTGCTTTGATTTACTACTGGAGAACTCTCATTTACTGTGCTGTTTCCATCCACGTTGCATTCTTCTGCATTTGGTGAGGATTGAAGTAAATTCCGTTTTGGGGTGTTATTTTTTCTTTTTCTACTAGCCTGTGTAGGTGTCTTTTCTGTCAATTTACAAATGCTAGTTAAAGTTGATATTTTGTTAGTGAGATATTCTATTTCCTTTTTTAGTGCGCTGTTTTCCAAAATATTTTTTTCAATTTGATCATCCGCTATTTGTAGCTGCATTTCTAGGTGACAGTTTTTATATTTTAACGCTTCTAAGTCTTCTTCTCTAACAAGTGGTGTCTCTGGACAGCTTCTATTTAACACACTTTTGTCACCAAAAGTTTCAGAGCCTTCTAGGTCGTTTTCAGCTTCAGAATCTTCATTGCCTAGAGAATCAAACGAATTAGACGTTGACACGTTGATTACATACTCTTTGCGTCTTGTTACATTATCATATAGTGATGTAGGTGTAACTTTGGATGTAAGTTGCTCAGATGAAAATGACTCTGTATGTTTAACCTCTTCGACTTTGTTGGTACTCTTATTCCAACATGCATCACATTTCCAGGTTTGTTTTCTGCTAGGAGTCATCAAATAAAATCTTTTTTCCGTGACAATTGTACGTGACAGGTGATACAGTTTTTTACAAGAATAGCATTTAAGTTGTTGTGTATCCGTAATGCCTTCTTTACATTTGCTGCATAATGCCATCGTACGGTTTTTGATAGTTTTGAAAGATTCCTAGTTAATTGCTGTATAACTTTATATTGAGTAGTCACTAAAGCCTGAACAAAAAATTATAGCAACGATAATTCTGCGGGAATGAGCTTTGCTCTTTGTAGGATTTGCGGCGTTGTTATTGTCAAAGTATCAGGCGTTATCTGTTCGTCCGATTTAGTACTGTTAAAGATTGGAGTCCAAAGTCCAATTCCTTTGTTTGTTTAAGTGAAGCTAATGGTAAAACCGTTACTAAGTTTTATTTAAAAGTTACATTTATTCACAAGTTCACAGTGGATAGAATAGGTTCGTGGTCACTTATTATCACTTTTTGTATATTTGAAGTTAAGAAAGGTGTTGAATTGTCACTTTGATCGTCGGTTTATTGATCCGAATTTATTTACTCGATTTTTGACTGTAGGTCTAAGGAATTGCGTCACAAACACTATCACTATCATCATATATTTCACTAATAAGCACATAAAATTTCACTAAAGCGCAATGATTATATTTTATTATTAAGTTTAATACGGGAACGATGTTTACATCGAAACGCCCTCTGGCGGCCTTTTTCATACATCATGCTGTGTTAAAATACATTATTTTCGTAATCCATCTTAAAATAATTTCTATTAAATTATTATTTCATTATTGTTATATCATTATTTCATTCCTTAAAATATTATCAAGATAAATATATTCACATATCATTAATTTAATTGAGGTCATTTCTGTTTCAAAATTTGAGACTTAACAAACGGAAAATCATTATCAGCTGCGTACCCCGTAGTCAATGTACTGCATAGGCAACACACTGTTTATTATCCAGTAAATCACAAATACACAAAAAACCGGCCAAGTGCGAGTCGGACTCGCGCACTGAGGGTTCCGTACCACCACATTATATTAATTAAATTTGCTGATTTGAGTTGATTGAATGAAAGGTACATTGCGGTCTACGATTTATATATATTCTTTATTGTGCACAAATTACATAAAATTGTGGTCATTTATGATGTATTAAAAAAAACTACTTACTAGATCTCGTTTAAATCAATTTTCGGTGGGATTTTGCATGGTAATGTACATCATATATTTTTTTTTAGTTATATCATTCTCTTATTTTAGAAGTTACAGGGGGGGAACACACATTTTACCACTCTGGAAGTGTCTCTCGCGCAAACAATTCAGTTTAGAAAAAAAAAATATTTGAAACCTCAATATCATTTTTGAATACTTATCCATAGATATCCCACACGTATGGGTTTGGTGAAAAAAAAATTTTGAGTTTCAGTTCTATGTATGGGGAACGCTAAAATTTATAGTTTTTTTTTCTATTTTTGTGTGAAAATCTTAATGCGGTTCACAGAATACATCTACTTACCAAGTTTCAATAGTATAGTTCTTATAGTTTCGGAAAAAAGTGGCTGTGACGGACAGACAGACAGACATGACGAATCCATAAGGGTTCCGTTTTTTGCCATTTTGGTATGGAACCCTAAAAATTCAATCGTTCAGGCAAAACCCCACCCCGAGTTCCCACTAAAAAGTCCCCACTAATGAATGAACTTTCCTCCATGTTTGCAGCCTCTGCTTCTTTGGGTCCGTTAGTATTAAACGGCCGTATATACCACAGACATATTTCCAAACTGAAAATGATTTATATTTTGACACTTCCTGTGTTCGGATAAATCTACAAAGTAGAAAATCGCAAAATTTCACAATCACTTACGCAGAAGACGCAGGTTCGAATCCTGCCTGTGGTTGTGAAATTTTGCGATTTTCTACTTTGTATATTTCCAAACTCTTGGAACTAAACACAGCCTTTACCATCATTGTAGAGTGGAAGGTCTCTACACAACAAAATACTTCAATAGGAATTCAGACGACGAGGACAATGCAGCTAACCAGACCGCCGCAAGATTTTGACCTCAACAAGTCCTGATTCCTGAGATGGTTGGTCAGTGTTGCCAGATAAACAAAAATTTTATAATTTAGTAGAAAATGGCGTTATGTAGAATGTCATTTTTCTTTTGGTCCTTGTGGCGGATCCCTTTAAATCTTATTTGATTCTATGTCCAAAAACATTAAGTAGTTACCGAGTATTTTATAACTAATGTTATATGTTTATCCCACATACAAAGGGTAAAGTAAAGAGTATGTGCAGAACAAAATGTAAGTCGGGCCATGTTCTATCAGGTAATTACTTCTCCACCAGAAGAAAAAGTGAGTATTATACAGGAATTAGCAGAGCAGATAAATTACAGCAAAAAAAAAATTTCATCCCATCTATTCGAAAATCGCTGATCGGTTCGTCAATAAAGGCGAACAAAATAGCTGTCTTCTCCAAGAGACTTTCGTAGCGGGTAAAAATGGGATTTAAAATTCGAACATGAATTTAGATCCACCATAGGGACCATAGAACATATGAAACAGCAATTTTTTTTAGGTCAACCATAGAGGTCGAACAAAAATATTGTATGAAAAATTATACTGGCCGGTTATATTTTTAATATTATTATGAACATAAAAAAAAGACAAAGTCTTTGACCAGTGTGTGTTGCCAGCATAGAGTAACACGATTTTCGCGCGCAAAGCCCGGAAAAGAGTAGGCAAAGGATCATATTTTCATGCAAATAGTTCTGGCATTTTTTGCGGGGGCCGGGGGGAGGTGAATCAGTGCTGCCAGAAGCTTATTTTGGTTGGTTGCGCTATGTTTGCTAAAAAAAACAGAAAAGTTCCTGTAACGTAATCGGAACTATACTAATTGGTTAAATTCATATTCTGTTTTTGTTGGTGGCTAGAGTATTCGAGCCTTGATTTGTCTTTCTGAATGTCTTCGAATAAATTACGGATCCAGGTCAGTTACTGCAAAAATAGCTTCTGCAGGGGGGTACTCGTATTCATAGGCAGGTCTTATAACATATGAGAGGGCGGTGCTGCCTCACAAGCGGTGGAACATACGACAAATATACGGATCCCTACCTGAACATTTGACATATATATACAGAATAACTTTTAATTACTTCTTGATAGCAAAAGAGATGCATGTACTCGTGTTACTGAACATTTTTTTCAAGGGACATAGGTCGAAATATGAATAAATATTTTGATTACTTCATAGTAAAAGTAGTAGTCATGAGTACATGCATGCATATTGCCACGAACATGACGTCAGGTTGGCGACTGTCATACGAGAGAACTGTTTGAAAATTTCGTCAACAAAGTTGATAGCCCCGTGGTCCAATGGATAGGGTATTGGGCTACCAAGCCAGCTTTTCCCATCCATATGGATGTTTTATCATTTACCATTTGTTTAGAACATTCTAGAAATAATAGAAAGAAAAGAAGCTGAAGAAAGAGAGCTAAAATCTAGAAAGATCCAACAAAAACCTAAATTTAAAAGTGAGTCCAGAATATTCGAGAACGAGTAACATGGGTATATAAGGCCGGCCACCGAGCGGCTATGCTGTAGTGTAGTTCAGTTTCATATTTCCCACATAAACTAAGGCGATGTGGGAGCTTTATTCCTATTGCCCATACCATATAAAAAATTTGGGGACATGTTATATTTTTCACCGAGGCCCGCAAAATGTCAAATGCTGGGTGGGAAATATTCCTTTTTACCAAATTAAAGGTTAAGAGATAGTCAGATAGTCAAATAAAATCCATTGGACCACCATGTACGCCCTGTGGTTACGAAAACCTACTTCCCCCTAGTCACACATCAATGTTGAGGATTTGCGCATCTTATGACAGTTTGACAATCAAGAATTAGTGATTATAATCTTATTTACTTTAAATTGACATTAGTTTCATGATTTCCGAAGAATTTGTGACTTTTACAAAGAGGCAGACAGTAGGTATGCCAATGTTGTTATATGCTCTTTGTCGTACAGCCTCGCCTTAATGGCCCTTACGTGTGGTGTGATTTTACCTTAATATACAAACAAATAATAATGATATATTAATAATATGTCGATTTATTCTTAGCTTTTGGTGCCTCAATTTTGTCTCGTATAAATTAGCTTGAAGTTCCGTAAAGGCTTCAAAAGTTTCGGAATCGGAACATGAAAATGCTGGCAAACCTATTACTAAAGTGCTGTTCTGCATACATATATCGACATATCGAAAGATTTTTAGAATTATTAAGAAGAAACAATAAAAGTAAAGAAATTAGTCTTTACAAGTTACCCGCGACTTCGTCTTGCTTAGGATTCGCAGTAAAAGTAAGTAGAAATATTTCTGCCACTCATCAAGTTTTGTTCAGCAGTAAGGCCGTAAAAGAGTAAGAAACATACAAAGTTTCACCTTTATGAATAACATTTCTAGCTATTAGCCGAGACTTTGCCCGCGAGGATCGAACAAAAAAACTCGTACTTGACTAAAGTAAATTTTAGCGAATTAACTTTTCTTCCACAACAAAATGTTGTTGCCTTGACGTTTACAGTCGCTGAATAATTTCATTGGGATTGTTAAATGTTATCACATTTTGCCAATTTAATTTTTAAAATCAATAATTTTGCAGTATGATTCATTCACCGAAATAAAATTAACATCTGTTTGGAGTACAGTAGACGTATTGGGCCAGGACTTGAAAGGTTTTTTTTTCACGTAACAAATAGGGCGAAAACAAGATGTCTTAGTAGATAGGGAATGGTGATAATAAAAAACATTTGCCAGCCAAGCAAATCTGGATTTAGCCTGTAAATCTGGAAAAAGCTTCCTGAACTCTGGGCTCTGGTCTAAAAGTTCTCACAAGTTTTTTCTCTATCCTCTCATTGTCCCCCATCTACTGAGATATTTCGTTTTCTCCCTGAAAATCACGTGAAAACCAAGAAAAAACATTTCTCGGCTCCCGTACCATTTCGGATTTTATTCATACTTTTCATAATGTGCAAAAGTGTGGTTATTTATTGTACTCTACTAAATAACAGATAGAGACATAATTTTTGGGACCACCTCGCTTTATGTGTTGTGTTCTACTCCGTTTCTCAAATTTATCGACACGTACTTTGTACGTTGAACATCACTAAATTATTCACCAAAAAGTCAGATTTATCTTTCAACCTTAGTGTAGCATAGAAAGGTAGGGAATGAGGTTTCATTCCAAAAAATAGTTGACAACCCCATTGGCTGTCTTGACTTGTATTGTTGATGTGTCAAAGTGACAAAATTTTGTAGTATTTGAAGTAATTTCTCATCGAAAACATATTCAAAACATTGAAAAACAACGCACGAAAGCTGAGATGTACAATGATTTGTGAATTTAAACAGAAACAGTAAGAGAGAGTTAACATTTTCAGTTAGGATTAAGAGGATTTTTGTGAACTTATCGAGTGAAATCGGTAGTCTAGCATGACGATTTTGATCAGTTCTTGGCCTCTTGGGACAAAATAATATTTTTTTAATTCAAAATTGATAGATCTGCTCTTGACTGTATGTACACACATCTAAAGCACTAAAAAAACAGGCCATGTGCAAGTCCGACTACTAAAACACCGGATACACGGTCGGCGACTAGCTCCCGACAGAGGTCACCTTGGTTTGCAACCATTTGGGTCCGTTTCAACTACACGGTCGCCGACTTGTTGACAACAAGCATTGATATAGATTAAAAAACACGATGTGTTGATACAAAATGACAGTTGACACTGACAGTTCTTGTATTTTGTAGTTCGGTTAAAAACAAATCACTGCTTAGAAGACTTTTCATATCTTCTTTGTCACAAAATTATCAATTTCGTTGTCTTCTTTTGTTTTTAATTACCGGGAAAGACAAGAAACGTCAGTTTATAATCTGTGCGGTCGCCAACTGCCAGCTACACGGTCGGAGACGTAACCAACGTCCTCTATTTGACCTTAGTTTGGGAAGCTGCTTTCACAACCAAGGGCGTTGGAAGGTCACTAAAAATTTGGTTGGCGACCATGAACTACAGGGTCGGAACCGACCAAGGTCACCTCTGTCGGGGCTTGGTTGGCGACCGTGTATCCGGTACTTAAACTAAGAGATCCGTACCACTAATGTGACACGTATCATCCGTGGGTGTCGTATGAAACGAATAAGGGCTTATGAATCAGAGGATTGGCAGCAGCATCCCAGCTCTGTGCATCGTATCGTCTTACACACTGCGGTCACTAACAACAGCGTTCGCTAGCCGCAACGCTTTCAAGCATGGTGACTAAATATATGTCTCTTGCATGGAGACCTCCTAATTATTTTACTTTTCATTGATTTTATTATTTGTTAGCTAATCCGCTACAATCACACATAGTTATTCTGTAAAAATTTTAACCATATAGTTACTACGGTTCCAAAGATAAAGGTCGGACAGACTGACAGGGCTTAGTAAAAAGTCCCGTAGGCACCCCTAGGGGACGGGACGGGAGCTAGTTTAGAGACTAACATTAATAACTATAGGCTACCATGAAAAGGATCAGCACAAATAGTCAAGTGCATGCAGCAAGAAACGAAGAGCACAATATCTAAAGCTAGTAACCTATTCTGTGTCTAAAGCTTTTCAGGACAAATGAGAATGTTGCCCACAAATAAATCGAGTTTGCATGCAAGTATCAAATAAATTTTTCTGACTATAACCAGTGATACCATACGAATTTATTTCAGTATCTTCTTTCAATCAAGATCTTCGGTGTTGTCAAACAAATCCGACGATTGATTTAGACTAAAAATACGAATTTCGTGTTTTTACATAATTAAATAGCAATTATACAGTAACAATTTGTTCGATGTGAAATGAAACACGTTCTTTTTGTAAGCTTCATATCACAGATCTTTTTTTACAGCAGAAAACACATTAACAAAGCATGTTTATGCTGTGACCGTTCACGACGACGACTAGACTTGGTCTAGTTAAAAATCCGAGTGCAACTAGTTTTGTTGAACGCATATGCTCTTTTGTGCTTGTACTTTGGCAGAGGGGAAGCTACGTAAAAGGCGTCTCCTAAACGGGCTAGCGCGGTTTGACGCGTTGCTCTAAGGTTGCCAGTGATGATATATGGCACCGAAACGTGGCCCCTCTCGATGGGCCTTATCAGAAAGCTCAAAGTCACCCAAAGGGCTATGCTCGGAGTCTCTCTGCGCGATCGAATCAGAAATGAGGAGATCCGCAGAAGAACTAAAGTAACTGACATAGCCCTGAGAATCGCTAAACTGAAGTGGCAGTGGGCAGGGCACATCGCAAGAAGAGCCGATGGCCGATGGGGCGTGAGGGTTCTAGAGTGGCGACCACGTACCGGAAGACGAAGCGTTGGCAGGCCCCACAAGGTGGACCGACAATCTGGTCAAGGTCGCGGGAAGCCGCTGGATGCGAGCAGCGCAGGACCGGTCGTCATGGAGATCTTTAGGGGAGGCCTATGGCCTGATATGATGATGATGATGATGAAAAAAAAGAAATACGCTCGAAATGTAAACAGTCTTGTTTACATTTCCAACCAAAGAGGTTCTGTTCCTAATTGATACAAAAATGTCAATAACATTTTCAGTTGTTACAAATAATACTTAATATGATTTTTAGTATTGTTTCATCAAGTGATAATATTGTTATGGTATTTTATATTTAAAATTAATGATGAGCATGTGTCTCATTGAGCCTCTTATTCTTTTCTCATACAGGGAGATGAAAAGTAGAGTGTATTACGCGACTGCAAAAATATTTTTACCTTGAGCGACCTATTGAATCCCTCGCTTCATTCAGGATTCTACTTTAGAATCCCTCGCCATGCTCGGGATTCTACTCAAGAATCCTTCATTTAGCTCTGGATTCAAAATAGCGCCCTCGCCTTAAAAATATTATTTTACATCTCTCATATTCGGTAAGTAGGTCCTTATTACCCCCAAATGGGGCTTGTAGGTGACCAATTAGCGCTCTAGGGTAATAATGTAGCTAGAAAAGCCCTAGGGCGGTAAGTAATTGAGTTTTGAAAGAGTGAAGTGTTTTTTTTTTATTATTGGTCACCTACAATTTGGTGGAAATAAGGACCTACTTACCTCACAATCGAGATGTAAAGCAGAGTAGTAAGCTCGGGTGTAAGCATCAATTGCACGCCTTGCCTTACAGCCCTTGGCTTACTAATCTACTATTACAGCCTTGTGATACAATCTACTATAGTGCTTTATACAAATTTTCTTTCTTCAGTTTTTCATGTTGGATATTTGACGAATAGGAACCTGGCAGCACGGCTGACTACGACATACTCGTATTGCCTAACATTGTCTAGCTTCCAAGAAATCTTCCTTGCTCGTTAGCTGGAATGACGGGAAAACTATTTCATGAATTTGGGGCTAGCAGTGATTGTTGAAGGCTTGGTAGTGGGCGGATTCATAACTGAAGTAGGCCGCGCCAACTAACTCTAGCTCTGACCGTTAGTGCGCGGAATTCAAAAAAATTGTCACGGTGGTGAATGCGTCAAGTGGGGTGAGGCGTGCGAATCGTTCATTAGCTCTCCGCCTGTCACCCAAGCGCAGAAAATACCCGTCAGGGTTGGAGTTACTTTGTACTTAGTATATTGGTCTGGTTAGGTTTTCGTACAATCGGCCCCATGTCACATTTTGGCCTTTGAGCGGGTCTATTCTATAGGTACGGGCGTTTGTAGTTTAATGCCGGTTCAGCTTATACTACTTTTTTATATCACTTGCTTGCTAATGTGTGTATCGGCATTGTTTCTCATAACCTGGATAGAATATTCTTCATCACTGATACGAGTATATCTAGTAAAAAATCATTTTTGGTAATAAATCACCTTTTGCTCTATCGTGAATCCATATTCTTAATGATAATCATCATCATCATTATAAACATCATCAGATAAAAGGTCCATTGTTCGACGGGAGTTCCATCCGGAATTCCACCGCAAAAATGCTTGTTATAAATTATGAACCATAGTCGCCACGCTAGCACGGCTGACACAATAGACTGCAGCATAGTTGATTACTGCAGTGTGGTGGTAGCACGCGTAGAAAGACACTTGGCTGCTTTCTTCCTATGCATGACATGTTCCGTGGGTAACTTTGAAAAATTCCACAGGTTTTAGTTTGTCAAAGTCATACAACGGTCTATTTTAAGGCGGTTGCTGGGTGGCAGCACCTTACTTTTAGAAATAAATTTATTGTGTCGCAAATACAAAACTTTTCGGTAGTATTGTTCGTTTGGCGGCAATATATGGTAGTTATATATGTTATAACCCATGACATCATAGCTTAGCTTATCATTTATAGCTTTGTTTTGGTAAAGTGCTAAAAGTGGCCGTTTTTGGCAGTTTTACAATACAAAGCTATTCACGATAAGCTAAGATGTGATGGATAATAAAATATAGAACTACCCCAAATTACCGCCAATCAAACAATCCTTATTATATGTCTTGTAGTTATGACGCAATAAATTTATTTCTCAAAGTGGCAGCACTTCTGCTCAGCAACCACCTTAAGTAGTTAATTTAAGGAGCAGGAATATTTCTCCTCTTTCTTTCCGTAAAGAAGCCGTTTTACCAGTCTTTCCATTTTACCTGCGCTTGACACTACACCCTTTATCAAAAATTCTTCAGCGTCGTTTCCCTCTAACGACGGTTTTATGAGACCTATCTCTCCTTCCAATATTTACACTTTTTCCTATCAGGAAACGTGAAAATATGCGTTTTCTTTCATAATAAAACACATTTATCAAGGGAGCCGTTCGGGACCCTTTCCGGAAAAGCCGGAAAACGTTGAACTTTCATGTGAAGATGCGTAACAACTGCAATATATCAAGTGATGGGACCATCGAGGGCGAGAACCACTATCTTTCGGCCCACTTCCTGTTAAATGGATCGGAAGGCTGACGGCTGTACAAAACACACAACATTTAGGGTTCTCTCTTCGTACCCTAATATTATTTATGCATTGGTACTTTGACAAGGAAACTGAAGTTATTTTTCAAATGTTAGACTGTTGGGGATCCTTGATTCGGATGGGAGAAATCCGCCTTGAAACTGAAAAACGTCGTACATTTATTACCTGAAATTATTTTTTACCCCCAACTACTAGACCCATCCCCTCAATAACGATAAATAAAAAGGTGTTATTTACACATAAAATTAGGCTACTGGAGATTTCTTTGTTGTCAATTATTTAAGTAATTATTTACTTGCTCATTTAACTAAAAATATTACGTGGTAACCCGTCTGCTCGTCTGCCTCCCTCTTCTATATATATATATTTGGTTTGTTTCGTGTTACTGTCGTGTTGTCCAGGTGGTTCCGGAGAAGAATATGATCAACCTATCACTACCTGTGGGTGTCGTTGTAAGAGGCGACTAAGGGCTTATGAACCGGAGGAAGCGCAGCAGCATCTTCCTAAGTATAATACCATCTTACACACTGCGGTCACCAGTACCAACCTTTATAAGCGTGGTGACTATGATACATCCCCTTCAAAGTACCTGTGTTTTTGCTAGAGTTTTGAAGGAAGCTACCTGTCCTGCTGTGGACGTTTCATGGGATGTTATGTGATGTAAATTATATTATATTTCTTCCGTCATCATGACCCCTACTCTCGTAATAGACACAATTTGTCGAGTCATTAATATTTTATGGTCATCAAAATGCTCGATTTCACACCATCCGTTCAAACTTGTCCTTTACACAAAGCAATGTATAACTGAAATTAATCGTGGATTTTTGCTGCATTTGTAAACCAGGAACTGCTACGCTTTCCTCAAACGCTAAATACTTTCCTTGAAAAGGTGTTTTATATCTGCCCGTCTGTTACCACCTGAGTACCTTTTACTTCACTTATTAGGGTTCCGTACCTCAAAATAAAAAAACGGATCCCTTATAGGATAACTTTGATGTCCGTCTGTCTGTGTGTCTGTCTGTCTGTCTGTCAAGACGCTTTTTCTCCCGAACGAGAAGAGGTATCAGGTTGAAATTGATAACTAATATTAAGGTCCATAAACCACACAAGATCTGAAAATTTCAATTTTTTACAACGACGCAATCAAAAGATATGGCTTTTTATGTCCTCATCTCCATACATTTATGCAAAAAAGCAAAACCTACAGAGTACTTCCCGTTGACCTAAAATTATGAAATTTGGCAAGAAGCTAGGTGTCACAGTACAAATAAAGGGAAAAGTCTAAAATCATTAAATATTTAAATTTTTCTCACTACTAATAGTAACCAATTAAGGTGAGCTCCCGTTTCAAGAACTTTTCTATAAAAGAGGGGTCAAGTTGGATGGTCACGGAGTTTTTAAAATGAAAGAGCAAAAGCTTTTAGTATATTATGTGGTAGATAGGTACGGAACCTTTAGGGTGCGAGTCCGACTCGCACTTTGCCGGTTTTTTTATGCTTATTTTGCACTTAGCAGATTTTTTCAGTCTGCAATAAAGACGCTTACACCTTTCCAGTATCACGCCCCCAGGTCTAATTAAATTGGTTTCTTGTAAATCGTCCATTTTCCTTAAAACGCTCTTACCCGAAAATCTTTTGAGTAGTATCTCTTGTTTCATATTCTATGTACAAGCTTTCTATAATCCAGTACCAAGCAACATACAGTTTCGAGTTAAAAAAGGATCACGAAATACAAATATGAATGCTATTATTGTCAAGCCCATTCATATATTATCCCATATTAATCGGCCAAGTCATATTTTTGTAGAGTAAGGAGCTCTATGACAAAACATTCTTCATGTTTTTGGTTTCTAACAATCATTTGATACTAACCAATGATCTCACAAACTATTTTCACATTTTATAATTTTATTAATCCGTTTCATTCTAAGGGTCTTAAGCTCTAGGGACTAGAGTCAATTATTCTGTTAACTAACAAAACAAGTCAAGAATACTTCTTTCTTACTTCAATAATAGCCCTAAATTGAAGTAAGAAATTATTCGATTTACCCAAACCTTCTCCTTGTATTGTGGTTTCAAAGTTGGCGTCTATTACCAATCTATTCAATTTAATAAATTAAATCTGAGAATATTTGTTAATTGAGATGAAACGGACCACGGAAAATTAGAAAGGCCTGAAGTCTTTTATGAAATATTTTATGTCTTTTACAATTCTAAAGGAGGCTGCTCAGGAGGGTTGTAACCCAGTCTTTAAGTAAACATTGCTTCTGTACATTTTATTCGTCAAAAATATAAATTTTAGTGGAACAACAAAAAGGACATTAAAATTCAATTCACAGTGATCTGACTCCTAAGTGATATTGTTTGTGACAATTTGTATTGCAATAGACGGCCAATATCTTTAAATAAAGAAATGGTGTAGTGATCGACTAAAATAAACAACTAAGTTTAAAAATAAAAGCATAATATTGAACCATCTGTGCTAAAAAAAAGAATAAACAACAGTTTCTATCAATATATAAAGTGCAAGAGTCTTAATTTTTAAATTTAAGTGATTGATCAACGTATTTTGAAGAGACACAGAGCGATTGGACTTGGGTGAATGCCCGACCTTGAGATAGTTCGATTGCTAACTACGCACGTTCTACGAGACGCAAGTTCGATCCCCAGCAGCTGAGATTTTATTTTGTTGTTTTTGTGATCTTACTCGTTACACTACAATTTTAAAACTCAATGACAGGAATTATTTTTATTTTATTGCGTTTATAAAATATCATATAGAATTTCTGTAAGTTGCCACAAGAGGGCGTACAATTTTTGCCGCAAAATCTATAATTCTACTATTCGGCACTAGAAGCCATTAAATCTATAATTCTACTATTCGGCTCTAGAGGTCGCTTTTTCAAAAAGCAAAATTTCGAGCAACATGTCAAACTTACTGAGACCTTGTTTTAAATGCAAAAAACAATGCAGAAGAAATGATTACTTGCAATGTGCTCTATGTGCAAAAATATTATGTCTTGAAGATTGCGCAAACGTTTCAGTGCAGCGCTACCTACTCATGAATACAGGTAAACGAGCAAGCTGGAAATGTGATTTCTGCATAAAAAAAATAAGTACTCCTATGTCTAAGATACCTGCAAAAAAAGCCCCTAAAAGCACAGTAATCGTGACAAATACACTACCTAAGACATCTAAAAGCTCCGATTCAATATCATTGAATAATAAACCTATTGTGAGCACCATATCCACACCTACGGAACCGGCTCCAGAAGCTCAGTTTGTCAGCAATGATAATAGTCCCCAGCCCGAATACACAGTAAATGTCTCCACGGAAAATTCGTTTGATGGGCTTTTAGATGATGTGACAGGCGACGAGTTTGCTGGAACAACGCAAGTTGCGCTGAATAGAAGTTGTCCGGAACTCGAACAAAATACGAGTACATCCATAGAAGATTTAAAAAATATTATCGTGAATCTGAAAGAAAAGTTGAAATTTATTGATGCTTTCAATTCAAAATTATTGATTGAAAATGGCGAGTTGTTGATGAAACTTGAAAAAGCAAACTTGAATGTTACAAATTTAACTAGGATCTGTAAAACGCCAGCAAAGAAACCCATACAACATAACAGCTTAAGGTCTACCAAATCACCGAGACCATTTTTCTCTCCTAGAATAAATGCACTACGACAGTCAAGCCCTATAAAGGAAGATTCACAAATATTTGAAACACCCATGAGCCACATAACGAAGGATGACCAGTCTGAACTAGACGACTCTGACCGTAGTCAAACGCTTAGTATCTCAACAGAGGGCAGCACAGTTAGCCAAACCGATAAGAAAAATCGGAAGATTTACATATTAGGTGATGGACAACTTAAATGCTTATCAACAGTTCTTTGTCAGACAAGATCGGGTAAGTGGAATGACGTCTACCAACCGACGGCTACTATCTACTCGGGTGCATCAAGCTCAGAATTTCTAAATCATTGTGACGAAATAGCACAAGAAATATCAGAAAATGATGTCTTGATTTTAGGCGTTGGTAGCAATGATTGTGACGTACAAAAACTTCATTCGAACATTTGTATCATGATTAGCAAGTTCAGAAAAGCGTCTATATACATTGTCCCTATTTATCACAATCCACATTTGAATGAAATTACATTAAATAAGAATTTGAAACTGTGGACTCGACATTTTGATAATTGTACATTTTTATATAACTTATATCTAGACCTGTATAGCACTTTAAATAAAACTGACATTTTAAATCAAATTTGTAATCACATTAATATAAGCATTGACTACAAAGATTATAAACACCAGTTTTTGACATTCAGTAATTTAAAACACTTGATAAAAAAACGTATTTCAAATCGGGAATATAGTCAGCAAAGCGATGAAATCGGTGCTCAGGATGTTCCAAAATGTAATAAAGGAACTATACCGTACTATTTCCAAACTCTACAAAAAAAACTTGTAATACCTACGACTTGCGAAACTGTGCCAGCTCATGAGTCGACACCGCTTGTAAGCCCTGAAACTGTGCCTGTGGCCAATGAGCCGGATTCTAAGTCGCCTACTCGAAACATTAGAAAAGAAACATTTTTTCGACCCTAACACGTTTACCTTCTTTCACCAAAATATAAGTGGTTTATTAGGGAAAAGGGAGTTATTAGAAATCACTCTTAACGATATAAGTATCCATACTCGCCCCGATGTACTTTGTTTTACAGAAACATTTGTCTTGGATGGTGAGGAAAAAAACATTAAGGTTAATAATTATGAGCTAGCAGCCCACTTCTCTAGGAAGGACCAAAAACGCGGAGGTACATGCATATTAGTCTCAAAAGGAATACAATATCAAAAACTTACTTCTTTTGATAATCTTATTTTACCACGTCACTTCGAATATTGTGCGATCAATCTAACTTTTAACTGCATTTTGGTTATCTGCTTATATCGAATTCCATCAAATATTAAACATCATTTGGATTCTTTTTTTACTAACTTTGAGATGTTGATACATAGACTTTTGTCCAAATATTCTAGGCACAAATTAGTTATTATGGGTGACTTGAACATAAATCTATTAGAAAACACAGATAAAATGTCTCGTTTATCTGACATAGTAAAGCACTACCACCTCAAACAACACATAAATGAGCCAACTAGGAAAACATCTTGCTTAGATCTGATAATGAGTAATGAGCAAAAAGCAACTGGTACTATCTTACCTCTCTGGTTATCTGACCATGACACAGCGCAAATACTAAGGTTCCCAGTTAAACAAAAAACTCCTATTCCTAAATATATATTTAACTACAAAAGATGTTACACAAAAGAAAACATTAAAAAATTTAACCAGCATCTGCAAGCATTGTCTTGGTCTGAGGTGTTTGAGAGCAAAAATCTCGATACAGCCTTTGACATATTCTATGATATGTTTTGCCTTTTAAATAAACTTTGCTTTCCAGTAAAAAGGTTTAAAGTAAATGTTACCTTAAAACTAAATTGGTTGTCAAAAGGAATAAGGAAAAGCTCTAGGACACAACGTGCACTCCGTCATAACTATTATAGGTCAAAAAATCTGGATGATCGTAATAAATACATAAATTTTAATAAGCTTTTTAAAAAATGCGCTTATGAAGCTAAAAAGAAAAATAATAAAAAAATAGTTCTAAATAGTAAAAATAAATGTAGAGCAACTTGGATGGTTATAAAAACTGAAACCTGCAACTCTTCGTCCAATGATAAATATATAAACAAATTAGAAAATAGTGGTGTAAACATCATAGAACCGGTGGCTATTGCTTCGGAATTTAATGATTATTTCACAAATTTACCTAATAACACAAACCAGTTAATGAAAATGACATACAATAATTGTAATAAAATAAATAACTCTTTATTTCTATTTCCTACTGACATAAATTCTATAAATAAAATTATAACATCCCTAAATAATACGAATTCAGAAGGATACGATTGTATCTGTACGAAAATTTTAAAAGCCTGCAAAGAAAACATCTGTCATGTACTAGCGTTTTTAATAAACCTATCTTTTGAGACAGGACAATTTCCAAAAAAGCTTAAGACCGCTATAGTGAAACCGATCTATAAAAAAGGTCAAAAAACAGATATCAAAAACTATCGTCCGATAACTTTAACTCCTGTTTTATCAAAGGTTTTCGAAAAGGTAATGCTTAACAACCTAACCGCCTTCTTTGACAAATTTCAAGTTGTAAAATGCAATCAGTATGGGTTTCAAAAAAACAAATCAACTACAAATGCTGCTTTTGATTTAGTTAATGAAATACTGCAAAATGTAAACGATATGAACTACACAACTGTAATATTCGTGGACATGACCAAGGCCTTTGATTATGTCTCACATGAACAATTACTTCGTAAATTAGAAGCTAATGGTGTTAGGGGACCTGCAATCGCCTGGATTGAGTCTTATTTGAAAGACAGACAGCAATGTGTCGAAATTTCGCAGCTCGATGAAAATTCCATTAACAATACATATAGATCGGATTTTAAACACAAAAGAAGCGGAGTACCTCAAGGCAGCATATTGGGCCCGCTTTTGTTTTTAATGTACATCAACGATCTCCCTGATATATTTGATTTTAAAACAATAATGTTTGCTGACGACGTCTCTATTTTAGTAACTACTAACAATAAACTTTCTCTAGACAAGCACATAGAGGACATAAATAAAACTATGCACCAACTTATTGACTGGTTAAACAATAATAATTTGAAAATCAATCTTGATAAAACTAATTTCGTTAATTTCAATAATCTGAAAAAAAATCCATTGACTCATATTAATTCTTATGGACGAATTATAAAATTTATCAATAATGTGACATTTTTAGGTTTAATTATAACACCGAAACTGAACTGGATAGAGCAGATTGATAAAGTTTGCAATAAAGTAAACAGTTTTTCATTTGCACTTTATAAGTTAACTAGAGTTACAGACCGGAATACTGCAATAATTGCCTACTACGCATATGTAGAATCTGTGCTGAGATATGGACTCCTAATTTGGGGTAATGGGACCGATATTCAAAAGGTATTTATTGCTCAAAAACGCTGCTTGAGGGCAATTTGTGGAATCGCTCCTGACGTTTCCTGTAGGCCTTACTTCAAATCGCTAAACATATTACCATTACCTTGTCTGTATATTTTCGAAATAGGTAGATTTGTTAGGACGAACCTTCATTTATTCAGTAACGCAGAAAGTACTCGCACTGATCAGAGGAGCCTTAGAAATCCTAATAGACTAGTATCAACTACAGTCCCAAAAACCACGCGTTATCAAAAAAATTGTTTTGGGATGTGTTTACAAATCTTTAATAAAATTCCTCAACATATTAAAGAACAACCTTTTAACAAGTTTAAGAGTAATTTGCGCAGGTGGCTGATTCAGAATACTTTTTATTCAGTGGGCGAATTTCTGAATTGGACAAATTCTGGTGTTACAAATGCATAGGTTAGGTGGTGTCAATTTTGTTTTGTAGTAGTGCTTAGTGACATATTATTTAATTTTGTTTTGACATTGCATGAAATTGTTTTACGTTTATAAACTTGTCTTCACATCATTTGACATTTAATTTTGTAATATTATGGATATTATTTTGTTTATTGATTGTGAACATTTGCATGCTTTTTAACATAGCTAGACTCGCTTGTTCCTATCTTTATCACAACACCTAATGTACCTACCTTGTCTAATGCAAATAAAGATTCATTCATTCATTCATTCAGTGGATATTCATTGGCACTTGTAACTTTGCTTTGGCGAAAAAAACGTACAAAACCAAATTTAGTCCAAAAAGATTTCCTTCCTTATTTTCAAATACTTCACTCGGGCGCGATTTTTTAGTGTGGCGTCATTTTACAGCGTGCTGCTTACTTTTACCTCGAATAGGCTTGGGTACCGGAATTCACCACATAAATAGTAGGCAGTTTAGGCTTTTATTTTATTTAGAAATACCTACTTCATACAACTGTTAGTTCGTTATCTTGAACGTAACGTCCGGTCAGTGGTTATTAAATCACCCACTCGCCTCTGACTTGGCTTAAGGACTAATACGAGTATGAATGAAACAGGCAGAACTTTCCCTCCGAACCACCAAAACACTTACACTTATGTCGCTAAAAAACATATTTGGATACAATGTTTATTTTTATGATGTGAATTAAATTACGCCAATAGAAAGTCCACAAGTATATTAATGTTTAGCTTTAAATCGGTCACCCATCCGAGGTCCACGGTCTTAGTTGACATGCTTTTGTGATCATACAGAAAGAGAAATCACCACTTGACAGAAACGGGACCACGTAACGTGATTTTGTTAAAAAAATGTGTAAATTTCATGAAATCTTAAAATTTATGTATGTAAAAGGATACAAAATACCCTACCCTTATGGAAGTTGTTGTGTTTTTCATTCATTGACGAAAATTCTGATTTTATGACTCTTTAGTCATAAAATCAGAATTTTTTACTGCTGAACAAAACTTTTGCACCTCAAATAATGACTCTTTTAAACCATTACATGTCTGAGGCGGTGGGTGAAAGCCTAATTCTAAACTCCCACAACCAAACGAATTCAAACACAATGGATAACCTTTATCAAAACAAACAAAAGGGTTCTTTGTGCAAAGGATTCTTTTCTTATTCGTAGTTGAGAAAAGTCATGATTTCTTTCTTATTTTTAGTTGTTTTGTTTTGCACGCTTCATCAGTAGTTTTGCTTGAGGCTCGGAAGTAATCTAGCCTGGCAAATACTAAAGGTAAAATAAAGGGTGGCAAAAGAAATCTCCAGAAAATTTAAACCCTAGATTCAAACATGAAACTGAACCATTTCCCCAAACTGGACCATTTCCATTTTTATATTTATACCCGACAACGAGGGTTATTATTTTGACCGGTATGTATACACTGTACAATGCTTTAATAAATTCTTGTAAAACCTTTTAAAGGCTTGTTCTGGGGTTAAGTGTAACAAGGTGGGCGCATGCTGAGACGCAAATGGCGCAGCGCACTACAGCACATAACGGTATTTCTATCTTTCGTTTTCTTCGTAATAGAGCAAGAGGGTTCGTCCTGCGCTACGCTATTCGCGTCTTAGCATACTCCCACCCTTAGACTTTTCAAAATTCGCAAACAATCATTTTCTATGGAAAGTCGAAATTTATTTTGCGAATTTCGAAAAATCGCAGAAGAAAGGTTTTTGCATTTAGTCCCCAGAATACTTTCTCCGAAGGTTTTAAGGAATCGATTAAAACCCAGTAAAAGCGCTTAGAATCTAAGAAAGGAATTAACTATTCCTTAATGCGCAAATATTTCACAATCTCGTGCAAAAATATGAAAAACAAGATCCAGATTACAAAAAATATATATTTTCCTTTTCCCGCTAATACAGAAATGAATGCACAAACAGTGGAAATACAATTTTCGTGTTTGAAATTTTTGCTGAAAACATTACGACAAGTAATTTTCGAGAATGACAGCAATTTGGGAGCTTTTTGCGGGAATTTCGTGTTTTTGTGCAAAATATTTCGCTCATACGTTTATCTAAGGGCAAAGTTTTTATCAGGACAGACAGGGATGAAGTTAGACTGAAATGTAGTTACAGAAATGAAAATACAAGAAGTTCTTGATATATACAGGGTGTTAATTTGATTGCGAATTAATTGGTGTTTTAGGTGGAGGCTGAAAGGAACTTTCGAACGATGCGGCAAGTATTCAAAACAACAGCTTTTTGGAGGAGGATGTATGTCATTGGGTGTATCTCTAGTAATTTCAAACTGGTATGTAAGGTGTTTGGTATTACTCCTGTGGCTGATATGATGATGGGTATTGTTTTGACCTTATTTACTTGCCATTGAGTTTGGATTTCAATCGCCAGATCAGAGTATTTGGTGATTTTTTCAGTGTAGGTGGATTGGAGGTTATGTGTATTTGGAATGGCTATGTCAATCAGATGTACGGTTTTATTTTGTTTGTCATGGATGGTTATGTCCGGTCTATTGCAGTGTACAGTTCTGTCAGTGATGATGGTTCGGTCCCAGTACATTTTGTATTCACGGGATTCCAGTATTATGTCCGGCTTATATTTATAATAGGCAACTTTTTCTGTAATCAGTTTGAATTTAAAGGCTAAATATTGATGTATGATTGCAGCTACCTGATCATGCCTGTGTTTATAATCTGTTTGTGCTATTGATTTGCAGGCTCCTGTTATGTGCTGGATCGTTTCAGAACTACTGTGGCAGTGTCGGCAGAGGTCGTTGTGTAATGTAGGGTCATGAATTATATGTTTTCTATAGTTTTTAGTGTCTATGGTCTGGTCTTGAATGGCGATCATAAAGCCCTCAGTTTCGGGAAAAAGTTCGCCATGCTTGAGCCATGCGTTTGACGCTACTTTGTAATTATTATTATAGTCACTGACATGAGAAAAGCGCTCCGTTTGTGTGCCCGTATTTTCGAAACTCTTTGATTTGGAAGGAAAACTAATAGTTGTTCAGTTCAAAGAGTTATTTAGTCGAAAAGGTTGTTCTGATTGATTGTTATATAGTTTAAGTAGAGCAATTTTGAAACATGTTATGTTTGAATTAAATTCAGATAAAAACGATAATTTTCGCTATACCGGCCACACTGACGGACAATGTCCGTGACTGCCCGTGTCTGCCCGCCCCTTCATCTGCTGGGCGCCTTAAACGTTCATTATCTAGTGGTGATAACGCGGAACTCGTGATCCTTAGATCTTTCGATAATAAGGTACCCACTGATATTGAAAGTTTATCCTTAGATAAATTCAAAACTGTTATCAAGCAAAAAGGTTATTATAAAATATCAGTTTACTAAGAAGAGAAAAATCCATAGACTTACGATAGACTACGCCTCTAACAGAATAATTCAAATTGACTTATGTTTATTGTATAAACCCTGCAAATACCGGTGCAATGCTGATACTAAATATACTATTTATAGGCGCGTTCCCGCATTTTAAATCTGTAATGTCTTCAAAAATATTCATTTTAATTACATGCTGTAAGGGGCCATATTGATCTATATTAAATGCAAAATGTATTTAAGGTACTTAATTGGATAAGGATTAATGCTGTATTGCTTAAAATCGCTTCGTACAAAAAAATAAAGGATAAAAATGGTTATTCTGGGTCATCCCTAAGAGATAGACATATATACCATCGACTTTGTTGTAGACCTTTTTAAGGTGTACGATACTGTAGTACATTATTTTGATCTATCTCGTAGGGTTCAGCCAACGTTTGCAATGTAAGCCCAAAAAAGCCCAAAAAAATAGAAACCTCTAAAATTATCAGTGTTTCTCTACTATATTATGCATGTATTATGCATATAAACCTTCCTCTTGAATCACTCTATTATATTTAAAAAAACCGCATAAAAATCTGTGGCGTAGTTTTAAAGATCTAAGCATACATAGGGACAGACAGCGGGAAGCGACTTTGTTTTATAGTATAAAAAACAAAGTCGCTACATAGTATAAAATTTATACTATGTAGTGATAGTGATGGCGCGTGGGTTTTTAGCATGGCCCCACTTTGTTTTTGAAGCGACGTAAATGTAACTGACGTCATTAAGACACTTTTAATATCCTACAAAGAATAAAGAACATTTTGATTTTTTAATTTGATTTAGGCCGTGAGTACTATAATACCTATTCTGTGGCCGTGTGGTGTAATCGTAGAGAGGTTTCAAATGAACTGTAGGTGGTCATTTCAGCCAGTTGCACAAAGTTTATTTAAAACTCCTTTAAATCCATTGATGTCACTTTCTTTGCCAACAAAACTGTAAGTGTCCGCAATAGATTTAAAGCAGTTCTTCTTTTCACTAGATGATTGACTTCCTGATACGACACGACGTCGACATTCTCCTTAATTTGATCAAAGTATTTTGCCTAGATCTGCCTCTTCCCTTTAATTTTTCCTTTTAAGATATTATAATATTGTGTCACTCATTTCAGGTTTCATATCATCTTGTCTCTTCTATACTCTTATTTTAGCAAAATCCTATCTTCCTCTATTATTTTCGATGCCAGAAGATACAGATGCCTTAATTCTGCCCTGGTTTTATCTGACACTCCCGCGGTGAAGCTCCGAAATTCATAGAATGCCTCTGGGAATATCACTAGCTAGCTCTGATTTTGGGTTAAGAATTTACGCCGACCTCTAAGCATAGTCAGGATGCCTTATATTTTTGAACAGACTACTGTTCGTGAAAAGTCCATTTTAATTACTTTTTGTTCAAAATAAATTTGTTACATTTTATTTATTGGACCTTATCTCTCAAAAATATTATATTCCTATTAATCATCAAATAAGAAACGGATACTACAAATTTTTGGTGTACCAACACAAAATAGTAATCAATGTTTTCCTTTAAACGAAAAGTTAAATTTTATAAAAATATATATTGCTCGTTATTAATAAATAATACATAATTACTGGTTCGTTGGTGCGCTAGTAGTGACCCCCTTCGATTTCCGCATGGGCTATGTCTCTGATACCCATTTATATAGGCTTTACCTTTACCTTTTTTGGGATTTGATGAGCTTGTGTGAATGTCTCTTATACATTTTTTTTTGTTTTTACCTCACTAGCTCGGAAAACTTCTCGTTATCGGTTGAAATCTGCGTGCAAAAGTCATTTTTAGCCACTAGCGTGGAAAAGTTTTTTTGAAATTGGAACGTGATGATGAATGTATGGTTTAGGTACTGGTGCAATTATTTAGCATTTCCCTCGTTGTAGTAATAAGCAAAGTTATTTCGCGTCTCATGCCTTAAAACCCACGATACGCTCAGGCAGGATTCTCTTTTGAACTAATCTATTTGAGCTTAATCCTAGGATCCTTCGCTTGCTCGAATTTCAATACAAGGCACTCGCGCCAAATAACAATTTTGCTACCTTGCCTAGCAAACTAACTAATACTTCTGTTATTCTATTCTTCTATAACTATTACTTCTTTTATTTTTATTTCAAATATTTCTAATAGTTTTTCTTGAAATGCAAAAAAACTTCCGCTACGAAAAAAAGCAAATACAAAAGCGGCACCGGAGCCGAGATTTCCGGGACCTTTTTGCAGAATGCGGAATCTAAATTATGATTGCTTTTAATCGCCTGTCATTACGTATGATGACCTTTTTAAAGCCACAAATGACGCAGTAAATGTGGCAACGTTCTGGGCTACAAAAATTTAAATATTTGTGATTGATCGACACGCTAAGAAGAAGATTACGCCAAATTTCGCAATTCGCATCATATACAGACTGTGAAAAAGTACGTTGTAAGGTGGTTAACAGATTTAATTTTAGAGAATTTTTTTTTTTTTACAGGCTAATATCACCAAAATGATGTTATGATGATCACCAAAATATACTTCGTTGACGTCACGAGCAGATCATAAATAAAGAAAAAAATATTTTGAAGAAAACGTTTACTTTTATTTTATCTTTGAAAATAAAAAATGTACATTTTTTTCAACACATTTTCTCATAAAACAGCTCTATTTGCACTGTATTAAGGTCCATAATCAAGCTTGTTAAACACGCGTGTTTTTAATCTCGGCCAGGAGCAAGGAGTTTTTATGTCTATTACGAGTACGTTGGCAAAATTTTCATGAAATTAAGCTGGCTTCGAGAAAATATCATAAATGAATGTTTTTTTTTTTCTTTAGCCTGGTTTGTCCCACTGAAGGGCCAAGGCCTCCCCTTTTTCTTTCCAATTGTCACGGTCATGAGCCATGTCCTGCCAACCCTTCATGAAGGCATCGAGATCGTCGCGCCACCGTTTTTTAGGCCTTCCTCTACCGCGTCGGCCATCAAGGGGAACCCATTGGGTTGTAACTCTAGCCCATCTCTCCGGATGCATTCTACATACGTGACCTGCCCACTCCCACTTCAGTTTCTCAGTTTTCTCGGTGACATCAGCTATTTTGGTCTTGGAGCGCAGAGTGGTATTTCGGACTCTATCCGTTCTTTTTACTCCGAGAATACTGCGCTCTATCGCCCGTTGACAAACCGCCAGCTTGGACCTCTGAGAAGCAGTCAAAGACCAGACCTGTGCACCATAGGTTAGGACGGGCAATATACACATGTCGACGAGTTTGCGTTTTAGAGATAAAGGAAGGTCTCCTTTCATTAAGTCTTTCATGGACCAGTAGCTCTTCCATGCATTTTCAACACGACGATCGACTTCTTTGTCCTGCCGGTTATTGAAAGAGACTAGCTGGCCCAAGTAAATGTACTCATCGACGTAAAGTATTTCTTGCCCGACTACCGTTACCCTATATTTGGTACTGTTTGTCATTAGTTTGGCCTTTGACCGGTTCAAATGAATGTTTATTTTATGATATTACTAGCTGTGCGCGCGGCTTCGCCCGCGTGATATTCAGACAATGTGCAGTTTCTCCCTCTCCCCCTCCCACTCCCTCTCTCTCTACCTCCATCCCACTTCCTCTCCTTCTCCCTCTCTCTATCCTTGCCCCTAACCCTACTCCTATCCCTATCCTTAACGCCGTCTTAACCGCTATCCCTATCCTTATATAAACATAGAAACGACACCCATATTGATTTTTTGACATTTTAACCCTATCGCACCCCAACCCCATCCCCAGGGATGATGGTAATTCACGTCCATCACCTTAGATTTCAAAATTGTTGTAGTTTTCGTAATCAGCGATCTGATAAACCATACAAACGACACCCATATTGATTTTTAGACATATCAACCCTATCGCACCCCAAACCGATATCCAGGGAATGATGGTATTTCACTTCCACCACATTGGATTTCAAAATTGTTTTAGTTTTCGTAATCAGTGACCCGATAAACCATACAAACGAGACCCATATTGGTTTTTAGGCTTTTTCACCCCATTTTCCTCTTTAAGGGGTTGAATTTCGGGTGGAATTTCAATAACAGTGATGTATGTTCCACAGAATTACAACCCTAATGCCTTAATAATAAATTTAGTGGATATTACTTTGAAATGAAGGAGTTTCAAGTTCATCCCCCTTTTCACCCCTTAGGGTGTAGAATTTTTATAAACCCTGAGACACATAAAACTTATTTTTAGTTGTCAGTCTAAACACAAATTTTGAAGATCTTAACTTCAGAACTGACGGACTTTCATACAAACTTTCATCCCTTATTTCAGATAGGGATGAATTTTGAGAAATTCTTAAACACCTACTTTTTTATTTTGTACCAAAAGCTCAAAAACAAATTTCTATAATTCTACCTTTAAAAATGAAAGACATAGACCAACATACGAAAAAAAAATACATCCCTTTTTCAACCCCTTGAAGAGTGATTTTTAAGAAATGCTTAAACACGTGTTTCTTTATTTTTTACCAAAAGCTTAAATTCTAATTTGTGTCAATTTAGCTCAAGAAACAAAGGACTTTCATACAAACTTTCATCCCTTATTTAACCCCCTTGGGAGATGAATTTTCCAAAATCCTTTCTTAGTGGGTGGTTTTGACGTGCATAGAACCTGTGTACAAAATTTCAGATCTGTATCTATAGCGGTTACGGCTCGGCGTTAATGAATCAGTCAGTCAGTCAGTCAGGACATGCTCTTCTATATATTTAGATTTATATTATGAAACTATTTAACAATAAATTTGTCATTTACGTAATAAGATATTAAATTTTTGATCATTTATTTCAAGGTTAATGGCTGTTTAGTGGAGGTGCGGTGGACATAAGGTTAGCAAAGTTTATTTTTTTTTACTCGTAAATGTGTTGAAAAACGTTGTAAGACGCACGTGTGTGCGCATTGCCATTACACTCTCGGCTTCATTAACGCCCTCGCCTGCGGCTCGGGCTGCAATTTCTGAGCCTCGTGTGTAATCAGCAGAACAACGCACTAGCATCTTAATGTACTATTTACATCCTGTTTTATTTTAACTGATACAAAAGTGTTTTCAGCACAAAGTGTACTAACTTACTTTACTAACGTTAGTAGGAGAGTTAGCAGTCTTGACAGTTCCCTCTTACAGTTAACAAACACAAAAGCAACATTTCAGCTTAAACAATCAGGAACTGGGTCGACGAGACACGTGCCCAATGCTTACTCGGCGTGACGTCACGGCCAGTGTGGCCAGGTCGGTCTAAACATAAGTGGCTAAACTTTTAGTAAAATTGAATATATAGACTTTTAGCTGTCACTGCCGCAGGTCTATAGATAGTAAAATGGAAAATCTTATTCCAAAATTAGCTTTCTTTTCTGATAAGGTATCATATGACCATATAGGCACAAAGTCAAGTGGTGGTTAGTTTTTACTTCTGCGTACCTGCTGACAAAATATTCATTGTAAGCAGTTTTATTTGAGACATAATTTGACACTACAAAAACCGCAATAGCTTACACCCAGAGAAATAAAGATGGTGGTCTAATGTGCCGCCATTTTGACTAGCTCCGTTCTATATTTAGAAATAACTAAGTAAAGATCACAAGCTTTGTTTAATTTGATCGAGTACCTGACAATTATAAACCTTTACGTGACCTTTGCTAACACCGATGATTAAATGAAACCCTAAGAGTTACCCAAAATGTAGTCAGATTTGTTGTATTTGGTAACACTGCAGGGCAGGTTAAATAAGAGCCGCCCCCACACGGGCCGTACTTGACCACACCTGGCCGAATGCCAAGTGGCACTACCGACTCGCACAAAAGTATTTCATTCCCAAATGTTACTATTATTCTGAAAACCTTCATCGCACCAAGCAGTTACGGTGCTTTTCTTTAACGGCATATCACATTTCGCACGTGCTTGAATGGAGGGATATCAAAAATAAAATAAGGTTAATATACAGGGTTTTATTTATAACCGCTACAAAACTTTTAGTATGTTACCCAGAAAATAAAACTGAAAATGTTACCTAAGAAACATAGACTTTTAAGCCTTATCATACCACAATGTTTTATAGTTTTTCGACCAATATATATAGTTAGATTTTTGGGAAAAATTGTATTGTTTTATGATCTGTGTAATTATTGCAATGATTTGAAAACAACCATATTAATATGGCAACATATTGTAAAGATCTCGGCCTTTACCCGCAAGGGGTTCCCGAAATAATAATTAGTTATTTTTAAGCTTGTATTTTGTAGTGCATGTTTTTAATTATTATTATTTTTTAAATGTATTTTGCTAAGAAATTTTGAATTGTAATTGATATTTGAAATAATTTTATGTACCAAAATGGGAACAAATAAATGGCTATTATTATTATTATTTGTTGTTCCTTTTTTCTTTCTCCCTTTTTGGGGTAATTATAAATCATTAATATTAATAATTATTATTAATTATTTTATTATTATTAATTTTATTATTATTATTATTGTAAAGATCGTAAGAAGCCTTTTTTTTGACATTTACTTATTAACATCAACGTCACGCTTTATTTTCTTTGCTGATATTCATAATTTTTTAAACGTTTGACACCTGTCAAACTAGTTTCTTACTTTGCGTTGGCCTTACTTCAGCATCAAAGCTGCGTTTACTTTCTTAAAACAACTTCCCGCAATAAATCTAAATAAAACCCAGGCAACGTGGTGTCTGGATTGAAGTGCAGCCTTTTAGAAAATGGCAGCGATTGTCCCTAATAAGCGGATGGAGTTGGCTTTAGAGCAACAATAGTAGAGATGACAAGCCACAGCGTTACTGCAGACCGCTTTATGCTCAGAGAGCATACACTTCCATACTTTGAGTACATTTTCCCTCAAAAATTTTAGAATATAATAGCAATTACACGCGACTTCGTTCGAGTGGGATTCACAAAAAAGTTATTTTTATTATTTTCCAGGTCATAATCAGTGAAAGTGAAACGTCACAACGTGAAAGACTAACAAACATCTAAACATACAAACTTTCACATTTATAATCCTACTTCCTTCCTACTATATAATAATAATTTTACCCCCTTAGGGGTGGAAATTTGTAAAACCCTTTTGTAAAACCAAATTTAGAATTTCTAGACCCAGCGGTTTAGGCTGTGCGTTGATATGTCAGTCAGTGAGTCAGTCACCTTCTTCATTAACATTAAATGCGTTTTCCCGTGGGAATGAAGTGCTTTTCCGCGGTAAAAAGTAGCCTATGTGTTATTCCAGGACCTAACCTATATGTGTGCCAAGTTTCATTAAAATCCTTTCAGTAGTTTTTACGTGAAAGATAAACAAACATCCATCCATCCATCCATCCATACTTACAAACTTTCGCGTTTATAATATTAAGTAGGAGTAGGATGAAGTATGAAAATATAATAATATTATTAAATTCTCAAAAATCAAAGCACATTCGTTTGCAAGTATTTTAAATGTGTGGGTGAGTCTTGTTAGGTGCGTATTTGAGTTAGCTACACTCTGACTCCATAGAAACTATAGGCCGAGTCCTGAAGCTGTAATTTTTAATTGGCTGGACATAAATCGAAACCGTCAATTTACTATAAAGTTGCTATGTATTATAATAGGTGGTGGAACACTTATGTAAAAAATAATTTTTAATGAATTGGCTGACTTTTAGATTCTCCAGAAAATATATTTTTTTGTTTGTTTATGCATGTGAAGTCAAGCCAAAAATTGTAACTAATATCTGATGGGGTAAACTTTTGATGTGGGTTCCAAGGTACCTACTTCAATTAAAACTAAGCAAAAAATATTTGCGCATATTTTTTTATTAGCAAATTTGTATGTAAGTTACATAAAAGTCCAGGCAAAAATGGCAACCAAATTATTTTAAATTTGATAGACTTTCCAGGACAGTTTTTGAGCAAATTACCTAAAATTAAGCATATTAATCAAAAGTTAAATATTTTCGTATTTAATGTTGAAGCAAAAATACCAACTGAAAAACTTTTGTTTAATTACAGGTTTCATCGTGTGTTCTTTCCTTTATTTATAAAATTAAGCATAATTATAAAAAGATAAAAAAGTTGATTTTTAATTCAATAGATCGCGTCAAGCGAGGGAGAACCGGCGTAATATTATATGTTCTTTGGAACCGGTATGGCGTGCCGTGCGCCTCGAGACTTTTTTCTTCTACGTAATGTCAAGAGTACGTCAAGCCTGACATAATATTAGACTTTTTAGTGTTCTTATTTCAACAGTCCAAGTAGCTAGAGTGGGCTGCAAGTGTCTGGCTGCCTGCTTGTACAAACAACAATACTTCAAACAGTCCATTGAAAGGAGAAAATATCTATATCATTGTGGGATACAGTGTTACAAAAAACCGGGCAAGTGCGAGTCGGACTAGCGTGCTAAGCTATTGCTCTTGATCCCCCGATCTTGACTCCTCTTTAATAAGAATTTACTTGAAGTGAAAGCTAGCTAGCATTAATTGGTTGTGAGAAAGGTTGTAAACTTTAATTATTTCAGACTTTATGGTTCCGTACCCATAGGGTGAAAAACGGGATCATACTAATATGCCTCCGATGTCTGTCTGACTGTCTGTCAGTGGGCTGTATCTCATGCTGCATAAGCTATAAAATATAAAAACTGATCAAGTACGAGTCGGACTCAAAAAAGGACGAGTTGCACTCCGAGAGTGCCGGCAGAAGTGAAAACTTGAATTTTTGAATATGATGTTTTTGTAAGGGTCAATTGCGTCATTGCTCGTGTACTTCTTCATCGAGACCTAAAATTTGTCTCAGTACATGAGTAGTCTAGGGTCAGTAGTTTTCAAGTTATAGCGATTTTTACTTTGACAGCTGTCATCCGAAATGTAGATCTCATCAAGACCTATCATTTGACTCAGCACACGAGTACACTAGAGTCAGTAGTTTCCAAGTTATGGGGTTTTTTTAGTTTGACAGCTGTCATCCGTAATGTAGATCTCATCGAGACCTATCATTTGTCTCAGCACACGAGTAGTCTAGGGTCAGTAGTTTTCGAGTTATAGCGATTTTTAGTTTGACTGCTGTCATCCGAAATGTAGATCTCATCGAGACCTATCATTTGACTCAGCACACGAGTACACTAGAGTCAGTAGTTTCCAAGTTATGGGGTTTTTTTAGTTTGACAGCTGTCATCCGTAATGTAGATCTCATCGAGACCTTTCATTTGTCTCAGCACATGAGTAGTCTAGGGTCAGTATATTTCGAGTTATAGCGATTTTTAGTTTGACAGCTGTCATCCGAAATGAAGATCTCATCAAGACCTGTCCCACCTTTCCCACCCTCTTCGCCACCCTCCTTGTCCTCGCCTTTTGCCCACATTTTATTACTGGTTATGTGTAAATGTTACTTTATTAGTGTGCAATAAAGTGTTATTCATTCATTCATTCATTCATTCACCTGTCATTTGTCTCAGCACACAAGTAGTCTAGGGTCAGTAGTTTTCGAGGTATAGCGATTTTTAGTTTGACAATTGTCATCCGAAATGAAGATCTCATCGAGACCTATCATTTGAATCAGCACACAAGTACTCTAGATTCAGTAGTTTCAAAGTTATGGGGTTTTTCAGTTTGACAGCTGTCATCCGAAATGTAGATCTCATCGAGACCTTTCATTTGTCTCAGCACATGAGTAGTCTAGGGTCAGTAGTTTTCAAGTAATAGCGATTTTTACTTTGACAGCTGTCATCCAAAATGTAGATCTCATCGAGACCTATCATTTGACTCAGCACAATAGTACTCTAGATTCAGTAGTTTTCAAGTTATAGCGATTTTTACTTTGACAGCTGTCATCCGAAATGAAGATCTCATCGAGACCTATCATTTGTCTCAGCACACGAGTAGTCTAGGGTCAGTATATTTCGAGTTATAGCGATTTTTAGTTTGACAGCTGTCATCCGAAATGAAGATCTCATCAAGACCTGTCATTTGTCTCAGCACACAAGTAGTCTAGGGTCAGTAGTTTTCGAGGTATAGCGATTTTTAGTTTGACAATTGTCATCCGAAATGAAGATCTCATCGAGACCTATCATTTGACTCAGCACACAAGTACTCTAGATTCAGTAGTTTCAAAGTTATGGGGTTTTTCAGTTTGACAGCTGTCATCCGAAATGTAGATCTCATCGAGACCTATCATTTGTCTTAGCACATGAGTAGTCTAGGGTCAGTAGTTTTCAAGTTATAGCGATTTTTACTTTGACAGCTGTCATCCGAAATGAAGATCTCATCGAGACCTATCATTTGTCTCAGCACACGAGTAGTCTAGGGTCAGTAGTTTTCGAGTTATAGCGATTTTTAGTTTGACAGCTGTCATCCGAAATGTAGATCTCATCAAGACCTATCATTTGACTCAGCACACGAGTACACTAGAGTCAGTAGTTTCCAAGTTATGGGGTTTTTTTAGTTTGACAGCTGTCATCCGTAATGTAGATCTCATCGAGACCTTTCATTTGTCTCAGCACATGAGTAGTCTAGGGTCAGTAGTTTTCAAGTAATAGCGATTTTCACTTTGACAGCTGTCATCCGAAATGTAGATCTCATCGAGACCTATCATTTGACTCAGCACACAAGTACTCTAGATTCAGTAGTTTCCAAGTTATGGGGTTTTTCAGTTTGACAGCTGTCATCCGAAATGTAGATCTCATCGAGACCTATCATTTGTCTCAGCACACGAGTAGTCTAGGGTCAGTAGTTTTCGAGGTATAGCGATTTTTAGTTTGACAGCTGTCATCCGAAATGAAGATCTCATCGAGACCTATCATTTGTCTCAGCACACGAGTAGTCTAGGGTCAGTAGTTTTCGAGTTATAGCGATTTTTAGTTTGACTGCTGTCATCCGAAATGTAGATCTCATACATTTAGGATTCGCTATTAAATAACGATCAAAACCAGTACGTCAAGTCTGTCGTGCACATATCACGTTGTGCACAATAAAAAAATCCGAGACTATGACCACAGAATATATAATAGTAAACAAGTTTACAAGAGTCACACTCCTTTGATCTTGGAAAAAGCTGCCTATTTCACAGACAGGCCTGCTATGACAAAGACAAAAAAGATGTTTTGGTCTTTATCACACTTTAGAAGTTTTGTATATATTGAGCCTGCTCTAACTTGGTATGATTATTTGCAAATCAATTTCTATACTTCATCCGAGATCTGACGCGACAAAGGTAAAAAAGATGTTTTTATCTTTATCACACTTTAGAACTTTTGTATATATTGAGCCTGCTCTAACTTGGTATGCTTATTTTCAAATCCATTTCGATACTTCATCCGAGATCTGACGCGACTTCTGATGCGAGTTAATAATTTTTTTCCCATCTGAAAAAGTGCCAAGCGCCCCTGAAGAAGTTTTCACTTCAAATGTCGACCACAGTACTCGTAATTTACTGACATTTCAACTAATACAATTTATATCATGCGGTGGTACGGAACCCTCGGTGCGCGAGTCCGACTCGCACTTGGCCGGTTTTTCCCTTTCATTAGATCAAATCCACAATTATTTTGAATCTCATGTCAAACCTGTAGAATATTCATACAAACTTCCATCCCATTTTTCAACCCCTCAGGGGCTGAATTTCAGAAAATCCTTTCTTAATGTGTAGTCTTGACGTACTAAAAAACTGCTTAAAAAATTTCACATCTGTAGCTTTATCGGTTACGGCTCGGCGTTGATGAATCAGTCAGTCAGTCGGTCAGGGCATGCTGTTTTATATATTTAGATCAGAAGATCAAAAGTATTTTCAGCTTACTACAACCGATGTAAATTTTCATCTTTCATGTTTAACTTTAAATTCCGAAGCGCGTACCGAATAAAACAGCGAAGCAATGCGACGTTGCCGTACCGTGCAATCACGAGCCGTGTACTATGTTAATGTCAATTATGAACTTTATTTCAACTTCTTTAGGGTCGATATAAAGCGCTACATAATGTAATTTTTATATAAAAAGATACGCTATTGCCTGAAATGTTTAATTTTTAAAGTAATCAACGTAAGTACAGTTTTAGAGTATAATTAAACACTTTTCATTCAGTTACCTATTTTGGCCAAAGAGAAATCCCTCAATAATTATACCACTGTAAAGCTTTAACATATTGTGTTCACTTTTATGACTGTTTGATCAAGTACAACAAAATTTTGAAGTACAAAAAGTCACGAGATAGTTATGTATTTTGCCCGAGCAGACAAAAAGAAATAAAACTTTTAGTGGGATTTTTTTAATTTTAGTATTAACCTAAGAACTTAGGTGCTTAATTAGTTTGTAAAATACTAAAAGTTTATCATTGAACGAGCCCAGATAACATTTCGTTTAGTTGGCATTTTTGCCACAGTAACTATTTATATAATAGGGTTTTTTTAATCTGCCGCCTTTTCCCATTTGGTGATATGCTTAATTTTAAGTAATTATGTAATTACTTCCAAGACTTCATAAACCACAAAAAGAAAATCTTGGTTCCGATTTTTGTCTAGGCCAAAATCTAATTATCTTGGGGTACTAGGCGGCTTGTCAGATCTCCTCAATTTGTGTTATCTGTGGGGCTGGCTAATGGAGCAGAAGGCTTCGCTACATTGTTCTTGCCTCAAATGAATTAGAGTTGCACAGTCGCAGTTCCAACAAATTAATCACAACAATAGAGATGAATTATCTAAAGCCAGACAAGTTGATTTACTAGTTGTTTAACTTAGACGTTGTATGACGCGACTGATTAATTCATAACATCCCATGAAACGTACACTGCAGGACAGGGAGGTCCTGCCTACTTTGGAGGGGATTTACTGTAGTCACCACGCTTGTAAACGTTGCGGCTGGCGACCGCTGTTGTTGGTGACCGCAGTATGTAAGATGGTACGATACCCAGAAAGATGTTGCTGCCCATTTTCTGGTTCATAAGTCCTTAGTCGCCTCTTACGACACCCACGGGTAGAGATGGGTTAGCACTATTTTTTGCCGGCGCCACAAAGACCACAAATTAATCACGTCATGATATTTGGCCTCCTTAGTTAAGAGAATAGTGAAAAACACCTTTCACAAGATTATTATTCGTTATTAGATTTTTGTATGGAGTTACGAGTATTAGATTTTCGTATGGATGGCAAAGAAATGGAGCGCGCGTTTTCTTACGTCAATGTTCTGTAATAAGTTTACCCACTTAAACGTTCCATAAAGAGTACATACGGCCGCACATCAGTAGAAACACTTTTGGACCTTATAGCGTGGTAATAGAGTTGAAAAAGTTTTTACCGACAAGCGGTTGACCGTACATAAATATTACTGAAAACTTGCAGTAATCTCATAAAAAATAAAATAACATAACAATTACCTAGGAAACTAGACTACACAAAGGCGGCCTTATCGCTAGAATCGATCTCCTCCAGGCAACTTAATTTAAGGAAGATGTGAAAGACAACTGATCTTATTATAATTGTTTTTTTTTTTTGGTCCTCGATTCCCTATATCGTGAGGGCTACAAGTAGGTCTTTCTGCCCAAAGTAAAAGAGAACCAAAGGTATAGGAACCAATGAATGACATTGATAGTACTAACATAATATTAGCTGCTCTAGTGAATAATTAAGATACCCAACATTTATTAAAATAAATTTCCCAATCTAAGCTGGAGCTAAGAGCTAGACTAAGCTAGACTAGACAACTGGCCGCCCCCACTTGAATTAGACTTGTAGCGCCACACCTCAGGAGTGTAATTTGTCAGAGGAACACAGAGATGTATTGAGAACTATAACTAACACTATTTCCAATCTATATATTCACCGAAAAAGTACTAGTTGGACCTAACTTCACATTCGGACTTTTTTTGTGATTTAGTGGATAATAAAGATTGTGTATTAAACAGTAAGTTGACTACGGAGTGCGCAGCTGATGAAGATTTCAAGTGATCTCGTGTGTAAGGCCCGTTTGTGTTGTCTTAAAAAGGCACGGACATTTTTCTTTGTAAGGTCCACTACCGCTTTACAAGGGGAGCATTGTGTAATTCTTTCACTCGAAACTGGCGGTTCGCCATATTTTTAGCTTCTAAACACTGAATTAATTCTAAAAACTGAAGAATGTTCTAACAGATAATTCCCCAAAGGCTGTGCATTAACGTGCCACCAAATTTGAGTAAATTTTTACCAAATAATATCCACCAAATTTTGTCTACCAAAACGGATGAATGTACACCAAATTTGCTTCTGGCACTTCGCCGGCCGCTGCCGCGGCACGCTCGCTCCGCTCGCTCGGCTCGTGCGTTGTGGTCGCAAGATAACCTAACACAACCTAACCAAACCCACCCAAATTTGGTGTACGTTCAGCCAATTTGGTGTACATTCATCCATTTTGTCTGAAGTGTATAAAAAAATATTTTGGGAATCATTTCATTTGTTGCCTTCCCAAAATATGGGTTGACGAATGCCAAATAAATAAAAAACTATCTAAAACCAGGCGCGCGGGCATTAGGGCGCGCGTGGTTTTCCACCACACCTGTGCTAGGTAGCTAACCAGAGTAACCAGTGAGCTGAAAAAATGCAACCAATAGGATTGCTCCAATTTTGAGCGCAAATCTAAGCTAGGAAAATGGAACAATCCTATTGGGTGGGTTGTCACGTCTCGGACACTACATACAAAGAGCGCGAATTTGCGCGTAGGCCTGCAATGCTATACAGTACAGATGACCCACAGGAGCTCCGGGCCAGGCGGGGATCGCGGGTGGGTGCGCACGGGGGTGCGGGGGTGGATTGCAAGGGGGGTGGAGATTGTCCGTTCTGTATGTTAGTACTATTACTACATTCTGTGTCACAGGTAAGCTGCCTAGCACAGCTCTGTTAAAAGTCACCCTTAAAACGTACAACCAAATTGCTTACGTACATAGGCCCTATATGCCCAGAAGTCTTTGTGGTGCCGGCAAAGAATAGTACCAACCTATCTCTACCCGTAAGTGTCGTGAGAGGCGACTAAGGAGTTATGAACCGGAGTATGGGCAGCAGCATTTTTCTGTGTATCGTACCATTTTACATACTACTGTCACCAACAACAACGGTTGCCAGCCGCAACGCTTACAAGCGTGGTGAATATGGTAAATCCCCTCAAAGGTACCGATACGTTTTTGCTCGAGTTCTGGATGGAGCTCCCTGTCCTGTAGTGGACGTTTAGGTAATGGTAAATTTAGATGGCTCAACCTAAATTGTCTACAATCAAGTAAATTACGGAACGTTCTAAACTATTTCCAAAGATAAGAGACCCTGTATGCTCGTAAAATTACCAGAGCATGAGAAATGTGTTTGTTTGTTTCACTTTTGTCTCCATAAAAACGAAATAACGGCCTTTTACTTTGTCCTTTGTTTTATTACAATTATAAATAGGTATTGCTTTTTCGACAACTTTATGCGCCCTGTGGCTTTGATTTTTTGCCGACTAGCAACACAGGGTTCCGTACTTATTGACCATATGATATACCTTCTACAAGCTTTTGCCATTTATTTTAAAAACTCCGCGACCACCATACCCCTCTTTAATACAAATGTACTTGAAACGGGAGCTCACCTCATTTGGTTACAATTACTTGTGAGAAAAGGTGTTATATTTAATAATTTTAAACTTTTCCCTTTGGTGTGCTGTGAAACCTAACTTCTTCTCAAATTTCATGATTCTAGGTCAACGGGATGTACCCTATAGGTTTTGGTTTGGTTGATAAATGTATGGAGATGCGTACAAAAATGGCTGTAACTTTTCATTGTAGAAGCATGACTTGACAATAATTTCAACTCGATACCTTTACCCGTTACATATCCAACTTTTTACATATTAATCCAAAACACAAGTTTGTATATTGATTCTATTGACGTATTCCTCGAAGAAACACACCTCTACACACACATGCTCCGTCACGCTTCCACTTATTAAATAGGAATTAGGATTCCCACTATCTTCTATCTAGTTACGATATTGTTAATTTAAAATACCTAAATACCCCAAGATAATTAGATTTTGGCCTAGACAAAAATCGGAACCAAGATTTTCTTTTTGTGGTTTATGAAGTCTTGGAAGTAATTACATAATTACTTAAAATTAAGCATATCACCAAATGGGACATGGCGGCCGATTAAAAAACCCCTATTATATAAATAGTTACTTTGGCAAAAATGCCAACTAAACGAAATGTTTTCTGGGCTCGTTCATTGATAAACTTTTAGTATTTTACAAACTAATTAAGCACCTAAGTTCTTAGGTAAAGCCTAAAATTAAAAAAATACCACTAAAAGTTTTATTTCTTTTTGTCTGCTCGAGCAAAATACATAACTATCTCGTTACTTTTTGTACTTCAAAATTTTGTTGTACTTGATCAAACAGTCATAAAAGTGAACACAATATGTTAAAGCTTTACAGTGGTATAATTATTGAGGGATTTCTCTTTGGCCAAAATAGTTAACTGAATGAAAAGTGTTTAATTATACTCTAAAACTGTACTTACGTTGATTACTTTGAAAATTAAACATTTCAGGCAATAGCGTATCTTTTTCTATAAATATTACATTATGTAGCGCTTTATATCGACCCTAAAGAAGTTGAAATAAAGTTCATAATTGACATTAACATAGTACACGGCTCGTGATTGCACGGTACGGCAACGTCGCATTGCTTCGCTGTTTTTTTCGGTACGCGCTTCGGAATTTAAAGTTAAACATGAAAGATGAAAATTCACATCGGTTGTAGTAAACTGAAAATACTTTTGATCTTCTGATCTAAATCTAAATATATAAAACAGCATGCCCTGACCGACTGACTGACTGACTGACTGATTCATCAACGCCGAGCCGTAACCGATAAAGCTACAGATGTGAAATTTTGTAAGTAGTTTTTTTGTACGTCAAGACTACACATTAAGAAAGGATTTTCCGAAATTCATCCCCTGAGGGGTTGAAAAATGGGGTGGAAGTTTGTATGAATATTCTACAGTTTTGACATGAGACTCAAAATAATTGTGGATTTGATCTAATGAAAGGGTAAAACTGGCCAAGTGCGAGTCAGACTCGCGCACCGAGGGTTCCGTACCACCACATGATATAAATTGTATTAGTTGAAATGTCAGTAACTTACTGTGGTCGATTTTTGAAGGGAAAACTTCTTCAGCGGCGCTTGGCACTTTTTCAGATGGGGAAAAAATTATTAACTCGCATCAGAAGTCGCGTCAGATCTCTGATGAAGTATAGAACTGGATTTGAAAATAAGCATACCAAGTTAGAGCAGGCTCAATATATACAAAAGTTCTAAAGTGTGATAAAGATCAAAACATCTTTTTTATCTTTGTCGCGTCAGATCTCGGATGAAGTATAGAAATTGATTTGCAAATAATCATACCAAGTTAGAGCAGGTTCAATATATACAAAACTTTTAAGTGTGATAAAGACCAAAACATCTTTTTTGTCTTTGTCATAGCAGGCCTGTCTGTGAAATAGGCAGCTTTTTCCAAGATCAATGGAGTGCGACTCCTGTAAACTTGTTTACTATTATATATTCTGTGGTCATAGTCTCGGCTTTTTTTGTTGTGCACAACGTGATATGTGCACGACAGACTTGACGTACTGGTTTTGATCGTTATTTAATAGCGAATCCTAAATGTATGAGATCTACATTTCGGATGACAGCTGTCAAACTAAAAATCGCTATAACTCGAAAACTACTGACCATAGACTACTCGTGTGCTGAGACAAATGATAGGTCTCGATGAGATCTTCATTTCGGATGACAGCTGTCAAACTAAAAATCGCTATAACTCGAAAACTACTGACCCTAGACTACTCGTGTGCTGAGACAAATGATAGGTCTCGATGAGATCTTCATTTCGGATGACAATTGTCAAACTAAAAATCGCTATACCTCGAAAACTACTGACCCTAGACTACTCGTGTGCTGAGACAAATGATAGATCTTGATGAGATCTACATTTTGGATGACAGCTGTCAAAGTAAAAATCGCTATAACTTGAAAACTACTGACCCTAGACTACTCATGTGCTGAGACAAATGATAGGTCTCGATGAAATCTACATTTCGGATGACAGCTGTCAAACTAAAAAATTCCATAACTTGGAAACTACTGACTCTACAATACTCATGTGCTGAGACAAATGATAGGTCTCGATGAGATCTACATTTCGGATGACAGCTGTCAAACTAAAAAACCCCATAACTTGGAAACTACTGACTCTAGTATACTCGTATGCTGAGTCAAATGATAGGTCTTGATGAGATCTACATTTCGGATGACAGCTGTCAAAGTCAAAATCGCTATAACTTGAAAACTACTGACCCTAGACTACTCATCTGCTGAGACAAATTTTAGGTCTCGATGAAGAAGTACACGAGCAATGACGCGATTGACCCTTACAAAAACATCATATTCAAAAATTCAAGTTTTCACTTCTGCCGGCACTCTCGGAGTGCAACTCGTCCTTTTTTGAGTCCGACTCGCACTTGATCAGTTTTTATATTTTATAGCTTATGCAGCATGAGATACAGCCCACTGACAGACAGTCAGACAGACATCGGAGGCATATTAGTATGATCCCGTTTTTCACCCTATGGGTACGGAACCATAAAGTCTGAAATAATTAAAGTTTACAACCTTTCTCACAACCAATTAACGCTAGCTAGCTTCCACTTCAAGTAAATTCTTATTAAAGGGGAGTCAAGATCGGGGGGTCAAGAGCAAAAGCTTAGCACGCTAGTCCGACTCGCACTTGTCCGGTTTTTTGTAACACTGTATCCCACAATGATATTTTCTCCTTTCAATGGACTGTTTGAAGTGTTGTTGTTTGTACAAGCAGGCAGCCAGACACTTGCAGCCCACTCTAGCTACTGGGACTGTTGAAATAAGAACACTAAAAAGTCTAATATTATGTCAGGCTTGACGTACTCTTGACATTACGTAGAAGAAAAAAGTCTCGGGGCGCACGGCACGCCATACCGGTTCCAAAGAACATATAATATTACGCCGGTTCTCGCTCGCTTGACGCGATCTATTGAATTAAAAATCAACTTTTTTATCTTTTTATGATTATGCTTAATTTTATAAATAAAGGAAAGAACACACGATGAAACCTGTAATTAAACAAAAGTTTTTCAGTTGGTATTTTTGCTTCAACATTAAATACGAAAATATTTAACTCTAGATGAATATGCTTAATTTTAGGTAATTTGCTCAAAAACTGTCCTGGAAAGTCTATCAAATTTAAAATAATTTGGTTGCCATTTTTGCCTGTACTTTTATGTAACTTGCATACAAATTTGCTAATAAAAAAATATGCGCAAATATTTTTTGCTTAGTTTTAATTGAAGTAGGTACCTTGGAACCCACATCAAAAGTTTACCCCATCAGATATTAGTTACAATTTTTGGCTTGACTTCACATGCATAAACAAACAAAAAAATATATTTTCTGGAAAATCTAAAAGCCAGCCAATTCATTAAAAAATATTTTTTACATAAGTGTTCCACCACCTATTATAATACATAGCAACTTTATAGTAAATTGACGGTTTCGATTTATGTCCAGCCAATTAAAAATTACAGCTTCAGGACTCGGCCTCTTGATTAATAATTTAAATTTATTGCATATGTACCCACGAGAGAAAAGGATAACTCTGGAACTAAACTTATTTTCAAAATTCTTTTACAAAATGTAGGCAGGAAACTGTCGCTAAATGCTTTTAGCGACAGTTTCCTTATTTAACAAGAAAACTACACCCTATGGCAGATTTAAATGGAGCTTATTAAAATTGGCGGGATGGGCTAAAAAAAAGAAGTCACCAAGCTTAGCTCTAAGACAGTACTTAATCAAAGGATATCATGAGTCATAACCGAGCCCCTAACCTGTTAAAATCCCACATATGGCGATATTTTCAATCAAAGTTCCGAAAATAAACCTTAAGTCTTAAGGATCGTCCCATAGATTGAAAAAAAGAATAAACCCATTTGTAATTATAAAAAAATAAATCATTTGTAAACAAGTCTGAAAAGAAAAGCTTCGTTCAAAGTTTTACTCAAATCTTGAATGAGCGTGATTCCACCATTTTGTAGGATTATGCCGCGCCATTTCTTGCATCAACACAGATAAGAAATTGTAAATATCTTGAGGAAAATTAAAGCAGCTTTTCATGAGAAAATTTATATTTAAATTTGTAAATTGATTTTGTCTGTACATTTAAATATTCATTAAAAAATATCATATTTTGATGTCACTGAATCCAAATCACTGATTTTAGAATAGAATAGAATAGAAAATCGTTTATTTCACAAATAACATAATTAAGTTTTTACAAAAGTTTAACAAACATTTGGTAGCTGTTATAGCGAAAAAGGACATACTCAGCCTTGTGCCGCAACTGACGTCGCGGCGCTGATTTTCAGTATGCCCAAAAAAGGGTATGTGAGGCAACGCATCGAAGGATAAGACAAACATAAATAGGTACATGTTTAAAGCTTATAATATAAAATAACATCATATTAATTATAAATAAAAAGATAGGTATTATAAAATAATAAAAATACTCAAATAAATTATATAAGTACAACTATTTTTCATATCTAATATATACATACAGTTGAACACAGAAAATACTACTTAAATAAAAGATTGTGATAAAAGAAAATACTTCAATTTAATTTTAAAAGTTGCTATTGTCTGTGCTTGTCTAATTGGGGGTGGGATATTATTCCAGCATTTCGTGGCAGAGTATCGAAAACTGCCACGAAATGCAGCCGTTCTGTGTCTTGGACATGTTAAGCGTACAGCCTGCCTTATATGTCTTGACGAAAAGGTTAGCTTATTGTAAAGGTAAGGAGGTTTTTTATTATGTATGACACCAAAGAGCAAAGTTGCAAAATGTAGCATTCTACGAGCATCCATCTTTAAAATGTTGTGCTTTTCTAGATAAGGTGTAACATGTGTTCTCCTAGGAATCGGAAAACAAAACCTAGCACAAGCATTTTGTACACGCTGTATGAGATTTTTAGTGCGCTTTAGTAAACATGAGCCCATGACAGTATCTGCATAGTTAAATTTAGAGAGAACTAGGCTGTCACAAAGCTTTATTCTTAATTGTATATCAATATATTTACGTACACGGTACAGGACTTTCAACCGGTAGAAGCAGTTTTGAACTGTTTGCAAAACATGTTTTTCAAAATGCAGAGTGCCATCCATAAGGACGCCTAAATTACGAGCCTCCTGTACGTACTCCAAGCTTGAATCCTCGACTGTTACTTGCGGTGCGTTAGTTAAAATATTTTTAATTATATGTTGGGAGCCTAAAATTAAAAATTTTGATTTATTGGGATTTATAATAAGACTACACCATTCAACAACATTGTTTAAATCTGCATTTAATTTAGCAACGGCATTATTGGTATCTGAGGGTTTGAAAGAAATATAAACCTGCAAGTCGTCGGCGTACATATGATATTTACAGTTCTTAATGTTATTTATTACGTCAGCGCTATATAGAATAAAAAGAATGGGCCCCAGAATCGATCCCTGAGGTACTCCCCTGTTAACTGGCCTAGCCTCAGATAACAATGTTGAACCGTCCAAATTACGCACTTCTACACACTGTGAACGCCCACTTAAATAACTACAAAACCATCTTACAGCATTATTGTCAAATCCATAGAAGGCAAGCTTTGAGAGGAGGAGGTCAATATTGATTGTGTCAAATGCACGAGAGAAGTCAAGCAAAGTAAGTATAGTCCCTTCCCCAACGTCTTGTGCAGCAAGAATATCATCGACTACGTTTATTAATGCCGTGGCTGTACTACGCCCCTTTCTAAACCCGGATTGCTTATCAGGTAAAATGCAATTTGATTCAAGAAAATGTGATACTTGTAAACTGACTGCTTTTTCTAAAATTTTTGACAACAATGGCAAAATACAAATCGGTCTGAGGTCTTTGACATTAGTAGGCGGAGTTTTTTTATGAATAGGTCTTACAACAGCAATTTTCCAGTAGTCGGGAAATACACCTGTTTTTAATTATTGATTGACTATGAAAGTTACACTTTTTAATGTTCTAGGCAGTGTCAATAGCAACATCTCAAGCGATATTCCATCCAAACCCATTGCATTTGTTTTAAAAGAATTTATAATGTTGCTTACTTGTGTTTCTGTGAGAGGCTTTAAACTAAAAATATTTGTACAAAATCTGTTGAATTCAAAGTAAGTTAACTGAGAAATCTGAACATTGTTTTTAACCGGAATATCAAGAAAATGAAAATTGATAGTATTAGGGTCATTCAAATGTGGAGGTAAAGTAAAATCTTTGTTTTTAAAATCGGCTATATTTTTTCTTATATTATTCCATAAAACTCGGGGGTCACGTATATTAGTAGTAATATTTTGGTTAAAAAATGCGCATTTTTCACGATCCAAAGCAACCAATACAATTTTTTTAAGTTCCTTGTAATATTCCTTGTGGGAATCCGAATCAGTGCGATGGTATCTTTGGGAAGCTTCATTACGCAACTTAATCATTTCCATTATATTATATGTTAACCATGGATATACACGCTCTTTAATATAAATGACTTTTTCCGGCGCATAATGGTCAAATAAGAGCAAAATATAAGTAGTGATAGCCGTGACTGAATCATTTACATTGGTGGACAAGAGGCGCTCCCAATTTACATTAATTAAATCGGAATAAAAATTTTCCACATCTATATCCTTAAGTGGACGATAAGTTACGAAATGAGAAAGAGCTTTTTCTTTTTTTATCCGTAGCTGGAAAGTTATAAATGCATGTCTACTTAAATCTGGGATATAATCAACACAAATGTTATAAACAGGAGCCGTAGAACACACTACATCTATCAATGACTCGCTGTGATCCATGAAATGTGTAGCGCTGTCAATATACTGCGTAAGGTTTAAGCAATGCAAAAAATCAAGAATTTTTTTGAAATTAGGATCTAAAGAGTTAAGTAAATTCACATTAAAATCCCCTACTAGTATTATTTGATCGAAGGAGTAAAAACTAGAAACGGTGTCTGTAAGAGCATCAAAAAAGTTATCAGCATTTACCCACTGAGGGCGGTAGGCAGTGCCAATAGCCAGTTTAGTACCACGTATGGAAAGACTAAGCCACATTTGTTCTATAGAAGGAGTCAAAGGATGCGGTAACACTCTCGCATTTATGCCTTGGCGGATGTAAAAACCAACGCCCCCGCCACGATTCCTGTTGCCTGGAGGACGAGGTATGTGTCTGAGACGGTAGCCGGGTACTTTGGGAGCCCGTGCCTCCTCTCCAGTTCGCAACCACGTTTCATTGATAGCCATGACATCTACTCTATGGCGCAACATGGCCGCTATGAAGTCATCGTGGTGGGTGCCCAAGGACCCAGGGTTAAGCAGGCCAATTGAGAAGTTTTTCTTGCTTAAAAATTGTATAACATAAGACTGCGACTTCTCGCAATATTTGCAACTTTGTAACAAAAGTATAAGAACTTCGGTGTGGCGCCTGCTAAGTAAATATATTTCTAGTTTATAAGCACATAATAAAGTAAAATAATGATGAAACAAAAAAGTACATGAGCATGTGAAAATAATTAAATAATTAATATAATATATATTTCCCTTTATAATAAAATAATGCATAAGATAGAAAAAAGAATGTACTATAATATTTGGTTTTGAATAAATGTAAGTAATTTGCGATGTCACATACCAAATAAAAACTCTAACATCGATAAGTTTAGAATAATAATAAAATAAACTCAAACAAACGTGCAACACAAAACAGTGTTCTAAAAAATTTAAAAAGTTTAGGCGAAACACTTGCACTAAAACCTTAAGTGCGACCAACAGGTTTGTCGCCAAAAACCTTAGTTAAATCCGCCTCTGTACGAATTCTATACACTGGATCAGATTGACTTCGGCGCGCTAAGATAGCGCCGTTTCTGGTCCAGACGTACTTCCAGTCCTGGCGCTGCTTCTCCTCTCTAGCTTTGTAGAATAGTTGCCTGTTGTAGCGTGTAAGCCGCTCGTTCACATAGAAGCGTCGTGGTTCACCCGGTAGACCGAGTCCGCTGGTGTCAGCGCTTCGCCGAACACGTGCCGCTCTGAGCAGCTCATCGCGCTGTACACGGCGCAGCAGACGCACCACTAAAGCGCGCGGAGCACCCCTCGTGTCACCGCCGTCGGAAGAAGCAGCGTCACGTCGCAAGCCCATTCGTGCAGCACTGACTACATCACGTTCATCGATGTTCACTCCTAGTTTTTTACTGACAAGAGCCACCAAATGTACAGGGTTTTCGGAGCTTGATTCGGGGAGGCCGGAAGACAATTTGTCTGTTTGTTTGTTTTTCCATTTGTTCGAGCATCAAGCAAAAATACTGAACCGATTTAAAAGTTAACTTTTTTTGTTTGATAGCTATTAGTTTGACTTAATTAAATTTTGGTAAACAACGTGTAACGGAAAGGTGTGAATCTGCCCATAAAACTGAACCACTTTTCCCAAGTAACATAGAAATACATACATGCGCTCTCAGCTAGTTTCTATGGAAGGTCAAAAATTGTATTTTGTGTTTCGAACTACGTTCCATGGGAAAAGTTGTTCAGTTTCTTGGACAGATACTCATCCCTCAGTATTATCACACCCTTCTGTAACACGCTGTATATTTTATTTAATTGGACGAAGTCGCAGGCAAAAGCTAGTTTTAACACGATGTTATTTATCCTTTTAATCTCTCTAAATTCAAGGTAGGAAAAGATATTCCCACAAAACAAAAGCCGTGTGGATTCAGAAACTGAGCAACTTTTTATGTTTATTGTAAAGTTTTTTTAGTCTTTTCAATACTTCTTCTTCTTCTTTTCGTATCAATGGCAAATGATTTTATAGTAACTTAGCCCAAAAAGTGGCTACAGCAATAGCTCTTTGGTTGCCTTCAAAAAGGTCCTCCCTGGTGCAAGAAACTGAGGAAACTTCTTAAGACACAAAAAAAATCATTCGTTAGTTTCATGTTTTTTTTGGAGATATCCTTTGTCAGTACCGACGTGAAGGGTTCTACAAAACATTAAGATTTTTTTTTATTGAAAATGGGCTTACTCTTGACCTTGATCTAGTCTTGAAGACAGAGATGAGGTCGACGATGGAACCAGCTTGCCCAGAAGAAGCCTATTCACTCGCGACTTGAAGAGATTCGGGTTATATGAACTCGGAAACACAGACGCAGGCAGAGAATTCCTTTCTTTAGCCGTGCGCATTATAAAAGATGTTTCAAAGCGCTTTGTGCGAATGTGCGGAATATCAACCAAGTATGGGTGATATCCTGCGGTGCGTCTGGACTCCCGATGGTAGAAGGGAGATGGTGGAATAAGCTCGTGGAGCTCTAGAGCACACTCTCCGAAGTACAATCTGTAGAAGACCGACAGACATGCAACTTTGCGTCGGGGGGCCAGACTGTGAATCTTGGTTTTCACCAGCATCTCATCACCAACGAGCTTCTTGGCTCTGCAATCTATCGAGTCAATTAATTTAAAAAAGGTTATTTCAGTTAAAAATAGGTGGAAAATTATTAAGAGTTATATGTGAGAGTTAAATTTATCCTCTCGAAAGAGGAAAAGCTTTCAATGAGGGAACAAAATATTAAAGAAAAACTTCTTTAAATATGTAACTTTCTATAATAGTTAGCAGTATTTTTCAAAAGTACCCTTATTCCACTTGGATCTACCGCCGCGCCAGGCCGCACTGGTGCCACAGGCAAGAGTAAAGATAAGTGTTTGTTGTTTGTTTTTTTATGTTCGTGTCTGCCTCATTTTATTAGTTTTTCGGCCTCCTTGCCCATTAACAACTCTGAAGGATGTAAATCTGCCCATGAAACTGGAAACTTTCCCACGGAACATAGGTCAAAACTAGAAAAAAATTCAACTTCCCACAAACTGCATCCGGAAGAAGCGTTTTTTGTATGGGGATTCAATTTTTTTTTTCTTTTTAACTCTCCCTGTTACACCTTGTACAAGCAAAGGTCTTTATTTTGGTCCATCCAAGTCCGTCCCTGTGCCCAGATTTCAATATTGAGGTTGTGCGGTTAATCAAAGGCTGTATTGTAAGGATCTAGCTTAGAGCTTAGCGCACAAGTTAGCTCAAACTTCTCATATAGTTCATGAAGAATGCGAATCTGCTTATGAACCTGAACTTTTACCAAGGAGCATAAATACAAGAAAAAAATCAACATCTCTTAAAAATTGCTTCCGCCGATGAAGAAGACGAATATTTTGTTAAGTTTTATGTTTTGTTAAAATTTGTTATGTTTTATTCATATAAAATTACATGAATGAAACTGAACCAAAACTCAAATAATTTAGGGTTGTTTGACTCTTTTTCCTACACGTAATGGCATATTTTGAACTCGCCTGCACTGCGTTCACTGTTTAACATAATCGCGGTCGTAGCACTTGCTACTAGTGCTACGCCGTAGCAAACGTAGCATAAATCTACCTTTCTGCTACGAGCACGTAGTCAGCGAGCTATAAAAGTCGTAAAATTGGGGTCGACAAAAAAAATTACAATGCCATGCGTCTATACAGTATTTTCTGGATGACAAAATACATTATTTTTATTGCAGGCGACCCAAGTAATAGGTTGGGCCCGTACGTACGGTTAAGAGGGTCAAGCTTGACAATTCCAACGCGAATTCAGCTCTTTTGGCTTTTAAAATAAGAGTGGTACAAAGTCCAATGTGTCAAGCTTGACGAGGTCTTAACTAAACAATTCATATCTATCAAGATTCGAGGCAAAATTAATAGCTTCTTTATTTTTTATCTTTGCTATTCACCCTATAAACGATTACATTAGAGGAGATTGTGGTGCGTAAAGTAGGTGTTTTTGTAACCAAAACTTAAACACCGCTACCTAATATCTGGTACAGGTACCTTTAGTCACCTTCTAAGACACCCACCACGCGAATATATGGGGTGGTGCGCATGGCAGCAATTAGCCATGTTTTCACTTCTGTGTAGAAGAGAGGTAACACAGATATTTAATTAAAGTTATAAATACTTTTAAAAAAATCCTCCACCCTTTTGAACAATCTAAATTATAAAAAGAATCTTTTACTTTATGATTCCAAAGTGAGTAGCATTTCTAAGAAAATTAATATCGCTATTAACTTCATTCAAAGGGTTTTTAGTATATAAAAGGTTTTCTTACTGAAAAATATTTTGAAAACTAGTTGAAAATTTCTCGCGAATGTTTTTAGTGGTCAGGCGGAAGTGACCGCAACTGTACAATGCCCGGTTCGTAACGTCGCATCCTTAAAAACGGGTTAATTTTAGCATAGCATATGTCGTTGCCGTTTCGATAAAAAATTACAAATGTGTCTACCTCCTACCCTTAGAAAACGCATACATTTCATTACCATCATCATCTCTTAATTTTTTTACAAAACCATTACAATTTAAAGGTTTAAGCTTCAACATTACACATTTAAAGAGAATTACATTTTGTGTTTTAGCTTGGAATTTTCACCTCGTTTTCGTTTCAAGTGACAATTACGATGTTAAAACTAAATCGAGACTCTTGCTAAATTCTGCACGAGCAAATTACTCGCTTTGCTTTTGCTTTAAAATGAATTCGTCTAATGTGGACAAAAATTATCAAAGAGAAAAGTAATTAATTTTAACACTTTAAAACCACTAAACCTACTTACTGGTTTGGGTCGAGTTAGATCTGGTCAAAATCCTCTAATTTTGTTTTATAATGTGGCCATGCTTTTCTACTCACGCAAAATGTATTTTTTATGTTGTTATCTTGCTATCTTAATTTACTGGTGCTGACAAAAATTTAAAATGAAAATCATATCTTGCTAAGTTTAAAATACTAGAAAAAGTAAGTAAAAATTTGCCTTTGGGTGTAGAAAAGAATGAATACTTATCCATTCTCATTAAAGTGATGAGAATTAAATCCGAAGCCGAGAGTGCTTTACAAGCAATAAAATTCTTGCAAACAATTAAATAACATTCAATTTATCAAGGAATTATTCGATTTCCCACATGAGAAAACTTCCTTTGTACGTTGGTTCTCGTCCAATTTAATAAGTGTAAATCAGTCTGTAGAGAGCATTTACTTCGATACTGAACTTTCTTTACGAGATCGTATCGCACTCAAACGTACACGTTAGAAGAACGGATAAAATTTTATTTACACTAACTCTTTAGATACGTAGAGAAAATACTGTGTACTCTTGGTGTGTAGTATTTATTTCTGGAGCATTTAAATTCAAAATCATAGAATATAAGAAAGGTTAAAATAGCCGTTTTAGTTTGATTTTTTAACATTTATTCTCTGGAAACAGACACAGTACACGCACAAGACAGAGGAATAAATAACAGTAGGTACATACAATAAAAACTTATTAAAATATACAAATTAAACACAAAAATACTAACCTAAAACCAGAATATACCGCTAATTCCACTTAGATCCACCCTTAGGTTCCATCCGTTAATCAAATGCAATTCTTTTTCTCCCTTAAATCTACCCGCTGAGGTATCCAAATACTTTTACTATGCCATTTCGATCCGCCATGTAAGGGATCTAGATATAAGTATTTATAACTATGCCAATTCGATCCCCTTCCTTGCGTGTACTGTGCTAGACCATCGAAATGGTCCTGACTCATCCTTTATTACCACCAGTTCTCTTTGCTTTTGTACTAGGCGACTTAGGAATATTGACACACAGCACTTTATGTGCATGGTAGTATCTAACATACAATCACCATCAACCGCGGTTCATGGTGCTTATTGCGTGGCTGACCGGTACGCGACGCGCGGTGATATTCTAAAATAGTAACCAGCCTGAATGCAGTTGGCATGACGATGATAGCATTTTAAACGAATATAATATCAGTCAGACATTCAAACTTCTACAAGTTAAATGCAAGAATAAATTGCTAACACAAGAACGCAAATTTTACAAGAAGTGCAATAGCGGCTTCCAACTTAGGCTCCAAGCATGTCCCCTGGCCTTTATTGACCCAAATAACGGATGACTACAATGACGGTTCCTGGCTACACATTCTTAAACATTCTCTGGAAACAAATCCTATCAAATAAATGGTACAGCGGCACTGCACTTACTTTCTTGCAATACTCAAGGAAAAACTATCAACCGCAAACTTAAATTTGTAATGCCATACACATAGTATGGAAATACAAACTTTTATTTACGTTTTTCAGTTAAAGACCAATTCAGAATTCAAATTGTCAAACATTAAAACAAACAAACTTCAAACGATTTCGAGTAAATCACATGTTTAACTTTTGGTAGTACTGGAACACCCTTTATATGAATTTTCACAGATCAATGGATACTACCGTAGGATACTTGCATGGAGATTTTTTAAATTTCCCAACACATAAGGAAATGGATAATTGCTCAGTTTAGTCTACTGAGCAAGCCCTTTCAGTTTTTGGTACACCCTGTGCACTAAATTTTATTTAAAAAAATCATAAAGATTATCCAGTCAGGTAGACAACCAACCCAGGATTAATATTATAGAAAAATTTAATAAACTCAATGGAACCAATTTTGGGTAAATCTCATATTTACGATTTGGTCGTACAGGAACACCCCTTACATGAAATTACACTGATCAATTGATACTGGCGCAAGATATCTTACATGGAGATGCTTAGTCATGCAAAGTTTCATCAAGATTCTATGAGCCGTTTATGAGAAAATTCAATTTTTCATTTTCGTTGTATGACAGCTACCCTCAAAATGAGAGCCAGCAAGAAACCACTTTGAACCCTTCGATGGATTTGCATAAAACTCCTAAATTCAAAATATGGTGTCAATCGGACCATTCGTTTAGCCGCTAGGCCCAAGCGTGACGGACCGACCGACCGACCGACCGACCGCGACCGACCGACCGGCCGACGGACGGACATTTTTGGGAGACTTGTTTTTTATGATGTATAAGTGATATAGAACACATTTTTGAGAAAATTAGAAAGACTTTTTTTTTCACGAATACAATACCTTTCTCGCTCCGCTCGAAAGTAAAAAATCGAGTCTGATGCTATAGTTTTTTTTTTTGTTTCGTGTGGTACCAATCGTAAGTGAGTGAGTGTCGTAAGAGGCGACTAAGGGATTACGAACCGGAGGATGGGCAGCAGCGTCCTTTTGTGTATAGTACCATATCGTATATACTGCGGACACCAACAAAGGCGGTCCATGGCGCCAGCCGCAACGCTAGCAAGCGTGATGACTAAACTTCCTGTCGACATTGTTCTAGCAAAAGCTGAAATTCTGGAGGGAGCACTGCCCTGCTGTGAATGTTTCATGGAATGTTATCATGAGATTTTTTATTCCAGATCACACCCCTGTCCCCAAAATGGCGTAAAGCAATAGAAGACCGGATTGAAGAGGAGAGAATACTAACAATATCTGCAGTTGGACGCGGTGCCAGGTTACACCCAGGACACTTTTGGGACATCCCTGGCACATTTCTGTTCACTATTTATGTTTTAACTGCTTTAGGTAAGCCCCTATTTGTCTAAGCAACGAAGCGGATCGTTGTATGAAAACCCCCGCATTAAATCCTCAGTCGATAAAACTTTACTGGGGTATTACAATATTATGAGACAAACCTTCTATAAAAAAATCCAAAAAAATTCGGTAGTTTTAATTTTTCCATACCAAAATTACAAAATGTGTATGAATTTTTTTTTTTTTTCAGGTATATTGAATTTACATTTAATTCATGATACATAATTCTCTCAAGCAAATTTTATTTGACAGGATGATACTGTCAAATAAAATCTGCCTGAGAGAATTATGTTAGGGTCAACTGCTTCGTTTGCCTGCACTATATCATGTCGGCGATGTGAAAATAGTTTGTAATAGTACCGCCTAATTTCTTCCAGTGGATGTTGTAAAAGATGATTGAGGGATTTTAAACTGGGAGTTAAACAATAGTATCTGTTGAGAATATTGAAGCAGGATTAATGAAGAACTCCAAATGGTTTTGAGGCTAGATTCTATTGATAGCAATTTCTTAAAACGATTAGACACATTTTCGTTGTCTGAACTGCGCGGCGAGTGAGAGACGACTAGCCTCTTGTCAATAAGCTATTGGAAGAGGCAAATATGCTATACACATTCTTCGGCGTATCTTGCAACCATAAAAACGGTCATCCAACACCACATTCCATATGTGACAGCCGCAAATTAAGAAAAAATTAAAATGTTTAAACCGTCGTCGTTGCAAGTCCTTCGACTTTTCTCAAGCACAGAAAACACGATCATCACTGCTCTAGCTTTATATCGTTTCTATACAGGGTGTTAATTTGATTACGTACCATAGCTCAGGGGCGGGTCAGTATCAGTAACTGAACAACTTTTCCCAAGGAACGTAGGTCGAAAAACGAAAAACTAAATTTGACCTCCTGATAAACTGATATTCGTTTTTCGACCTATGTTCCTCGGGAAAAGTTGTTCAGTTACTGATACTGATCCCGCCCCTGAGCTATGGCACGCAATCAAATTAACACCCTGTATAATTGGTTTCTTAACCTGGAGGATTTGTCGAGGACACTGGTTTTACTCAGAACCACTGCTAAACCAGACCTTTGCTTGGCCTCTGACTTGGCTTCTTGACTACTACTCGTATCAAAGCCAATGTCTTAACGTGCCTTCCGTAGCACAAAATCTGACAAGATGCCACTAGCGGTCAACCGTCCAGCTGTTGTTTATTGTCGTTATCAGAAAGAAAGAGCAACTACCACTCGGGGAATATGTGGCATTCCTTGGGCGTTCCAAATCAAGACGGCGGCATGCACTTTCGACCTTTTAACTCGTTCTATAAGTTCAAAAGTGCACACCATCTTAAGTGCCCTTTTGACAAAGTTGACAAACGTCACATAATGATCATGAGTGTTAAACAGGTTTTGGAGCCCCGGTTCCTCAGACCATGTGGGGCCGCGGTGCAGCTTTGGTTTATGCTGCAATTGCTGTGCCTATGCACATTTATTTAAGTAAGTGACCGATACCTATAAGAGCTAATAATTATAAAAAAAAAAACAATATCTAAGGGTATATTTTTGTGATCACCATCATTATATCGTGAGGGTTGTACGATCGATGACTGACCTTCAAACTCTCAGAATTATTGAGCCGTTGGCCTCAAGGCTTAAAGGATTTATGAAGGTTCAGGAAGCAAGGGAAGTATGTCAAGATCGTAGCAGGTGGAGAACTGTGGTATCTGCCTACCCCGACGGGAACAAGGCGTGATGTTATGTATGTATGTATGTTGGCCTCTAACATAGCGCATAAACGACGACTCCCTTAGTAGCAGGGACCAACGGCTTAACGTGCCTTCTGAAGCACGGAATCATCTTACTTATAGAAAAGTGACTTTTGTTCAACATTGTTCCATGTGTTCCATTAATGGGCCGTTGAGAGCTAGGACCCCAACCCCTTTACCCCCAAAACATTACAACAACATTGCCTTAGCCTAGAACCAAACGTGCCGCCCGAAGCACGGAAAATGCTCAAATTCTGCCCACAGCAAATACTGCTTAACTTTCGTGGTCTGAAATCCTATCGGTCACTCACACTATCTTACCTCTACTATGTTCATTGACGTAAGAAAAACGCGCCCCCTGGCGTAGTTTCCAAAATCTTTGACTATGTTACATTACAAGGCAAAGATTGATCTTGAAACTGAAAAACTTTGACGACCTATTTGAAAATCGGGAAATAATATCTGGTTCTGACCAGTTAATAAAAAGCTTTTCAGTTTTATGGTTTGAGTAGGTTTTGAGTACCACAATCTAAATTTTTCACTTGTATAGTCAAGTCTATTAGGACGTACCTAATCCTATTTGAGCAATGCTCAATCTGAGTCCTGTAGTCAAGTCGCCAAATACCATTTAATTAATTATGATCTAATTATTCGCGTACCTAATCATATAAGCAAATCAAATCATGGACATTGATAATGGATTAGTATTTCACAGCTAGAATGAATACGTGCTTAACCGCTTGAACTCTCAGAACAATTATGGTACAGATGTCGAAGGCAAATTGTGAAATTCGCCACTTTACGTAATGCCTAGGCATTTTACAAAACAGCCACTAGCCGGCAGCTGTTCCGCGTAGCACGCTCGCTACGCTCGTCCGGCTCGCTTTTATTTTTTAGGGTTCCGTACCTCAAAAGAAAAAAACGGAACCCTTATAGGATCACTTTTTTGTCCGTCTGTCTGTCTGTCTGTCTGTCTGTCTGTCTGTCTGTCTGTCTGTCTGTCTGTCTGTCTGTCTGTCAAGACCCTTTATCTCACGAACGGGTAAAGGTATCAGGTTGAAATTAATACCATATATTAGGATCCATGAACCACACAAGATCTGAAAATTTTAATTTTTTACAACGACGCAATCAAAAGATATGGCATTTTATGTCCTCATCTCCATACATTTATTCAAAAATGAAAAACCTACAGGGTACTTCCCGTTGACCTAAAATTATGAAATTTGGCAAGAAGCTAGGTCTCACAGTACAAATAATGGGAAAAGTCTGATATCATTAAATATTACAACTTTTCTCACAACTAATGGTAACCAATTGTGGTGAGCTCCCGTTTCGAGAACATTAATATAAGGGAGGGGTCAAGTTGGATGGTTGCTGAGGCGATTTTTGTTTTAGTTTTATTTAAAAACGGGAACACTTACAAACTTGAAAATTGGTATGTTTATAGTGCATAGGCTATGAAATAACAACAAATAATAAAATTTGGTCAAGCGCGTGTCGGACTCAAAAAATCTAGCACATTAACTTACTGAAATTTCAACTAATACAATTATGTTTATGTGGTGGTACGGAACCCTCAGTGCGCGAGTCCGACTCGCACTTGGCCGGTTTTTTTTTATAAGGAGGCAGACGAGCGCACGGTTCACCTGATGGTAAGTGATCACCGTCGCCCATGGTCATCCGCAACACCAGGGAGGTCAGGTGCCCTGCCGGCCTTTAAGAAATTTGTAGGCTCTTAAAGGGTGCTTTGTTGTACCCGTCCGTCGTGCATTTTGCTCGCAAGATAACCTTATCCCGAACGGAATCAGTTTGGTTGGGTTTTCCTTAGGTAACGAACCTTATACGAGTATATGCACCAGTGATCTATACCCATTCACTACTTGCCGATACCGTTTTACAATTTGCCGGCTACGCAAAGATTGTAAGGTCAAAATGAAACAGTGAACATAATTTTAGCATGTTACTCAGACTATGAAACTGAACAACTTTCCCCGAGGAACATACGAGTAGTAATACGAAAAATATTTTTTAACTCCCACAGAAACTGCATCAGCTGATAGCGCATTTTGTATGGGAGGTAAAAATATGTTTTTTTTTAGTTTTAGACCTATGTTCCTTAGGAAAAGTTGTTTGACATTTAATTTCATGGGCAGTTTCTATCTTTTGAACTTGTGGTACCGTTTCTGTTACATCTTGTCTAAGTAGTCGCAATATCTTCACGTCCAAAATACCACAGTGTCTCAAAACGAAAGTCTTTGACCAGTGTGTGTTGCCAGTGATGATGATGACATATGGCACCGAGACGTGGCCGCTCACGATGGGCCTTATCAGAAAACTCAAAGTCACCCAAAGGGCTATGGAAAGGGCTATGCTCGGAGTCTCTCTGCGCGATCGAATCAGAAATGAGGAGATCCGCAGAAGAACTAAAGTAACTGACATAGCCCTGAGAATCGCTAAACTGAAGTGACAGTGGGCAGGGCACATCGCAAGAAGAACCGATGGCCGATGGGGCGTGAGGGTTCTAGAGTAGCGACCACGTACCGGAAGACGAAGCGTTGGCAAGCCCCTCACAAGGTGGACCCACGATCTGGTCAAGGTCGCGGGAAGCCGCTGGATGCGAGCAGCGCAGGACCGGTCGTCATGGAGATCTTTAGGGGAGGCCTATGTCCAGCAGTGGACGTCTTTCGGCTAGTAGGTAGTCACTATCCACTGCCTATAGCACCATCTTCCTTATTACGTACTTAGACAGAAGAGAGCAAAAGCTTGTTGCAACTCCAAGAAATAGGATGGAATGGCTCTTATTTCTAAAGCTGGTAGGGCTTTTGTGAAAAGTCCGCCTGGGGAAGTACCACCCACATGCATTTTCCTGCCGTGAAGCAGCAGTGTATGCTCTGTTGTGTTTCGGTTTAAAGGGCAAGGGAGCCAGTGAAATTACCGGCACATGAGATATACCATCTCAGTTCTCAAAGTGAGCAACGCGCCTGTGACCACTTACCATCAGGTGGCACACCTGCTCGTTTGCTCACTTGTGACATTAAAAAAACTATTCGAACCGAATCAGCGGCGATGGTGATGTTTTCAAGTCCTGACTGCTTACTCAAAGTCAAAGTATACTTTTTTCATATTAGGATTCTTTGATCACTTTATGACGTCAGTTAAACTAAAAGCTACGTCACGTCACAAACAAAGTGGCGCCATGAGGGAAAAAAGAGAAATTACTTCGCTTATGCTGACTCCATACGTGTTTCAGTGATCAACCTGAGCACATGCGTGGTGGTTCATGTGGAGTACTATATGCAACACGTCAGATCATTCTTCAAGGATCGCATGCCTTTTGATGTGGACAAGAATGGACTGGACAATAAGAAAGGTATGTCTAAAAACTGAGCTTCAGGGTCATTGTCCACAATGGCAATTTGTCAAATGCATGCAAGCTACAAATATATATAGGGTGACTTTTAATTAGTTCTTGATAGAAAAAGGTATGAATGTACTCATGATAATGAACAACTTTCCCCAAGAAACATAGGTCGAAATACGAAAATCAAGTTTTGACCTACCATAGAAACTGCATCAGCAGATAGCGCATTTTGTATGGGAGGTCAAATTTGGTTTTTCGCATTTCGACCTATGTTCCTTGGGGAAAGTTGTTCAGTATCATGAATACATGCATACCTTTTTCTATCAAGAACTAATTAAAAGTCATCCTATATAGTTACAAATATCGTTTACATGTTAATTCTGTCAATGTAATCTACTCCACATACAAGCGATGAAACAGTGACCTAACAATCTGTGGACTCCGGGTCACGCTTAAAATTCTATTTGCAGAATAAGTGGCAGAAGTCAACCTTGTTTCTTCTAGTAAATAGTCCTGATAAAATAGATCAATGGCAGGAAACAACTGCAGTTGTAAAAAAGTGATCAATGCTGTCGTCGTGCGGCGTACGTGGACAAAGTTTTGTTTATTCCTATGCAGGATGCATGCAAGATACAAGCAAGTGATTAATATCGCTAACGTGCGGATATTGTGTGGCGTACATGGACAGTGACCCTGAAAAGTATCAGGAAGCTTCAAAAGGATATCTTACGGTACTAACTAAGCTGTTACAAACTCAGGGTATTAAATCTTGAATACCACCGAGTGACAAAACGAGATTTTATAAATTGAATATTTAGAAATTCTTGAATATTACTTCGTGATAAAATATCACTTTTGAGCGAGTAGCAACGCGTGTCAAATCCGGGCTTGCGCGGAAAAGTCGTATATCTCCAAGATTTTGAGACTCCAGTTATTCAACTGTTTAAAATTGAACAAAAATATATGAAAATTAAGAATTATACATTTCTTTATTAAATAATATCAATCTTTACTTTTGAAAAGACAAATCAGTGATTTTGAATTTTTTGAGTGACATAATTTCATCCGATGATGGCTCCTACATCTGTAGTCACTGATGAGCAAAGAATAATATGTAGTGTTCTTCAGAATTAAAAAGGATATTATGGCGGACTCTATTCCATAAAATTAACAAATACCATTCTTTATTTTTAAGAATTTATTAGTAACCTTTTTAAATTCTACCTAGTCAACCTTATTTCTTACAGTAAACAGTCCTGATAAAATTGGTGGTGATTCGTTATACGTAATCTTCAGTTTCTCAAAAAGCAATAACGTTCTTGAATAGTAACGTAAAATATGTTTTTGCCAGATTAGGTACCTACCAAGGGTACCTAGGTAGTAACTTAAATCTGACCAACTCTACTGTAGTTGAAGTTAATGTATTTTACTCGTTACTCAGTATTATGTGATAAAGTGGATGATCGATCATGACTCAGAATTGGCATAATATCGTATAAGCTACACCTAAGCTTATTAAACATGCTCTAGGTATTGATGCCAGGTACACGCGGGCGAATGTCAATGGTAACACTGATTTTTGGGTTTTGAGGTATGCTGAGCTAAAAAATGAGGAGTAGGAGTGCGAATAGTTAATTGGCTCACCGCGTATCACTCATGCGCAGAAAATAATCATCAGCGATAGAGTTGTTTAAATCGGGCTGTTTTTAATTTCGGGTATTTGTAGCGTAGCACTGTTTCAGCTTATATTAGCTTTGTTACCATTACCACTTACTTGCTGCCGCGCGTACTATCGTGGCTTACCTAGATTATCCAGTAAACATTCACCTAAATTCGTATACTGGCGAGCGGGCGAGTGCAAACTACATGTTGTTAATAGCTAATTACTGAATACGGTCAGTACTCAGTAAACGCACAGAGAAGCTAGTTTTACTAATAGGGCTGTGTACCAAAACGGTTAATTATCACCCTATGACAGTAGTCTATCTCGACCACACATATAGATGTCAATTAAAGCTATACTGCTGTTAGGGTCATTTCTACCCATTTCGAAACGCGCCCTAGTTTACAAAATCAAAATCTTTTCAATGCATTTCTTTAATTGTATTAATTATTATTATTTTCAATGTGTATATATTTTACAAATTCAGACGTAAAAAAGTTTTCGCAAACAGGTATTCGCTGGCCTCTAGACGACCTACTTACTCTGAAACTTTCGTTAACAACTCTTAACGCTCTTAACAAATTCCTTAGAGGCCTCACGTTTTCGACGTCCACGGAAAAAATAAAAGAATAATTGCTATTGCCAGGGACGAACGGTCAAACAAAAGTAATAGAGCGTTTGAATTTAATTTAAATCTATAGAACTTTTTTTGGACCTGGATTATTAATTTACACAAAACATTATTTGCTATTATAAAATTTGAATAACCACACATCTAGCATGTGGAACGATCTTCCCCCTGCGGTTTTCTCTGGCAGTTACGACTTGGGGTAATTCAATAATAAATAATAAATAAATGAAATGAAATGAAATGAAATAAGCGGTTTAACAAATTTCTCAAAGGCTGGCAATGCATTAGTACACTCAACAGCACGTCAGTAGAAACACTTTTGGACCTTATGGCGTGGTAATAGACTTCAAAAAGTTTCTACCGACGTGCGGTTGACCGTAAACACGGCCGCTTATCGGTGGAAACACCTTTAGCGGGTGTCTAGTTTTGGGCATTTGTAGGTAGCGTAGCGCTGGGTCAGCTTATACTGGTTTTGTTTCTACGATCTTGCAGCCGTGCGTACCACCCCCCAGGTGTAGCAAGTGTCTATGGGCGGCAGTGACACTTCCATCAGTGAGCTGTCTGCTCGTTTGCCTGCTCTAACATAAAAAAGAAAACCAAATTCTTGAATTGCACTTGCTAGCTAAATTAGCTCTAGGAATTTAACTATTTAATATCACCGGGTGATAAAATATCACTATTAAGGCTCTAAATTCAAATTCACAATTTTTTAAAACAAATTCAACAATGAATAAAAGGATATGAAAATTAACAATTGTACACTACTTTAATTTAACGAATACCTTTACTTTTGAAAAGATAAATCTGTCATTTAAAATTATTTAAGTGAATTTTTATCAACCGGTAATTTTCAATAATTGGCTCGATTAGGTATATTGGTACTTCCCCTCCACATTATTCCAGCAAAAGCTAGAATTCTGGAGGGAGCTCCCTGTCCTGTAGTGGACGTTTCATGGGATGTTACGATGATGATGATGAGGTATATTAGCGAGCTAAATCAGCGTCATTTAAGGCTCCAAGAATTATACCACTCTTCTTTTTGTGTAAAATTCTGGGGGAACTTTGACTAAGTAATCAAGGAGGAAGCTCTCTTCTAACATTGCACTTACTATGGGATTTTATGATGTGGGGCCAAATCTCCCACAATAGCAAACCAAAGACTTTGTTTTTCTCAAAAAAATGTAGTCGGGTTAAATGTATTCTCCGAAGAAATTGGACCTCCTTTCTTTGCTCGGTATTCGCGTTAATTTGTAACTAAAGTACGAGTACTTCAATTTTTTCATCCGGAATTTCACCCAACACGTGACCAAACTTTGGCGTCTTTTGGGTTCTGACGTTGAACAGAAAACCCATTAAAAGTTTCACCATCGCCTCTTGTTTGTCGACTTGAAATAGAGATATTTATCACAGTACATAATGAGTATTTGGAAGAGAAAATGTTTACTTAAATTTTTTTCATTGGTTTCCGCGAGTACCTATTCAATTTTTTTACGGATTCACATTGTGCTCAATTTTGTTTATTTTATTCTGAGACAAGTGACTTTCTATTATTGTAAACGCTATAGAATAGAATAAAAATGTATGGGATTGACAGTAGCTGTCACGCAACATTTCGTTAGCTAATGTCAATCCCATACATTTTCATTCTATTCTACTAGCGTTTGCGATTGTTAGGCAAAGTAGTAAATGTGGAAATAAATGAACAGGATTTAAAAGACGTTTTCAGAATTAAAACATAAGGTAACTCAAACTCGACCATCATTGCAGACTTTACAAGCTTGATAAAGATAAGTTAGCTGTGGCTAGAAACAATAATAAAAAACTTTGGGGTGCTATAAATGAAATCACTAATTTAAAGAAGGATAAAGGGCTCCCAAAAGAACTTCTGACGACTAAACAAACCAAACAAGAATCTGTGGACGCAGTAAATTACTTTTTTGCTAGTATTGGTACCGAGTTAGCTGATAAAATACCAAGAGGTAAAGGCTTAATTCCTATCATAAAAACAGACCCTCCAAATATAAATTCTTTTGTGCTTCTTGACACCTCCGAGGAGGAAGTAGAACGACTCATTCTTAATTTGAAGGAAGACAGTGCGCCAGGAGCAGATGGGATCTCAGCTAAGACACTTAAATCCGTAGCAAAATATATAGTTCCTCCGCTCACGGTCCTCTTTAACCGTTGTATGTTAGAAGGTATATTCCCGGACGCCCTAAAAAAATCAATTGTTGTACCAATACACAAGGATGGAAAAAGAGACTGTGTGAACAATTATCGGCCAATATCACTTTTGCCATCAATTTCAAAAGTTTTTGAAAAAATAATAAATCTGAGATTAACAAACTTTCTTGAATCAAAAAACATTTTATCTGAATCTCAATATGGCTTCCGTAAAGGTAAATCTACAGAAGACGCAGTACACACTTACGTAAACTTTATAACTAGAAAACTAGACAAACGCGAAAAATGCATAACTATATTCTTAGACTTAGCCAAAGCGTTCGACACGGTCTCTTTTCCCATCCTTCTGCAAAAATTAGAGTCTCTGGGCATAAGAGGATTACAACTCCAGTTGTTCAAAGACTACCTCACAAATAGAACCCAGCGTGTTAAAATAGGTGATGAAGTCAGCCAAGAGTTACCGATCAATTTTGGCGTCCCACAGGGGAGTATACTAGGCCCAACGTTATTTTTATGTTATATAAATGATCTATGCAACATGAAACTAACAAACTGCAAAATAATGACTTATGCAGATGACACGGCTCTATCCTTCTATGGTTCCTCATGGGATGAGGTTTTTCTACATGCGCAGGAAGGTTTTAACACAGTGATTCAGTGGCTTAATATAAATTCGTTGACTCTGAATACAAAAAAAACTAAATTTATACCTTTTTGTTTGAAAAACCCTCCATATCCTAAAGACTCCTCATATCAGATACTAGCACATAATTGTTCTTCTTATGGTACTCCAGAATGCAGATGTCCTGGTATTGAAAGTACTACCTCAATCAAATATCTTGGTGTCACGATTGACAGTAACCTTGCGTTCACAGAACACATAAGAAATATGTCACAAAAGATACGCAAACTATCTTATGTTTTTCGACAACTACGACATGTAGCTGATATAAAGCTTCTAAGAAATGTGTACTTAGCCTTATGCCAATCGGTACTATCATACTGTGTCCTGGCTTGGGGCGGCGCTGCAAAATCGCACATGATTGAAATTGAAAGAGCACAAAGATTAATTTTAAAAGTTTGCTTTTCCAAGCCACGCCTCTATCGCACAAACTCACTATACAAGGAATGTGAAGTCCTCACAGTGAGACAACTTTTTATCCTTTCACTCCTGTTACGCAAGCACTCTGAACTTACCTTTTCGCCAAATCACGAAAATGTACATAAGCGACGAAGTTTCTTAGTTTGCGACATCACGCGAATCTCATCATCCTTAGCACAGAGATCTTATGTTTCTCTTAGTGGGCGCCTGTACAATCAAGCTAATAAGTTACTCTCGATCTACCCTATGACCAAAAACTAATGCAAAAGGACAGTTATTAAATGGCTCTTAACTTTAGAATATGATGATACTGAAAAATTGCTGACCGTTACAAAGTAGGGTTCAAATATAAAGATAAAACAAAATTTTTGTTGCACAGCATTCACATAGTCACATCTCACATACCCAAACACTCTTGCATACACAAATAAACAGATACACACATCAATTCACTCACACAGAACGTTTTGGCCTTAAAACTTACTGTACTTTAAACTTTAAGTTTGAACATCTATCCGAGTGGTGAGACCAGGAGATCTATAGCACAGGGTCTACCTAGTTTAGGCTCCTGTCTCTCACTATTTTCAGATTTTAATAATTACAAGATTATATGTACTTAGCTGTTAAATATGTTAAAAATCTGTAGTGAGAGAAAATAAACACATTTTTTTTATTTATTTTTTTATTGTAGAAAGCCACTTGACTCAGGGCCCTTACTTTTCCCGACGTTTCGACTAAGTTGCATCAGCCGTGGTCACGGGCAAGGATAATAAAAAAAAAATCGTGTTTCGACCCATGTTCCTTGGAAAAAGTTGTTCAGTTTCGTGGACAGAACTTCTTAAAATATATCTGGGGTATAATAAAAAAGTGTGCTAAAATGCAGTGCATCCATGACAAAGTTCAAGAAGTTTAAAAAAGTATTTAGCGGCTCCCTAAGTTCACAATCAATATGTAGTGTTACCATCCCTTACAAACAAAACAACTCAAAACTGCAATAGTCACTTTAACCAACACCTACGGTCGATCCGAGTAGTCCTTGATGACTGCTCCTCTGACCTCATGGGTATTGACGTCGTGGTTCCTCAGGGGTCTGTTCTCTCTGCGACTCTTTTTCTGCTACACATCAACGACCTACTTGGTCCTGGTATTGTTGGGTACGCAGATGACAGTACTGTTGTCGAGAGATATATGTCTATTATAGCGCAAAAGCCAGCAGTGACGAGATACGTTCTTCAAGAGGCCATGGTAATTTCAAATAGGAATATACATCTCCACCCCTATAAGATGTGAAAGCCAAATAAAAAAAAATCCTTAAATAACATAAACTATATTTTATTCAATTCAATTCGATGACTTAACACTTTATTTGCAGCCGTATGTATTTACTATTGTATTTAACAAGTACTCGCTAGCTCTATCGTAGTATGTAGTATCGTTATCGGACTCATGTGAACTATTAATTTACTACATGTTTACTACAACCGTTGATAGTCTGCATTTCAACCAGTTGTACTTAGGTTATACAAGGAAGAAGTATTGTGAGCTAGAAAAAAATATTATAGGATTTTAATGTAACAATTTGACCTTGAGCGGGTCTCTGTAGAGTGGCGTTTGTAGCGTAACGGCGCTAGTTCAGCTTATAGTATTGGTTTTTCTTTTTTTTGTAGTCGCTTAATTACTTGCTGCCGTACGTACAGTCAAGAGAACTTCAAGTCTGACATATTGAACTTTGTACCATTCTTAATTCAATAGCTTTAGAAGCCAAAGTCGCGCTGCGAGTTGTTTGTACAGTCAACGACAGGTCAAGCTTGACACTCTCAGCGTGACTGTAGCCCGTAATTTCATTAAAAAGAACGGTACAAAGTCCAATGTGTCAAGCTTGATATGTTCTTGACTGTACTTAAAGAAATATCTCCTGGATTTTTTTCATAAATCCAAATGTTTCGAATGTCGCAAATAAAATTGATTTTTTTTTCCTAAAAGAAGGAATAATGTAATAATGCTAACCATCATCTAATCGTTTCTTGCCAATTTTATTAGAAGTTTAAGCAATAAATAAGGACAGACCTTAGAGTCTAAATATTTTTTGTCTAGAATTCATCCCTCAAGTAGGTAAAACTGAGGGATGAAAATTTGTAAGAAAATCCTACAGTTTTCTCATCGAATTTATCTAAAATTTGGATTTCAATTAATGAAAAAAACCGGTCAAGTGCGAGTCGGACTCGCGCGCCGAGGGTTCCGATATACCTATAGTCTTTTTGGAAGCAATAAAGTCCATTTTCAGGACCGCAAAACTAAATTTGTTTGTAAAGGTTTTTTGCAGATTTCTGAAAAACTGTGCAACTTAGAAAGATCGTTTTATTTTTGCTGTAAAGTTTATATAAACTTCTGTCAACTGTAATTAATTCAGATTTTTCCTTACTCAAACTTCGGAGATAAGGGGGGGGGAATGGTATTTTTCTTGACATTTTTCATCATAACTTTAAAACTAAGAAATTTAAAAAAATACAAAAATATATTTTAAAATGTACAAGTAAAGCCCTTTCATATGATACCCCACTCGACCTAGTAGCGACAATTTGAAATTTGGCCCCCCCTATTTTGGCCCCCTTTATATTAATAATCATACTTTTTTCAAAATTTTTTCTTGTGCAATTAAGTTGGGCAACTATATTCTAAAACTATTCTAAATTTCAGGTTGATAGCATAAGTGGTTGCTGAGATATAGAGGTGTGACAGACAGACGGACAGACAGACAGAGCGGCACCATAAGGGTTCCTTTTTTTTACCATTTTGGTATCGGAACCCTAAAAAGAGAAAAGACACACGTATTTCAGCATTTTTGAAAAACCACACCGCAATATCACCCCATTGGGGGATGATTTTTCAAATTAGGGAAGAAAGTTTATATGTAAATCCTAGAGTTTTGACATAAGATTATTAACTATTTGGCTTTGAGCTACTGAAAATAAAAGAAACAAGTGTATCAGCATTTTTCAAAAATCATCTCCCAAGGCATGTAATGTTGTATGAAAATTGACCAGTTTTTACATGAGATGCTTGAAAATCTAGATTAAAGCTATTATAATAAAAAAAGAAACTCGCATTTTTTTCAAAATCGTCCCCAAAGGAGGTGTACCGGGGAACCCGTAATTAAGTTTATACACTTGCATACCTACAGTAGAAAGTCCAAGCGAGCGAAGCCGTGGAAAACAGCAAGTAAGTAATATTCTTCCCTTAAGGTGATCTGTGACGGCCAGCTTAGACCCGAACGCAACTAGATGGAGCCACTGCTGCTAATATAAAGTTTTATTTTTTAATGCAATAAGTACCAACTATATATGTGCAAAAAGTTGATTCGCGTAAATTCCAACAAGTGCAACTTCAACGCCTAACAACAATTTCGATAAGAAAAATATCTCCATATGTCCACTAAAGTCAATTACTCTCGTCAGTCCGTGTTTATATGAGTTCGATCACTCACACAAAGCACAACCGTACAGTTTTGACCGCACGCCCACCATCGTAATATTGAACCAAAAATTACTAACAAAAATAGTACTTTCAGTACATTTACTGTATTTTGGTATTAATTAACGAAAAATTTAACTAAAAATAGCAGTATTCGTTCTTTTTTCAACAGAATTTTATGTCCCGCGTAAGAATGCAAGTAATTTGAATTTTTGTATGGAAAACGGATCACCTTAACATGAGCATTAACCTTCAATGTCGGCCGCTACTGGCTGTTAAATACGGCATTAACTAATTAACAGCTACAACAACTCCAACAAAAGGGAGCTTAGTAAAAAACATAAAATTAACAGTGCCACGGAGGAACCATTACTGGCACTTTCTGTTATGGAGGTAGCTATTTAGGTTTTAATCGTGTTCTGTTCTTGCAAGGGACTACTAAAATGTATGGATTCTCGTCAAGTTCAAGTTAGGACTAATAAATAAATATTAGGTATTGCTACAGTTTTTCCGGTAAAATAAGTTTTACTAGGTACTAATTATAATTTAACTTTAAAAGACGTTTTTAGCAACTAGCAGTCACCTCCATATACAATGTTAATTTTCATTGATTTACTTCCGAAGCATATATGTTTCTACTTGTAAATAAGTAGCTTTCCCAAAAAAATAAATTACTCCAAATTAAAATTTCTTCTTGCCGTACAAAATCAGTCGATCATTGTGATTATTATTAATTTAGTAAGGAGTGTCAAAAAATCATTTTTAGTAATATTTTGTTTATTTTTAGGGTTCCGTACCTCAAAATAAAAAAACGGAACCCTTATAGGATCACTTTGTTGTCCGTCTGTCTGTCTGTCAAGACCCTTTTTCTCACGAACGAGAAGAGGTATCAGGTTGAAATTGATAACGAATATTAAGGTCCATAAACCACACAAGATCTGAAAATTTAAACTTTTTACAACGATGCAATCCAAAGATATGGCTTTTTATGTCCTCATCTCCATACATTTATGCAAAAAAGCAAAACCTACAGGGTACTTCCCGTAGACCTAAAATTATGAAATTTGGCAAGAAGCTAGGTCTCACAGTACAAATAAAGGGAAAATTGAAAAATCATTAAATATTTCCATTTTTCTCACAACTAATATTAACCAATTAAGGTGAGCTCCCGTTTCAAGAACTTTTCTATAAAAGAGGGGTCAAGTTGGACGGTCGCGTAGTTTTTAAAATCAAAGAGCAAAAGCTTTTAGTATATCCTATGGTGGATAGGTACGGAACCCTTAGGGCGCGAGTCCGACTCGCACTTGGCCGGTTTTTTTTTTCGGAAAATTTTTGCCTTTTTCCTCAACAAAATCACTGGGCTTCTAGAGTAAAACCACGAAATTTTACCTTGTCATACCTTGTATACTCTTTAAGGCTTTAATTAAGGTTACCACCGTTCAGTGCCGGCCACTGCTGACTGCTGGCTGGTTATACCCGACATTAACTGCGACATTAACTAATTAACAGCTCCAATAAGCACCAATATCGAGCCAATGTGCTTCATAAAGGAACAGCGAGGTTAACTGTTTTATGCGCTCGTTACTTGTATACAACGAGTTATTGTTTATTGTCGTCGTGTAGATTTTTACAGAAAGCTATGCTTGCTATACCTGGCTTGCGGGCACAGTTGGTAGTGACTGCTCTCTGAGCCGTAGGTCGCGGGTTCGATTCCTGCTCAGAGCACACATAAATTGTGTGATGAATTGGAATATATTAGAACCTATGTTATCTATTTATGTACATATAATCTGCTTCCCAAGGCTTTGCATAGTTTGGGGTTAGGTGATTTATAGCGTGTAATTTCCGATATTTAGGTATATACTAAACTGAGCTATTACAGAATTAAGTCATACATTGGCCAGGTTCGTGTCGAACCATACGCAATGTAGGGTTCCGTAGCAAAGTTACTTTAAGAATTATTATTGTTTTTGATTTTTTCATAAACATTTTTCCTCCTAAGGACCCCGGGACCAACGAGGTCCGGCGACCAATTTTGCAACTTTTACTCCTTAACTTGTAAAGCCTTCTCAGCTGTGATAGTTTTCCTTTTAATTTCATCGTATATAGGTACTAGTAGAGCCTACTGTAACACGAAAAACGCTCGAGTTGTGTTATCAGTGGCGGTCACCCATCCAGGTTCAGACCACGTCCAACGTCCTTATCATTGTTATAGGTAGTACTTATACTCATTAACTCATTTGTTCCAGAGAGCCCGAACTGTAGCAGAAATTCAGTAAAATCAAACAGATGTATGCTAAGAAAAAGATTAATCGTAAGTTCTATTTCTTCTAGAAACTTTTACTTTATTCGGTCTCAGTCAATGTGCCCTTTCCCGACCTCTGGCCTTTAAAGCCACTACGTCCTTTTTTGTGATTTGATTATTAGGAGCTAGTAGTTAGTAATATTATTAGGTATTATTAAAGAAACTAATGTTGATGATATTTAAAGCCTTAGGTATTTTATCTCGCTACTATTGCTAGTCCGTTTAAACCAACCCGCGGGCGAAGCAACGCACCAAATACAGGGTGTTAGGAAAGGCCAATTTTTTTTTTTCATTTCCCAAACACGTTTCTTTGGGAAAGTTTTTTTTTACAAGTGAGCAAAGGAGCAGGTGGGCCAACTGATGGTAAGTGGTCACCCACCACCGCCCATAGCATCACTGTCTTATTAATGGCATATTTTGACACTAATAAGACAGCAAAGCGCGTTGCTCACTTTGAGAACTAAGATGGTATGTCTCATGTGCCGGTAATTTCTCTGGCTCCCATACCATTCAAACCGAAACACAGCAGTGCAAACACTGCTGCTTCACAGCAGAAAAAAGCAAGGGGGTGGTACTTCCCCAAACGGACTTTCCACAAAAGCCCTACCACCTTGAAAATTGTTCAGTTTCGTTGACTGAGCACGCCCTTTTAGTTTTCGGTACACCGTCCCCTACACGTTAAAGTACCCTCGACGAGCATGATGAAAGTATAGGAAGCAAAGGAAGTAAGTATGTCAAGATCGTAGCAGGTGGAGGACTGTGGCACAGTAAATATATAAGCTAAAGCAGTATGGAAACTCCTAACAAACGTGCAAAACTGGCGCACTTACACATGCGCACACCGCTACAGGAAAATAAGCAGTTTTCGCGCTGAAGTAAGTCCTGGGTGCCAAAACCATAATACAAACAAATAGGTAAGTACATATAGGGTCCCTTTATAGGGTCCCTGTCCTTGTGCGATAAAAGGAGACTAAGTATCTTAATCTGCCCTTGCGTCATAAAAGGCGACTAAGTGTCTTTATTTACCCTTGCGTGATAAAAGGTGACTAAGTGTCTTCATGTGCCCTTGTGTCATAAAAGGCGACTAAGTGTCTTTATCTGACCTTGTGTTAAAAAGGCGACTAAGTGACTTACCCTTTCCTTGTATCGTAAAAGGTGACTAAGTGTTTCGATCTGCCCTTGTGTGAAAGAGGTAACTTTACCTAAAAGGCGCCTAAGTGGCTTAACCTTCTGACTTAACATTTTATGCAAGACTATCTGCTAAATTTAATTTTATCTTTAATTTGACACGATCTGGAGTCCCAGGACCATAAAATTGAATAGTTTTCCCCTAGGTCGAAAAACGAAAAATTTTCCCCCCCATACAAAACGCGCTATCGGCTGACGCAGTTTCTAATGCTAAGGGACATAAAAATATTTTTTTTCGTATTTTGACTTCTTACGGAAAGTTGTTTAATTTTACGGTCCGAAAACATGCTGAAAGGAACACAGTTGATAGAAGCACCCAATATTTGAGTTCATCATACTATTCTAATTACAAAACTTCTGGGTTACAACCCTGACGCTCCGACGCAGAATAGTTCTTTTTTCAAAAAAAGGCCCAAGTTTCCATACTGCTTTAGCTTATATATTTACTGTGAATGTGGTGTCTGCCTACCGCGACAGGAAAAAGGCGTTATATTATGAATGTATGTCAAGGGGGTGGTACTTGCCCAGACGGACTTTCCACAAAAGCCCTACCACCTTGAAAATTGTTCAGTTTCGTTGACTGAGCATGCCCTTTCAGTTTTCGTTACACCGTCCCCTACACGTTAAAGTACCCTCGACGAGCATGATGAAAGTACAGGAAGCAAAGGATGTAAGTATGTCAAGATCGTAGCAGGTGGAGGACTGTGGTGTCTGCCTACCGCGACAGGAAAAAGGCGTTATATTATGAATTTATGTCAAGGGGGGTGGTACTTGCCCAGACGGACTTTCCACAAAAGCCCTACCACCTTGAAAATTGTTCAGTTTCGTTGACTGAGCATGCCCTTTCAGTTTTCGTTACACCGTCCCCTAAACGTTAAAGTACCCTCGACGAGCATGATGAAAGTACAGGAAGCAAAGGAAGTAAGTATGTCAAGATCGTAGCAGGTGGAGGACTGTGGTGTCTGCCTACCGCGACAGGAAAAAGGCGTTATATTATGAATGTATGTCAAGGGGGTGGTACTTGCCCAGACGGACTTTCCACAAAAGCCCTATCACCTTGAAAATTGTTCAGTTTCGTTGACTGAGCATGCCCTTTCAGTTTTCGGTACACCGTCCCCTACACGTTAAAAGTACCCTCGACAAGCATGATGAAAGTACAGGAAGCAAAGGAAGTATGTCAAGATCGTAACAGGTGGAGGACTGTGGTCTCTGCCTACCGCGACAGGAAAAAGGCATGATATTATGAATGTATGTCCCCTACACCCAGTATAGCCGCGGATTCTAATAAAGCCTGCTTCTTATTCTTTGCACTTTTAGTGTATCCTCGGGGTTTTCTGCATGGGTCGCGGGGTGCCACTGACCGTGCTGCTGTACTACATCCTGGGACTGACGACATTCGGCATCGCTCGCTCCAAGCAGCCTGTTGAAATCTTCAATATTATCGTGTTCCCGCTGGAGTTCACTACTACGGGGGGATTGGAGCATGTAAGAGATAAGGCCCGCTGGTATACCTAATACTTATACATCATCATATCAGCCGAAAGACGTCCACTGCTGGACATAGGCATAGCAGTACCTGTTGTGTCGTTTTTCTTAATCTATGTTTTGTGTGTTCTTCTCATTTGTACAATAAATAATTAAATAAATAAATAAATACGCCTCCCCTAAAGATGACGACCGGTCCTGCGCTGCTCGCATCCAGCGGCTTCCGGCGACCTAGACCAGATCGTCGGTCCACCTTGTGGGAGGCCTGCCAACGCTTCGTCTTCCGGTACGTGGTCGCCACTCTAGAACCCTTACGCCCCATCGGCCGTCAGTTCTTCTTGCGATACAGGGTAGTAATTTGACTGGTTTTGATAGGCTGATAGCGCATTTTGTATGGATGGTCAAATTAGGTTTTTCGTATTTCGACCTATGTTCCTTGGCAAAAGTTGTTCAGTTACTGATCCCGCCCAGATCAGCACCCCTGATCAGCTATGTATGGCACACAATCAAATTAACACCCTGTATTTGTCCGTTGTAGGTAATATAAAATCGAAATCACAAAATCCTTTAGGAAAAGCTGTTCGTCGAAGTTACCTCCGCCGCACCAACTAGGACTGCTACGTTGTTGTTCAGGTTTTTCTTCTGAACATCATAAATGTAATCGCTTTCTAAAAGGGTGGAGGGGATAGTTATGACTTCATCAAATTTAGTGTGGGATTTTAAAAAATCTGCTTGAAACCTAACGTGTGAATGAAAGGGCTTTATGAGCTGATCCTAAAAATATGTTGACACCATATGATAGCTCTTTTATATTTAAATCAAATAAATTATTATGTCATAATTTATTAATATAAAGTACTTAAGTCATAATAAAGTCAAATACATTAAACCAAAAAAATATTAAATTATTTAGTTAATTAATATTATTAATATTTAATTATATTTATTAAATAATAAATTATTTAAAAATATTTTGATGTACTCTTTTCCAGGTGGAGTGCTACGTCCGTATCCTCTACGGAATATACGTCGAAGGAGCCATGGTAATTCTGGCATGCTCACTGGCCACCTTACGACGACATTGCAGCAGTTCGGCAAATAATATGGCTGAGCGCTACAGGCTATTTGCTAGCGAAGATACTTTACGGAAATAGTAAAACTCCTCGTAGGTACTTTCCACCAGAGCTGTGCGAGGGAGCTAAGCTGTAAGCTGGAAAATGCAAACCAATAAGAATGCTCCATTTGACAGCGCATTTGACAAGCTAGGAAAATGGAGCGATCCCATTGGTTGGAATTTTCCAGCTCACAGCTTAGCTCCCTCGCACAGCACTGATGGACAACCAGCCTAAAGTACGTAAAACTTACGGCTTTTCAACTACTTTTTGAAAGTTCAACAAGAGGGCGCTGATTAGCTTTGGGAAAAAGTTTATACAGGGTTTACACCTTTATGTTTTGTAGTAGCCTTTAATTTGGTGTCTAGATCTTAGAAGCTGCAATCTCCAGGTCAGTCAGTTTAATTGCTGCTGTCAAATGTACCTACAATTTTACTCTTGGATGCAGAGCTGGCAACGGATCGAGTTGATTAATTAATTTATATAACAACGAAACCACCCTAGTTAGTAATAGCCTGAGAGCCCTATTTTACTGTATGAAGATTCAACAAAAATTCGTATCAGCATTTATTTTTCGTCAAAAATTAGATTAGCTGGTCTATAAAATAATTCATTAGTAATCCACCTAAATTTACGATTTAAAAAAATTATAATAAAGGTATTATAAATTCCACAAAAATGGGCAAAAATGCTATAAATATTATTTACTTTACATTTGATTAACTTTATTAATATCGTTTTTTTAAGTATATAATCCTCCTATATATTTGTTAAAGAAAAACAATTAAACCTAAAAAAAATTTTACGTAAATCTCAAAGTTGCATTAGACCTATGATAAAAATTCTATCAGATTAGTTCTTCTATGCTTTTGTTTCATTAACGTCCCTTAACATATAGTGTACTAAATCCAACAAAAAAACAATATCGAAATTGAAACCACCAGAAATTGAACCTTCCAGTTTGAAATTTGAGTGGATTCAAAAATATAGTCACTTAAAATCGCGTTTAAAGGCCGTTTACAAAAATTTGGCCCGATATGAATTTTTTCCTTAAATAATAGGATAATTCTTAGGGTATAATAAGCCCTACTACCAATATTCATAGATCCAGGCGCCTGCCAGCTGTGCGTTGGTGGGTGTGGGAGTGGTGGGGCAGCAAAGGTGTTGAAAACAGATGGCTCTATATTTGGTTATAATCTTTTTTGTTTTTTAATTAGCATTAATTTGGGAAATTGATTGTACAAAATTTTTAATTATTTCATTTCTATAATTATTAAGCCAGTGTTTGCTACGCCTAGTTCAGGCATCAAGTGAGATACCTAAGTTAGTTTAAGACCTATATTGTACCATTTGAAAGCAAATAAATATGAATATGAATATGGTAATATAGCTAGTAATTCAATTGCCGAATCATCACAGGCTGTCTGAAACCTACTCCAGAGAAAATGTTGCATATACTAGCAGGAATTGCGCCACCAGTTGTACGGCGCCAAGTAGCAGATTCCATTGAACGAGCCAAATTAGAAAGACGATAGGCACCCCATGCACAACCATCACCAAGTAAAGCAGAGGTTGAAAAGCCGTAACAGCTTTTTTAAATCCTCAAAGCCACTTGTCGGCGAACCATCCACAGAGAGGTGTCGGTTGTGGAAAGAGGAGCACTCACTCGCCGAGTTTATTCAGCCAGCAGAAAGCCTCCCCCCTGGACATGACCTACCCAGACCGATCTGGAAGTCTTTAAACAGACTACTGACACAGGTTGGTCGCTGCAAAGACAGCATGTGTATGTGGGGTTTCACCGACAGCTCCAATAATAAATGTGAGTGTGGTACCTCCCCACAAATAATGGAACACGTAACCTCCTGTCCGGCATGTCCCGACACATGTACGCGTGATGACCTTTTTAAAGCCACAAATGACGCAGTAAATGTGGCAACGTTCTAAGCTACAATTTTTTTTTTTAATTAATCGACACGCTAAGAAGAAAAAGAATTAAATTCTAATATATAACATTGGCAGGCAGGTAGATAAGTAGAGGCAAGTGCTGAAAAGCCAGTTTTTCTTGTATAATCTTTAACAAAGCCCCCTAATAGATGAAGCTGCAGGGTTTCTAAAACGCGCTATTCTTAAGAAATGCTAGAAAACGAATTTTCCCAGACATGAGACCTAGCACCCGTATAGCAAATATCTGCTACCAACGCTGATTAGCGCCACCATCGATACTTTAATGAAACTAGTTGACAAATGTCAAACTTTTTAAGCTTTTATCGAGCATAGATCTTCAATCTCGATCGATGTCAATAAAACGTAAATAAAAGACCTGTATGTAATTCAATTTGTTATTTTATTTATCTACGCTCCTACGGACTAGTCAACGGCTATGTACAGTTTATATTTTTTTATGTAATATTACATAAGAACATATTTTTGCAGCAACAATACAAACATTTTGAGTCTATATTCGTGACAGGCTTTTTATACATGTACTATTATTTTAAAATATTTATCACAGAATTGAAACAATTCAAAACGAAGATAATCGTAGAAAGTTAGACAATATTTTCATTGCAAAACAAAATAAAAATTCAAAACAAAATTATAGTCTTACTAAAATTAAATTGATACAATTTATTTAACTAAAGATCGTGTAGTAGGGAACTATACTTTCTACAAAAATAAAAATGATGTAATTTTGACTGTTGTTTCTAAAATTGGAATATTTTGTAACGATATCCAAAAAGGAACACATTGCTGATACGCACATTTAATAGAAAACATCAAAATTTTATCCTAATTTTCTTTCATAATTTGATAGCGAAAATATGGCAAAATCATGTAAAACTCAAATTTTTCTTTACTTTTTCACCACTATGTGTTTTGATATTATGTATCAATCAAGTATCAATACCTAAAACGTATAAAATATAACTAATGGCGTACCAACAACATTTAAAACAGATCTCGGCAGCTCACCAATCATTAATTCACAATCAGATGACAAATTAGACAGATAAGTTTATAATGTTTTCTTACATGCGAACTTAAAGTGGTTACTTTCAAGCCGCTAAGTGAACCAGAATTCGCTTTCTTACTGCATCGGAACAAAAAATTTTACACACACCATGGCCCGAAATAAAAAACTCAAGATACTCCATTTATCGCCTCCGTCGACAATACACGTCCTGAGCGCCCGTTCCACATATCCCTACTGGTCTATCCCCACTGGTAGAAAAGAACGGATTTTTTTTCCTCTTTGTTCTACAAGGGGGATACACGGAATTTTTACTTCCACTTATAGAAGCTCTAACACATTTTCAATGTGATGATACCATTTTCCTAAATTATTATAACAGTACAGATAAGTGGAAGTAAAAATTCCGTGTATCCCCCTCGTAGAACAAAGTGGAAAAAAAATCCGTTCTTCTCTACCAGTGGGGATAGATCAGTAGGGATACGTGGAACGGGCGGTCCTGAGGCTTTATTAACTTTTGCGATCTAAGTACACCAAACAGCACGTCAGTAGAAACGCTTTGGACTTTATACAATGGTAATAGAGTTGCAAATGTTTTCATCGACGTGCGGTTGACCGTACGTAGACTACGTAGTCTACTATTTACATTATGGGTAAAAATACGAAATTTTGTTTTTTTAGTTTCTGACACTAGGATCTATACAAAATTTTACATTTTGATATGAAATAATTTCGTCTATTTTGGTCCTTAAATGACCGATGTGATATGAAAAATAAGCAGCCGAGAACTGACATTTAGTCCGTTTTTCTTAAATCTTACGATTATTTACAGATTGCGGCAAACCAAAGTTTAGTTGCTCAACATCTCAAGACTAAAATCAAAGTCTGAGAAAAAACCCCAGATCAGTCCCTAAGAACATACAAGTAACATAAAAAATTTATTTCTCTCACCCGAGGACGTCTGCTATCTTGTAAAGTCCCCGACTATGATTCGTGGTTTGTCCACAGACGCGTCGTTGAAATTACTTAGCAACTTTAAGTTTAACCTAAACCAAAATCAGCAACTGCTAGATAAAGATGTGCTAATCGGCTTATCGTAAGACACTGTAAAAACGGATTATAGATTGGTTTTCTATTCCTATCCTTTACTACGGTTCGCTTTGAGGTCATCACTCTCTGGGGCTTCGATAGACTTCTTCTCTTTAAGCGCCTCCTTCACAGCATCCACCATGTCCTGATCAATCGCCACTTTCTTACCTGTGAAACGAGCCGCCATCTTTAAAAAATACTAGCAACAAGTTTTATTTACTTTGGCAAAGAAGTTGTGAAAATACACGCGACTTTTTTACGCCTTAAGAGATGTTTCACATGGCAGACTGAGATAGCAACACTGACTGATATGTTTTCAGCCATTCTCGGGTCGCACGCTCGACTAGACGTATTTTCCAAGCATTTGTGCCGCTCATTTAGTGTAATTAATATATGTAGTTTCTAAAGTCTTTTCTTCATATTCACGGCAGATTGTGGTGTTAGGTGAATAAATACTATATGGAATTTCGTAGTGTTATTCATTTCCCTGCCTGACTCGACCAACGTCGTCGGCGACCATATGCGCCTCCTAACGTAGCCAGCTCATTTGGTGATGCGTGCTAGAATTTCTATTACCTGTTATTTTATTTTTTTTATTCATTTTATTAAAAATTTGGATCATAAAAGTCTTGAATCGCACTTGAGAGAAAGCTAAATAAGTTCTGTCCAAAAATCGTAAACTTCATGTCAATTGTAGGTAAGGTTTACTGTTTTCTGGCCTGGCAGCCGGCTGTAAGTGGGCTTTATGTTAAGAAAAACTAAAAAAACTGTAAAAACCTTAAGTAATTGAAATTTTGTTACATCTAACGATATAATGGCATACATACTATCTCACTGATAACTTACATCAGGTAGTGTTTTAATTTTGGTTCTTCACAGAATACTTATTAATACGGTGAGTAATTAATATAATAACGTACTGATGGTAATTAATAAATTAATTTACACTAACCAAGTCTACCACTTGAACTCTACACTAAGATCACACTACACTACTCAAAAGTTGTCTCTGAGACTTACAAAATTTTTCTTCAGTCATTGCACTTGATTTTATATTTCTTCACCTATAAGGAAACACTAAAATCATTCAAAGTTGGTTGCAGGCGAATCGGTCATAACGAAATCTAAGTTGGGCCCATAGCAACTGGAGGTGCTGCACCTTTATCACTCACAAACAGTGGTACGCTTCTCGAAAATTCAAATTACTAATACAAGAGTCTACACAGGGTGTAAAAGGGCATCTTCCATAAAATTGAAACTGTGTATGACCATTCTGAACCATTTTCCCGAGAAAACATAGGCTGTAATATAAAAAAAACCGGCCAAGTGCGAGTCGGACTCGCGCACTGAGGGTTCCGTACCACCACATAATCATAATTGTATTAGTTGAACTTTCAGCAAGTTACTGTGCTAGATTTTTTGAGTCCGACACGCGCTTGACCAAATTTTATTATTTGTTGTTATTTTATAGCTTATGCACTTTATACATACCAATTTTCAAGTTTGTAAGTGTTCCCGTTTTTAAAATAGAACTAAAACAAAAATCGCCTCAGCGACCATCCAACTTGACCCCTTTCTTATATGAATGTTCTTGAAACGGGAGCTCACCACAATTGGTTACCATTAGTTGTGAGAAAAGTTGTAATATTTATTGATTTCAGACTTTTCCCATTATTTGTACTGTGAGACCTAGCTTCTTGCCAAATTTCATAATTTTAGGTCAACGGGAAGTACCCTGTAGGTTTTGCATTTTTGAATAAATGTATGGAGATGAGGACATAAAATGCCATATCTTTTGATTGCGTCATTGTAAAAAATTTAAATTTTCAGATCTTGTGTGGTTCATGGATCCTAATACATGGTATTAATTTCAACCTGATACCTTTACCCGTTCGTGAGATAAAGGGTCTTGACAGACAGACAGACACAGAGACAGACAGACAGACGGACAACAAAGTGATCCTATAAGGGTTCCGTTTTTTTCTTTTGAGGTACGGAACCCTAAAAAGACCGAAAAATAACTACATGACATCGAATTTTGGATGAAAGTAAAAGAATTTGGTTCCTTACGGAGTCAAAAGTCCAAACTCAAGATTTATCAGAGAGCAATGGAACGTAGCATCTTGGTATCGAACGGATCGACCGAGTACGGAATACTACGCTGCGTTCCAAGACAGCTGACATGGGTCGAAAGACAGCCAGGCACAAGTGGGACTGGGCTGGGCACATGAGTCGCATGCATCCGCGACGGTGGGCGAAAGTCGTCACACAATAGAAACCCCACGATGTCCAACGCCGTCGGGGTAGACCACGAAAAAGATGGCGTGACGAGTTAAGACTCGTACCGACGCGGTTGGTGGGAATTTGCTCAGGACCGCGATGGTTGGAGGAACGAGGGGGAGGCCTTTGCTCAGCAGTGGGACAGTAAAGGCTAGGAAAAAAAAAAGGTTCCCAGGGGAAGTTGTTTAGATTCTAGATCTGAACCCACAGTTATAATTTTCGGGAGATGTCTTGTAACACCCTGTATGGCAACCCATACTAAATTGTGACGTGACTTCTGAACGTACTTGTTTAGCAATTTTCGTCAATACGCTTTTCTGTTAAAATAAAACTATTTTGAACGCATTCTGCCAATGCGGGCATATATCGGGTGTAAAAAAAATTTGGACCAATTTTGCCTGTTACTCAGACCATGAAACTGAACAACTTTCCCTAAGGAGGATAGGTTTAAATACGAAAAATAAAATGCGAAATCAGTTGGTGCAGTATCTATGGAAAGATGAAATTTCTTTTCGATATTTCGGCCTATGTTCCTTGGGAAAAGTTGTTCAGTCGCTAAAATAGTGCTTATTATTTTTTTAAACCTTGTATAAGACACCAAAAAGAAATATAAATAAAATAGGTGTTTATGATAGTTAATTAGGCTAAGTTGCATCATTTAACTTTAAAAACCGCCTAAGTGCGAGTCAGATGCGCGCCCAATTAATACACTTCTGCGTGACTGCGCGTCACTAACTAAGACGCTTCTATAGCTATACTGTACCAATTTTCACGCTTGTAAGTGTTCCCGTTTTTACGGTAGATTTAAAACAAAAAAAGCCAACAAAAATCGACTAAAACACTTTTTAGTAGGAGATCCCCCATTATTTTTTTATTATTTGTTGTGATAGCGGCAAAAGAAACACTTATTTAGTGAAAATTTCAACTGTCTACCCATTACAGTGCATGAGATACAGCCCGCTGACAGACATACATCGGAGGCATATTAATATTCCCGTTTTACAACCTTTGAGTACGGAACCCTAAAAAACACGAAATAAGTTCATCTCACTCTCGTGAATAGTATGACGATAAATGCGAGTAAGACGCGTTATGGTTAGATGGTGCAACTCAGCCTAAGGGTGGTTTTCCACCAGTTCTGTGCGAGGGAGCTAACCAATAGGAAAATTCCAACCAATAGTATTGCTTCATTTTCCAAGCTTGGCAAATGCGTTGTCAAATGGAGCAATCTTATTGGTTTGAATTTTCCAGCTCACAGCTTAGCTACCTCGCACAGCTCTGGTGGAAAACCACCCTAAGTGTGTTTCTGTATGGTTTCTGCTATAGACCACAACTTTGAGAAAATTAAGATTTCTATAAAAGCGGGTAGCCCGGCAAAAACATGCCACGACCAAGTAGAGAAAACAAACTAAAACCACAAAAGACGTTCCAAAATCAGTTCCATCAGACGTTATTACTTCGCATCTTAATGCCAATCTCATAGTCCGGTCGCTTAATGTCTTATATCGCCAAATTGCACCAATTTTTTTTCCAGGTACTAGTTAGGTACATAGCTCTCAATTTTTGATATGAGCCAATTCTTGAATTTTCTATGGAATTTTTTTGAAATTCAAGAATTGGCTCCTTTAAAAAATTGAGAGCTATGTACCTACCTAACTAGTATCTGGAAAAAAATTGGTGAAATTGTAAGGCGTGTCTGCGCGAAACAGCTAAATAACCGCACTATCAGAATGATGATGGCTTAGGATCCTTTAGTCACCTTGTACGGCAAGTATGTTAACTATTTAATGTGTGTTCTTAAAGGAAATATGTGAATCGTCAAAACTTGTGGTCTATAGCATGATGGTGTGAAGGACAAAAAGGTTTACAAATGAAACAACAGACACAATATTAAATTTCGTATATTCATGTAACGTACACAAGCCGAACTTATGCATAACCATCATACTACATCCCACTAGTTCAAAATACGGAGCAAAACTGGAAACTACCTTGTTTATCGAATCGACTGCGTTCTCCCTATACAGTGTGATAACTGAAACTGAACAATTTTACGAAGGAACATAGGTCATAGACCACAATAAATTTTTGACCGCCCATAGAAACTACATCAGCTGATAGCGCACTTTGTATGGGAGGTCAAATTTGGTTTTTCGTATTTCGACCTATGTTCCTAAAAGTTGTTCAGTTGCATAGACAGATTCACACCCTTCAGAATTATCACACCTTCCCGTTACACGCTGTACAAGTATGGGCACATAACTTTGATGCTGATGGTTATTCGCTGCGCATGAGTACCCAAAGAGAAGCCAATCACGATTCTTGCTCCGCGCAACGCAGTTCTGCGCAAGGGTATGGGAGTTATGTGCCGATACTTGTACAGTCAAGAACAGGTCAAGCTTGACACCCGCAGCGCGATTTAGTCTCCTACTAATAAGAATGGTACAAATTCCAAAGTGTCACGCTTGACATGTTTTTGACGGTACCACTCTATCTCGCACACTTTAATTTTGGTTACAAGCGCTGTCTGAGAGAAAAAGTGCGATGGAGATAAAGAGAACTACGAGCAGCTCGCTTCGGTGAAAAATGTATAAATGGCGCCACAATCGTTTGTACACTCGGCCGCGAGTCAGTGGTAACTCTTTAAACTTAATCGGGTCTCTGGTTTCGGGAGTTTGTAGCGTAGCGCTAGTTTAGCTTATACCGGTTTTGTTACTAGTTACTTGCTGCCGTGCGCACCTCATTCGTTCATTTGATGATTAATAGCGCCATTAATGGTAAATTTTCACTAATGCTGTACTAGGAAACACAGCGGTGAGGAAAATGTAGCTTGATTAGAATGACAGCAGGAAGGAGTGAGACGCAAGATATTGAAGCGACAGAGACACGTATCGCTCCGTCCCTCTCTCACGCATAGATTTATCCTGCTATCATCCTAAGAGTGGTGGTTTGCCACCAGAGCTGTGCGAAGTAGGTAAGATGTGAGCCGGAAAATTCCAACCAATAAGATTCCTCCATTTGACAAGCTAGGAAAATGGAGCAATCCTATTGGTTGGAATTTTCCCAGCTCACAGCTGAGCACTCTCGCACAGCACTGATGGAAAACCACCCTTATCAAGCTACACTAGTTTGACTATAGGTATAATTTTATTATATCAAACGTTCCTCGCTCTCCCACTTTAGTTCCTCGCTCAACTTTGGAGGAAAGTCAGCTTGAGGTTCCAGTTTTTCTCGAAGGGCGATGTCTCTAATCACTAACTTAGTTTGCAAGCCAAATAACAATTTTTTGCGTTGATCGTTAGCCCAACCTCGAATGAATCGATCTTAAAACAAACTTATTGTTACAATTGTTGTGTCAATGTAAAATTTGCAGTTTGGACTGCAAATTGAGTTGGTAACTGTTGACATAATTAGATAAATACAGGATTTTTAAAAATAGGAAAACGTCTTTAGCTCATCGAAGTGTAGAAATATATACACGTTTTATTTCTAGCAGCGTAGGGTACTTTCAAGTAAATAGATGATCTCGGTGAACAACCAAGTAACCGATTTAGAAAAACCCTATATGTATGTATAAATATTCAACAAGAAGCATTATAAAATAACGCTTACAATCTCTCAAAAACAAATTATAAAACATTCTATTTACAACTAATACGCAATGTTTCTGTTTTAGCAAGTACAGAGTCATTCTGTCCTTATCCCACTCAAGTGAGAGTTATGTCTTCAGAAAGAGATGCAATGCTACTAAAAGAAATCGTTTTCTTAATGTCATAGATTTCATTAACATGTCTAAAATTGTAGCTTCTTACAATTTCATGGTAACGTTACTCGTATTTATACTCCTTTAGAGTTTATAAAACCATCTAAATGCTCCAACATGTCTATCTCTTTCAAACTTCATACAGCTTAGGATTCTTTTGTCTCTCTCGCTCCAAAGCCCTTTCATAACCAAAAGTCTTTTCCATTTCCGGAAATTGATCATTTTCCAAGTCCCTTTCCATCATATACTGTTGTACATTATAAGTATCCTGCGGATCGTTTAACACAGCAAATAAAATAAAAACAACTGATATAAAAAACCCTCCTAGAAAGTATGGTTTGTTTTCTCTATAGGATTCAGCTAAATTTTCTATTATGGTCCACGTTTTGGACCTTTCATTTGTGTATTCTGTATCGCGATTCATGTGGTGAATTTTTTCGCTACCAGCTTTCGAAGAGTCAGTCTGACTTTTGTCAGATTTTTCTGCAAAATAAACGGTTTTGTGGTGCATAAAAAAAGCCTACCGTTTGTTTGGTATTCTTGGAATCTTTGGTAATTTTTGGCAGTCTGAATTACATTTCTCAGTTTCAAGTATTTGATTAAAATAGCAAATGAAATTAGGAAACTCGCACGTATCAATTTATGACTAGAATCATATTGTTCAATAATTATAATATAGCTGTAGTCGAAGTGGCATAGACTCTTTAAAACTTTAGTCTGTTTTTAGTAGTTTTTACAAGTTTTTTTTGTTGTTGTTGTATGTTAGACGCACGTTTCGCAGACTCTAGTTCACCAGATATCATGGTGCTTACAACAACGCCGAAATCGGGGACTCACAAAACCCTTCTACATGGTAAGAACCCGTCTAACTGTTATCGTAATAGTGATGCTACTCATATTTATGATTAGCCTTACTACCTGTCATCACAGCTTCAAAGAGCGCAACTTTCTCTCCTACTCATAAAAGAAACATACAACGTGATTTTTTTTTGGTTTTACGGCCGATGCCCAGTTTCGATTCTTCTCATGAAAACAACTTTTCCTAAAGAAAATAAATTTTGACTCGAAAAAATATTTCCTCTTCCATACAAAATGTATCGAACACGTGATCAGACCACTTTAGTATAAGAAGTCACAAAAAAATTTCGAATATATTTTTTTCTTCTGGAGTTTTGCTATTCGAATGAGTAGAATCACTGGATTTCGGGAGAAAAACAATACATTGTATTTTCTAGCTTTAATATTCACTGTACGAGTTTCCCAATGCAAGCCCTACAACATCCTACTTAGCTGGTTCCTTACCGTCTCTATCGAAGGAGACTCCGTGTATCTGTCCGGGGGTATCTTCTTCCAATTCAGCGTACGCATACATCAGAGCTTTTTGTTTGCCTGACAGCACTTTTGGTACCTGAAACAGAAGTTTTTTTTGTGACAATGTAAGCAAACAAGGTGGGCCACCTGATAGTTAACACCTATTAGCTCTCTTATCCATAATTTGAAAGGCAGCAAAGCGCGTTGCCCACTGTGAGAACTAATATGACATATATCATGTGTCTCACAAGGCTCGTCTGGCTGTTCATAGAGGCGTTTTGGTACCAACACTGATGTACGGCAGTGAAAGCTGGGTATGGCAGAAAAAGCATGAAAGTAGAATTAATGCAGTAGAAATGAGAGCGTTGAGGAGTATGATTGGTGTGAAATTGAGTGACAGGATAAAATTGAGTGATAAGAGAACGTTGTGGCGTAAAAGAAGACGTAGTGACTAAAATTGAGAAAGGGATGCTGAGATGGTTTGGTCATGTAGAGAGGATGAATGAAGGAAGATTGACGAAAGAGATCTACAAGGCGAGAGTAAATGGAAACGTTGGAAGGGGAAGGCCTCGGCGAACGTACCAGGACCAAATTCAGGACGTTCTGAATAAAGGCCAGGTTAAAAGTACCCTAAACCGACGAGCATGTATGAAAGGATTGATGAAAGTTCGGGAAGCAAGGGAAGTATGTCAAGATCGTAGCAGGTGGAGAACTGTGGTCTCTGCCTACCCCGACGGGAACAAGGCGTGATGTTATGTATATATGTCATGTGTCGGTAATTTCATTGGCTTCCTTACCCTTCGAACCGAAACACGGGAGTACAAACACAGCTGTTTCACCCTAACCCTTGGTCCCGGACAGCAGCTACTGTCACTGATAGTAATCGATAAGCAAAGTTTGGGGCGATTTGAAAACTCCAGAAGTCAGGTTGGCCACTAACCAGGCAGTTGAATCCAGGATTGGGTCTGGTTTGTCCTCTAGGAGGCCGAGGTCAGATGGCAGTCGCTCTGTGTAAAAGCTAGTTTAGTTTTCCGACTCCGTGTTACTATTAGTGTAACTTAGTAAAAAATTCCTATCACTCCCTAAAAAACAATATTTTTACAAATTACCTGTATTTTAACATGAACATAGTGGTCGCCATAACCGTGCTGACTGACTCTCTTCATGCCCTTTTTGGCCAAGCGAATTGTACTGTGGGATGACGTGCCCGGCATTATCTGAAAGTAAATAGCAACTTATTAAAAAAGTCGTTAACTCGTACCTTGGTCGACCTCATCTGGCTCCAGGCCTAGATTTGGTTGAAGGCAAGATCAAAGCATTTTAGTATGACGATTTTTACATTTTTTCATATCGTCTTTGCTCAAATGTTACCCAATATGTCTATGAAACAAACAAAAACAATAAATTATACCACTTCAAAATATGTTTCTTTTCCATAGGAGCAAGTAGAGACCACATACATACATACATAACATCACGCCTCTTTCCCGTAGGGGTACGCAGAGACGACAGCCCTCCATCTGCTACGATCTTGACATACTTTCCTCCCTTCCTCCACTTTCAACAACCTTTACAGACATACACGCTCGTTGGTATAAGGTACTTTTAACCTGGCCTTTAATGTATACAACGTGTCAATGGAATAAGCGAAACCCTCATACACCCCAACTGATTTTTATTAAAATTAATCCATTCCCCTAAAAAAAATCTTGAAAAAAGTTTTTTTATCTAGATATTGTTACTTTAAAGTTTTACTTTAAATGGCTGGCTACAATAATAATATTTCTCACATAGATATTTTTTCCAATAAACTACTTAAATTTAAAAAACTCGTGATAGACCACTTAAAAGAAACAATCTCATAATAAATTAGATATAACTATTTATATAAACTGGTACAGTTGGGACCACGTCAGGCTTGACACTTTGGACTTTGTAACGCCTTTATTTCAACAGACGTAGAAGCTAAAACCGCGCTGCGAGTGTCGGGCTTGACCTGTTGTTGGCTGTACTAACACAACGATCGATTTATTTACTCTATAAGCACCACTCCTTGTTGACACTCCAGGTCTATTAGAATGAAATACTTAAGTTACTACCTAACCGTATTGACCGTTTGTTGTCAGAATAAATAAAATAAAATAAAAATAAAACAAAAAAAATTATCACTGTTCTAGTTTCATCGTTGTTCTAGTCCGCGCACTCCGCGCACGCCACGTTCACTTCCCTCCTCTCCTCACCGCTCATTAACCGCGCGGCGCCCGGCCGCCGGCGCGCGCATCCACAGATATATTTAGAAAAGAATCCGCAAAGATTAAAGTAATAAAAAAACCCCTATCAAAAACCCGTGAAATTGATTCTACTCTCGATTCTGAACAAACCATTTTCTCAGTTTCGCTTATTCCGTTAACAGGTTGTATAACGTCCTGAATTTGATCATGGAACGTTCGCCGAGGCCTTCCCCTTCCAACATTTCCATTAATTCTCGCCTGGTAGATGATCTCTTTTGTCAATTTTCGTTCATTCATCCTCTCTACATGACCAAACGATTTCAGCATTCCTTTCTCAATTTTAGTCACTACATCTTTTAAGCCACAACATCCTCCTATCACATATTTCTAATCCTGTCACTCAACTTCAAACCTACTACTACTTCTACACCATGGTATCATTTCTACACCATTAATTCTACTTTCATGCAGACACCATATCCGTCTTTATAATAGAAGGTTAATTTGAGTCACACACACATATCGAGCTTGACAATGAAATGCGTAAGTGCGGACTAAGTCGAGAGCAGCTCGTGTATCTTAAAGGGTTGGCTACAATATACACCATACAGGTTGTAGTGGCCTTAGAGAGCTACTGAAGTAATGTTTGTACTTGTAGGTAGACAAATAAAATAATACAGTCAGTCTTGGTCCAACTGGAGTTTCATTCACAACATGGTGGCAGCGGTGGGATACGAACCCACGCCTCCGAAGAGACTTAAATTAAATTTAAGGTCGGCGTCGCGAGATGGAATAGGATCGCCATCACAATTGTTGATGGGTCGAAGGCTTAACACAAGGCTTCCCTGTCACGAGCAGAAGCTGGAGCCATCTCGAGACAACAAGGCAGACTACAAATCAATTTTACATAAACAGCAGCTAAGTAAAACAATCTATGACCAACATACACGTGATATGGCACATCTGGAACCAGGGGAAACTGTCATAATGATGGACGATAAGAAACGAAAGTATGCAACGGTACAGGCACATGCAGAACAACCAAGATCATACTTCGTTACTGATCAAAATGGCAGGTGTTACAGGCGTAACAGACGGCACCTACTTAAAGTGGAAACAATAACACCAAAAGAAGAAACACAAACTGAACAAACTTTTGAAGAAACAACTGATGAAACCTGGACAGATGCATCGGACAACGAAGCAAATTTCGAAAGTGACTACTTTCCTGCACAAGACTCGGATGCAACAACCGACATTACCGGGTCAACTATATTTGAAAGAACAATTTGTGGCCCAAGTGATATAAATGAACCGGCTTCTCCAATCGATAATAGCAATGCTGTAAATAACAATAGGACCAGACGGTTGGCTGCAGAAATTGCGAGTGAGAGTATCTCAAAATTATTTAAAAATAAGTAAGAAGAAAATGTTAGCAATAATTACACCGGTAATATTATCATAATAATATAAAAAATAAATGCCAATGTAAAACAAATAACATAAAGTAAAAAAAAAAAATGAATATCAATCAATATGTATTATTATTTCGCAGTTTGCTGATATGGTAAATATGATGAAATAAATTAAAACAAGGCATGAAATATATAGCGTTAAAAATAATAATAGATAAGTAGATAGGCATGCAAATAAAATTAATAATAAAAATATTTATGTAAATTCTAGTATTAATTAGTAATTGTAATGTCTATTCTTAATGTAGTAACTACTCCTTTTGCTATTTTTATAGTAAATGAGATGTAAAAAATATTAATTATTAAGTGAACTCTATAAAGTTAATTTGTATTCCTTTTGCTATTTAAATAGTAAATTTGATATAATTAACTTATTTGTTAAAGCATTATATCATATTGAAAGTGTTATATAAATATTAATCATAATCATTGTCAAATAGTTAGTAAAGTGTTTTCATTACAGATGCTCAAAAAATAAAAAATGAAGGGATATAATAACATAATGTACAATTTTTATTAACTAATATAGTAGATTATAAATTAGTAATTTGTTTGTTAAAAGGGGATGATGAAGTAATGTTTGTACTTGTAGGTAGACAAATAAAATAATACAGTCAGTCTTGGTCCAACTGGAGTTTCATTCACAACAGCTACCATCCCAACCACTCTACTACCAAAATATTCGGAGCACCCTGATTTTCAAGAAGCTAAAAGCTTGTAATACCTGTAAAGTGTGATCTTCATATAACCCTTGTATCCTGACAGTGCCTCCCAATACCGCTTGAGCTATGGAAATCTGCAAGCAAATGTAAAAAGCTATTAACTTGATTCGACAGTTTAAATGGAAACTACCTTCTTCATTTCTGGTAATATATTTCTTGGAGAGAGGTATTTAACTTTAAATGTTCCTATGATGGTGACATCATCTTAACTTGGTACAAAAAAATTCCAAACAATGGCACCCATTTTTATTTACCACGAAGTAATATTAGTCCGGTCCCTTATAGTCTTATATCGCCAAATTCACAAAATTGCACCAAATTTTTTCCAGTGTACTAGTTAGGTACATAGCTCTCAATTTTTGATAGGAGCCAATTTTTGAATTTTGTATGGAAATTTTTTGAAATTCAAGAATTGGCTCCTATCAAAAATTGAGAGCTAAGTACCTAACTTTCATTCATTATTTAAGAGCCATGCTCTTGTCGGTGTAGCTTTCTCCATCTTTGTACCTAACTAGTACCTAGAAAAAAATTGGTGAAATTGTAAGGCGTGTCTACGTGAAACAGCTAAATGACCGCACTATATTGGCTAATGATGTTCTTGGATTTTAAAGATTTTTCAAAAGGTAAGTAAGTCTAAATAAAATTCCTTTTTCAAATAAAAATATCATGCAAGTTACATTTTAAACAGTCCACTGTTTTCATTTGGTTAAGAGTCCTTGATATTTTGAATCAGTTAGTTGTATTCACTGTGAGCAAGGGATGACAGGAAATTATGGGTAGTCATGACCAACCATATCTGTTTACCCTCTTTTTGTAAATTCTCCATTTTAAATAATGTATTACATCATCATCATAATATCTTGGTTTTGAAAGATTGATGACTTAACATAACCAGGTCTCAAATTTATTGTCAAAAGCCGCATGGCTCACCAAAGACTAATCAACCACTTAATGTACCTTCCAAAGCACAGAAAATCAGGTAATCATCTGCAATGTCCTAACCAAAGTGTGGAATTCTCACATAATGATTTTTCTTTAGAGTGTTATCACCGGGAATCAAACCTAGAACCGCCAGATTAAAAGCCAAACACCCTTACCACTATACTGCACGCTGCTAATATAAATTAAATTAAAATGTATCATAATAATTATAATTATATTCATATATAATTATAATCATATATAATTGTAATTATTGAGTTGTAAATAGGTTTTGTTCTTTTCTTTTTATGTCTTACTGCACTTTTGGTGTCCCGCTTATGAACACTCTCTTTCACTTCCATGGGTTGGCTGGAATAAATCTTTTATAGAGATAAGCCCGCCTTTGTAAATGTCCTGTTGTATGTAAATTTCTATTTGTTAATTGTGCAATAAAGAATATATATATATAAACATGTCACATACAGAAGCATCACTATGGACATCCGCCCCATCTCTACGGAAGTAATTGGATGGTTCCACTTTGAATGTGACGAAGATTTCATTATCACCAACAGCCATGCGCACCGTCTGTCCATCTTCAACACCGGCGGGAACTGGCACAGTGACCTTCCTGCGTTGGACCTGACAAACAAAACAAGTGCCAGTCAGTACAGAATAAAAAAAGGTTACTGACATGACGAGATGACAATATTACAGACATATTAATCTAGGCCCTAGATTCTAGGGTATAATAATAATAACATGTACTATGATCCCTTTAAGGGGTGATTTTGGATCATTGATTATAGCAAAAAACATTTGAAAAATGTTTTGGCTAAAAACATGTGAAGAAGATAGAGGAGTTCAATGACCTCTACGATCGCCTGGCGACACGCAGCCAAAGATACTTTCTTGGGCATTATCTATCACTATCACTAATAAGTACCTATACCTGATCACTAGTTGATGAATTGCTGTGATGTTATTAAAAAACAACCATAAAAAACGAAAATTAACCATAAAATTATTATAGTAGTTTTTATTACATCCTTTTACATAGCAGCCGCAAAAAAATGAAATACTTACTGACTGTCCTTTGCCTTCACATTCGGTACAGGGGAATTTGATAAGCATTCTTGTGCCATGACAGTGCCGGCATGTGGAACGCATTACAAATGGACCTGAAAATATATACAATTTTGATTAGGATGTTTCAGAACAAGACGCAACATTTTATCTAATTCTAAAGAGGTATTAGCAAGTTAATTTGTGGTACGTCTGACCTACCAAAAATTATTTTACTATTACAAAGGCTACTTTGTAATGCAGGAAACATCTTATTCCCAAAAGAAAAACCGTATAAATCAATCTTAAATTCTCTTTCCTTAATAGACAGATTATCCCCTTATCCCCATGGGAAATATTATGTTCAAAGCAAATGAAGTCGCACACATGGAACAGCATATTGTAACAATAATTTTTATAACATCAACAAACCTCTGGAAAATGTCTCCATGCCAGTGCCATTACAGTATGTGCACTTGATGGCCTTTGTGCCAGCCTCACAACGGGAGCCCTGGCACTTAGGGCAGACATCCACAATGTTAACATTAATATCCTTGTTGCAACCACGAGCTGCTTCTGTGAATCTTAGGTTTATAAGGACCTGCAAAGTATTTAAAATCATGAAGAAATCTATATCGCCTCCCAAGGGAATAGTCAGAGACCACTTGCTTGCTATTTGTAATAACAAACTCAGCATCATTTATTCATTGTTGGATATTAAAATCTCTTATTGGGTTCAGCTCAACTACATTGCTTCACAACCTCAGCAGTGCAACACAGCTATTGGCACCATGGTGAAAAAAAAAGTTCACTCTCTAAGGGTCCTTATGGTCTATTTATTTATTTATTTATTTATGATCACCAACAGATTACACATTAAACAAAGAGATAGAAGATACAGTTAAACTAGGTTTATAGCTAAACGGTAAACCAATTAGAGGTGATTACAGCTTTCTTAAAATGACGGCAAATAAATAATATTGAACATTAAACTAAATATAAATAAAATTTACAAGAACATTGAAATTAATTGAAAAGTCAAGTCAAGTACCTACATAAAAATAAATAACAATAATAAATAAGCGCTATAAGTAAAAAGATTTTATCAGGTAAGAATTAGTTTGTGGATAAAATTTTTAAATGTATAATATTAATGGTCTAAGAAAATCTACTTAAGAAATAATTCAATCAAATTATTTATTAGTTGCAAGTGGTCAAAAGTACAAAAAGATAGTTATAGACTTCTTGTATACCTCCTTGGCTGCTCCAAAACCAAATTGACTTTCAGCAAATTCATTGAACATGTCCGCTTTGAAGCCAGCGTCACCAAAGATCTTTCTGAAAAGTTCCTCAGGGTCTATGGTGGATTTGTACTGCCACTGATGTGTGAAACCATCTGCCCCTGATGGTCCTCCCCCCATACCCATCTGTTCCGAGGTTGTTCCATATGTGTCATATTGTTTTCGCTTAGTCTCATCTGACAGAATCTGAAATAAGTTAAATTCAGTTTTAAAATTACACTTCAATCTTGAAAACTGGCAGATTGCAACTAATGACTGGATATACAATGAATAGGATACATTGGCAATTGGATTATTAAAGGAGTGTGCTGCTTTTTACTTAGCTTGTTAAGTGTCAAAATCGCAGGGCAGCAATATAAGTTCTGATTTTATCCACCAGGCAACAGATCTTATTGAAGTATAGCAACAAAAGAGGTGCTATGAAGTTGGGGCATTGTTATAATTTTTAATGCTTGTAAAAATCACTATTATAAAAACAAAAAGATATAATTTTTTAAGTTCCATAGTGACCCGTTTTGTTTACTATGATCACAATTTCTTCTCCCCGGATCACAAATTTCTAAATTGACAGGACTGCAGAAGCCTCTCTGCAGTGCTATTGAAAGCTAATTAGTTTTATAATTTACTTTCTTGATAGGTTTTCATCAATATTCCAACCATACTTTTATGTTAGTTCTTAAAATCGCAATAATCCTAAAGATCGATCAGAGATAGAATTAAATTACCTCATAAGCTTCAGACACTTCCTGGAATTTTTTTGAAGCCTCAGGGTCAGATTTATTTGAATCAGGATGATACTTTTTAGCCAACTGATAATAGGCTTTCTTGATGTCTTTGGCTGAAGCATTCTTGGCTACTCCTAGAACTTTGTAGTAGTCCACTCTTGCATTCAAAACATTGGTGGTGTGGAAGTACCTCGGTTTTGACCCAATGTTATCTGAACAGAGTTTGAGGTTATGTTTCACTGTCATACAAATTTGTCTAATACGAAAAAATCATACATTAGAAAGTTTGGTAAATTCACAAGTAAACTCGTAAGTAACCACTTTTTTAATTAGTTTATCACCAAATGAAGATATGATGTAATAAAAGCATGTAAAACTTACAATTTAGGTTTTTATTCGCCAAGGCCGCAGATGTGGTTGTGCCGCCGAAAATATTATCACACTTATTGCATCTATGAATGAATCTACACTGTGTTTTGGAAATATTACTAGTAATAACTGCGCTAAGAGTTTTAGGATTCAAAAATCCGAGAATATTCCGGGTGGGAGCCATTTTGAAAGAATGAAAATGTCTGACTGACTGACAGCCCACAGACAAAAAATAGTGAGGACATCCCCATAAACAACTTACACGAAAATAGAATCGATCGTGAATCGCTGTAATCGAGACGAATGTTTTTAGGGTTCCGTACCTCAAAAGAAAAAAACGGAACCCTTATAGGATCACTTTGTTGTCCGTCTGTCTGTCTGTCTGTCTGTCTGTCTGTCTGTCTGTCTGTCAAGACCCTTTATCTCACGAACGTGTAAAGGTATCAAGTTGAAATTAATACCATATATTAAGGTTCATGAACCACACAAAATCTGAAAATTTAAATTTTTTACAACGACGCAATCAAAAGATATGGCAGTTTATGTCCTCATCTCCATACATTTATGCAAAAATGCAAAACCTACAGGGTACTTCCCGTTGACCTAAAATTATGAAATTTGGCAAGAAGCTAGGTCTCACACCACAAATAAAGGGAAAAGTCTGAAATCATTAAATATTACAACTTTCCTCACAACTAATGGCAACCAATTGTGGTGAGCTCCCGTTTCAAGAACATTCATATAAGAGAGGGGTCAAGTTGGATGGTCGCGAAGGCGATTTTTGTTTTAGTTCTATTTTAAAAACGGGAACACTTACAAACTTGAAAATTGGTATGTTTATAGTGCATAGGCTATAAAATAGCAACAAATAATAAAATTTGGTCAATCGCGTGTCGGACTCAAAAAAATTAACACATTAACTTACTGAAATTTCAACTAATACAATTATGATTATGTGTTGGTACGGAACCCTCTGTGCGCGAGTCCGACTCGCACTTGGCCGGTTTTTTTTTGTTATAGTCATCATCATCCGACCGTTTTCGGTCATGGCGACCGCTATCAACTCCTACATAGAGGTGTGGCGTTGATGTGCCCGTATGCGACTTACATACCCAATTTTTTATAGAAAAGTGTAGGTATTGTGTCCTTCCAATCAAAACTGTAAAATCTGCTGGCTTAAACCAGCTACCCACCTCCCAGCAAAGAGGAAATAAATCACTTACCATCCAGCATGCACGACTAACTAAAAAAATCGGCCAATTACAAGTCAGACTCGCGCCCTAAGGGTTCCGTACTTATCTACCATATGATATACAAAAGCTTTTGCTCTTTGATTTTAAAAACTTCGCGACCGTCCAACTTGACCCCTCTTTTATAGAAAAGTTCTTGAAACGGGAGCTCACCTTAATTGGTTACTGTTAGTTCTGAGAAAAATTTAAATATTTAATGATTTTAGACTTTTCCCTTTATTTGTACTGTGAGACCTAGCTTCTTGCCAAATTTCATAATTTTAGGACAACGGGAAGTACCCTGTAGGTTTTGCTTTTTTGCATAAATGTATGCTTTTCACACTTCTAAATGCACATTCCTGTGCCCCTTTTCATGTCATGCTTTCACACCAGCTAGGTTGGCTGGAAGAGATCTCTTATAGAGATAAGCTCACCTTTGTAAACAAATTTTATGTTAACTACAATTTTATGTAATTTGTGCTCAATAAAGAATATATATGGAGATAACGACATAAAAAGCCGCATCTTTTGATTGCGTCGTTGTAAAAAATTTAAATTTTCAGATCTTGTGTGGTTTATAGAACTCGTTATCAATTTCAACCTGATACCTCTTCTCGTTCGTGAGAAAAAGGGTCTTGACAGACAGACAGACAGACGGACAACAAAGTAATCCTGTAAGGGTTCTGTTTTTTATTTTTAGGTACGGAACCCTAACAAGGGAGAGAAACGATTAGTGGTATAAGATAGGTACCTATGTTGTATAGCTTTCTTTTACTCTGTCTGTTGGTCGTGCAAAATGACAGTGCGTATAGCACGTTCGGGATAAATCGGGCGATGACAGTTATTTTCTGCGCATGGGTGACAGGTGGAGAGCCAATGAACGATTCGCTCGCCTCCCCCACATGCCGTGCACACCCCCGCGCTAGGAATAAATAATCCCCCGTGATGTGAACTTCTTGTACCTAAATGATGCTGGCTAGATGAAGATTGTCACTGTGTAGTCAGAACTTTGACTGTGTCATCGAAGTCTTGTCTAGCTAAAGAAGTGTTACTAGAATTTTGTTTATCAAAAGCTTGTATTCTGGAAAGGTTTTATGGGTGTATCCCACTATTTCCATTATGAATTTCCATTGATGGAAATAGTGAGACTGTTTGCGACTGCTTGTCCCACTATTTCCATTGCGATTAAACGCACTATCATTTCAATTTATTAAACAAAATTTAAGTAAAATTTCTTTTAAAATTAATATTTGAAACATGGAAAAGCACCTGCGTAAAGTAAGATGCGATGTGGACAATTCCGAAAACTTCGCTGTCCGAATATAGGTGCACTGGCGTAAGATATTTGAAAGTTTTATCGTCGCCCAAAAACCGGCCGCAAAGTTGGCGCCAACGGGAGCAGAATGGAACGAGGTAAAACTTCAACGTTTAGTAAACTATATTTCGCCAGTCGAAAGCTACGACAAGGCGATTTCTTTATAGATAACATTTATGTAAAACCCAAAACTCAAATTTTCGCAAGACACATGCTAGCTACTCGGAAACAACGAACTGAAGAAAGTATTGACGCATATGTACAAGCTAGTTACGGACTCGTCATGCAACGTGCGGTTAAAACACCCCTATCCTTGAAGTACCTAAAGTGCTGATGGTGTAGTTAACCGAAATTCGAAAGACCCGAGGTCTTTGTCGATCAATCGCTGTAGCGATAGGACGTAGTTTTTAAGTATGGTTTAAGTTAGGTTTAACCGATCAATCACGAAAATTAGTTATAGTTTATTCCTAATAAATGGACACTTTCTTTAACCGACGAAAAAAAAAACGGAGGAAGTTCTAAAGTCAACGCGTATATATTTTTTTTATGTATGACCACGAATAACTTTTTACAGAGTAGTTCAATTTTGATAATTCTTTTTTATTGGAAAGGGTATACCTCGAAATTGGTCCCATATAAATTTGGAAAAAAAATTCCAACCCTAAGGGTAGGAAAACAGGGGATGATTGATTGTTCACTGACTGATTGTAATGTATGACCACGCATAACTTTTTATAGAGTACTCGTAGTCCGATTTACCCTAAGGGTGGGAAAATAAAATTTATAGTCACAAAAAATTGAAAAATAAAAACGTTTTATCAAAAAAAATCAAAATCAAGAAAAAAAAGCAAGAAATAATAATACTTTTTTATTTAACCTTAATAACAAAGTTTTTAAACTAAATATACCCGAGTAATTTTAATTCGGCGCCAAACAAGCAATTTAATTAATTACGTAACGCGTGATGCACGGTGGCGGCGCCAACTCAAAATTACTCGGGTATACTTACATTAGTTTAAGAACTTTGTTATTAAGGTTAAATAAAAAAGACGTTTCGTTTGTTATCACAGTCATTTCTTTTTACTTGGTATCCTCTTATATTCGACCGAATATTTGGTTTCAAATAAGTTTCTTTCTGCAATTACTGCTATGCGTATATTAATTATTGTCATACAAAAATTGAATGAAACTAAATCTATTACTAACTATACCTTGGGCATTCGAATGAACTATATTTAAGAATCCATTATTTAGTAGCGCGAGAATTCTTATTTAATGTTTGTTGTAGAATTTCACGAATGGAACTGAATTTGTAGGTTTATCTTTATCTCTATCCTTTGTATCGATTATTTTTGTGATTGCCTCGGCGATCAAACTTATGAATAAGTCAGATTTCGATAAATTGTTTATTTGCACTTCGATTGATTTTGCTGCCAAATGTGGAAATGCTGCAATATCAAAAAGATCGGAAAATTTCAGTATGCGTTTTTTTCTCTTCAATTTATTTTAGTTTTTTTTTAAGGCAACACAAGACGATGAAATACCTAAGTGCGTGCCTTGACAATTACGACTGGTTGAATCGGCCGTGCATGTTTTAAAATTTGGATTTTCTGTACAAATCGAACAAATGTCAGCATTATGACAGAATTTGGCGATATGCCTATATTTTAAACATTTATGTGTGCAATAAAGAATTTATTCACTCATTCATTCATTTAAAGCACTGCTGTACTGGTGGCACATAAGACGACGACCTACCTCATGACGCCAAGAGTTGAGGCAAACGTTACTGCTACGGTCTGAGTCTGCTGGAATATCGACTCCTCTCTGGTGCCTCTGACTCGACGGATAAATCTTCTGACCTGAATGACATTTCGCGAACTACCAATCAATTGAAATATTTGCTTATTCGACATTTCAATAGGGACAGAAGCCAGCATGCCTGTCACCTCCGTATCGCCAGTAGGAATTGTCGCTTTGAGATTCACTTTTCATAACAGCTTCTGATTTTGTAAAAATATTCCTACCTTGTACCTGTTAATAGGTCTCAGATGCATTACACCGGTGACACAGTGCTTCCTGATTGCATTAAATAACGCCAGTCGGTCTTCGTCAGTAAATCATTGGTCACTTCTATGTTGTGTTAGAAACACAATGTACTCTGATTTTTTACAGTTGTCAGGGTAGGTATGTATGTATGTATGTATGTATATATTTTTTATTGCATCACAAATAAAAGAAGAGACATAAGTATTACAAACAAGAATAGTATGCAAAGGCAGGGGTATTTCTTAGCAAATGTCGGGAGTTTAAAAACCGTATCTTTGTCCTCATCATTTTATTGGCTTTTTTTAACAGGATTCATCTGGTGGCTTCACCCTATGTTCCGAGTCTGAAGAATCAAGATGACGCATCGTTACTGGAGATCTTGATCGCTGTGGTTCCGATGATGAAGACTCTCGATCCCGGTCCCGACGATTTCTAGTCCTCCCCATGATGGGGTAGAGCGGCAATTTATTTTACAAAATTATTCACAAGATAAACTGTATATACCTAAAAATAACAATATATTTACAATAAAAAGCAATTTTATCCAAATTATAAAAAAAAAATCCTGCCCAATCAGGTAAAACAAGAGTTGACTGTACGTAGAGATGGCCAGAAATGAAACATCCAGGGACTAGATAAGTACTATACGGAAACATATCCTTTGTTTTATCATTGTTTAACAGTTAACATATCGATTTTCCTAGTTTCAAATCGATACTGTTGTATATGGGGTGTTTTGTTAATGTTGCTATTCTTGAATTATTTTACCCTTAGATTATAATAATATTTTACCCGTATTTAACGCCCAGTCGATTTTTTTTTATTCGACCCGTGTTTATGTAAGATTGTCAAAAATACACAATTTTCGCGAATTTTAATCTTTATGAGCTTCTACTTACATAGGTACCTGCCTAAGACAATACACTTCCTTTTTGGCTTCGCGCAGTCGTGTAATTGTACAAAATTTAATAAGTGTACCTATGTATGTTTGTGTGCTTGAATCTTTTTGAAGTGAAATCTTCTTTAGCGGAGCTTGGCACTTTTTAGATGGGTAAAAAATGTTAAACTCGCATCAGAAGTCACGTCAGATCTCGCGTCAGATCCGTAGCCCAAGGAGGTTTTAACCTACGCTACGACGAAGCGTAGTAAAACCTCCTTGCCGTAGCCTGATCGAAAAAGCGTCAACTGTCAACTGGCGTCTTTGAGATCAATTTTCGAAAATATCTTGTCATTCGCAAGTTTCTGTCTTAGCTCATCAAAAATTGGAATTGGGTGCAGTTGTTTAACTAATACTGGGTTTAAGGTGCAACTGTAATCACCGCAAATTCTGGCTTGACCAGGTTTAATAACATTTACTGTAGGTGTGGCCCATTCTAAAGGTGTATCATTGGGGTCGACTTCATGTATTATTCCTTCATCAATCAGGTGTTCAAGTTCGAGTTCAAGTTTTTTTAATATTGAACTTAATAGGTCGTGCTGGTAAATGGACAGTTTCTGCTCCGGGTTTGACGTGTATGTTTACTTGAAAGTCCTTGACTTTGCCAAGTTTCCCATCAATGAGTTGACTATACGAGGGCCACACCGAAATGATCGGGAATAGAAAAAAGTACAAAAATAATACAACAAAATTTACTTTCATTGTTTTTCGAAGTATTCTCCGTGACAATCGATGCACTTTTGCATTCTATCAAACCAATTATTATAACAGTAATTCCAGTCTGAAGTGGATATAGTCGAAACGGCCGATTTGTAAGCTTCGACTGCCTCTTCTGCGCCTTGAAATCGTTGACCACGTAGCATATCTTTAATTCTTGGGAATGTAAAATAATCATTGGGGCTCAAGTGAGGGCTATACGGTGGATGGTCCATTAACTTCACGTTTTCCTGATTTAAAAACGCGATCGTTTTGCGAGCGGTATGTGAGCTCGCATTATCCTGGTGAAGAATGATGCGACGATTCGGATTAATTTTACGAAGTTCTCTTATGACTTCCGGCAAACAAACTATTGTGTACCAATCAGCAGTAACCGTTCTGCGTTCTTGTAAAGGAATCGTAGCCACATGACCAGTTTTCGATACAAACGAAGCGACCATTTTTTTCGACACGCTACGAGAGCGGACAACTTTTGTTGGCTTGACCTCGCCTTCGAAGACCCAAACAGCCGATTGATGTTTTCTTTCGGGCTCATATGAATAAATCCACGATTCATCACCAGAGACGATATTGTAAACTGCATTTGAGCTCCCTCTATTGAACCGTTGCAGAGTAGACCGACACCAATTAACACGAGCCGACTTTTTTCCTCGGTCAAACGATGGGGCGCCCAGCGGGAAACTAACTTCTTGACACCCAGTTCATCATGTAAAATAGTTTGAATCGCTGTCATACCAATGCTGAGAGAAGCCCGAACCTGCTTGTATGTCACATGTCTATCTTCTTTTATTAATTGGCGCACAGCATCGATGTTATCTTGTGTTACCGCTGTTTTTGGTCGACCAGTAGAAGGAACTGTCGTGAGAGAGGAACGTCCACGACGAAACTCAGAATACCAACGATATATAGTCGTTTTACTGGGTGCTTCAAGTTCATAAACAGAAACAAGCTCGGCGAGACATTGTTCTTGAGATAAACCTCGACGAAAGTTGTGAGAAATTATGGCACCAAAATGTTCCCGCGTAAGCTCCATTTTCCCCACTGACTTGTCAAATTCAAATGGCTACTACTCTTTTCTTTTTTACTTTTTTTAAAATTCAAAAATGGAATTGTGTTTGAAATAATACTACATGTCATAAACCAAAAATGTTTTAATCTAATTTATTCCTGAGTATTCTATTCCCGATCTTTTTGGTTTGGCCCTCGTATTGGTCTAAAACTTGTTTTAGTGTTGTTGGAGAATTGTTCCTAATAGAGTAAACTGCGCTTGGAAATGTCATATTGAAAATTTCACTCCATCTTTTTATCCAAAGAGCATTGGATCAGCGTTCTTCATTATCACAACTGGTAGGATTTTCTTTTGAACTTCTATTTCGACAGTAACGTTTGTTATACCTTTTGTTGTTAATGTATTGTTGCCGTAAGCTTTTAATGTTGGGGCATTCGTTAATGTAGGTGAACCAATGTGTTTCCAATGGCCGAACTAATAGCAAGCATCGTCGAAGGTCCAACACTACTCACCGGGAATCGACACATGTGTCCCTGCTCTAATTGTTTTTCTTTGGGTTCGGCAGTCTGCCGGAAGCTTGTGAATGCTAAATACGTATCAGAGAATATATTTCTATAATATATATTTTTTTATTCGAAAGTAATTGGAGTTTATTCCCTACATTTGTTATTGATAATAGGATAAGATGAGCCAGAATCCCAGTCCATTGTGCATGTCGAACCATTGATTTTACAGTCGATCCTTTTACAGTCTTTAGTGTTTGACATATTACAAATGAACTGTTCATCATCATCAAAATAGTTGTTGCTACAATCAGAAGAATCGTGGGAAGATGTCGAAAGCTGTTTCGTTAGCATTTTTACTTTTCTTTTTGAAAATTCTTAATTCCTTATTGTTGGGCTATGTAAACCCTTCCAGACTTAATGCAGCAAAATTCAAAGTGTCCTTCAGCAGTGAACTCTGTGCAGACATGTTTGTTATCAGGGCATTTTTTAAAATCGTGTTTGTCTCGTTTCCCGCATCGTAAACACTAATCGGCGTGAATCTTACGAGGAGAATTGTATTTGAACATTTTAGGTGTCCGAGCTGGTAGTTTATTTTTAAGTCTGTTTACATTTAAACTAGGGCCTGGCGTGTCTTGTTCAGCTTGTTCTCGTGATTGGGCAACGGCAAAAATTTGAGAAAACGTAACTTCCTGTTTCGCGCCGTCGCAGGTTTCTTGTAGGTTAGGCCACTTTTATTTGAGGTCTGTTTCTAGATCAGAGTGATTCAGTCCTGTTGCAAAACGATCACGTAATTGTGGTTCAAGCAAAGTGCTGTCGTAGCCACAATCTCTACTGATGTTCTTTAACCGGTAAGCGTAGTGTTCCATAGTTTTGCCGTGGTTTGTTACACAGCTCCAGAAATCTGTCAAAGCTCTGTATCGAGTTTTCTTAATTCTATACAAATCTAAAAGTTTTGATCGTACCTGTATAAATATGAGCTTTGTCGAAGTTGGGAGTAAGGCCTATTTTTACCTCGTGGTATATTTCTGGTGTAAAACTGGTGATCAGTAAGTCTTTCTAGAGATCTTCCGATATGTTATGGATTCTGCATTTGGCCTCAAAGAAATCCACAAAATCTTCGACACGACATGTGTCGGGGTTAAAAGTGTCGATGTTAGCGCCGATTTGGTGTCGATGCCGTGTTGTCGGCATTGGGGTTTGGAGTCAGAGTTTTCTGTATTAACAACTGTAAATTTTTTGTAATTTGTTCTTGTTGTACCTGTTGGGCGACGAAGAACCGAGCAGACTGTTCTTCATCCATTTAAATATGTTCACTTTTATATCGTCGCCAATAAAATAAATTAAAATACCACATAAATAGCATGACAAATCTTTAATGACAAATCAACAGACAATAGGTAAAGCATACAGGTTGTATCACGTATTGTTATTACAATACGGGTTTTTATTCAGTGACATCAAAGAAGTACGCGAGCAATGGCGCGATTGACCCTTACAAAAAGCATAATATTTAAAAATGCAAAGTTTTCACTTCTGCCGGCACTCCCAGAGTGCAACCCGTCGCTTTTTATGTTTGTTTTGTATGTATGTTTGTCTCAGGAACCAAAATCCATATTCAATTAAGGGTAAAGTGCAAGTTTTATAAGAATCGGTATCAACTTTCATTCTCTTCTTTCTTATACTAGCATTCGTTTTTTTAAATATCTGATTATGGATATATCTATTATAATATTAAATTTTAACTCTATCATAATGTACCTGTCGCTTTTCTATCCGACATATTATATCCCTTCTGTTACGTTCTTTCCCTTTCCTGTAATTTTATCCTTGTTGTCCACCCGACCGAATCCTTCACAAAAAACTAAATTTCTTCCACCGAACATTCTCCTAATGGGTGTGTTAAGTTGAGTACCTAACTCTGACGCTAGCGCAATAGATCTCCCTCCTTGTAAGATGTTAAGCAATGCTGCGTGCTGCTGATGCGTGCGCAATGTACTTGAGAGAGATTGACACGATGTCTATGTAATTCGACACCACGGCGAGCACTTAACGACCAACTTGAGATTTTTCGCTCGCCAGTCACAATGTTAACATTATGGGTTCTTAGAAGTGTTGGTTGTTTGTAAGCTAATAATGTCAGTGTTCTAATAAATTATACACACAGTTGTTTTCGTGTGTTGTTTGTTTATACTACCAGTTTATACGACGGCATGACGAAAAAAAAGGCCTTGAAAAAAAACAGGCCCCCCATTTTTTATTTTCGCCTTGTTTTTTTTTATTTTTTTGAAACAAGACTTACATGAGTGGTTTTATCCAAAACACCAAGGCACAAAAAACAACCATCACATCTCGCAAGAACACGCACTGAGTCACAACTGAGTGAACTTCAAATTGTCATATTTTTCAATCAAACTATGCAATCTTCCACTCTCTATGGATAGTTCCGTTTATTCCGAATCCAAAAAATATACAGGGTTAATTTTGGATACCTAGCCAAAATTTTATATTGTATTCGAAACATAGATAATAATAATAAAGTGCTCTGAAAAAAATTGCGAAATGATATTTTTTGTTTTTTATAAATAAACATTCTTTTTTGTCTCGAAATTCCTGCGCGGGCGGGGCACTCACACGCGCTTCGCTTGCGCAAGTAGGTAGCGAGCCTGAGGTCGATGCCTTACATCAATTCGACCGAGGTCGACACCCTTCTTTGATTACGCAACTTATGGGCTCTACTCACACGCAACAATCTCAATCACAATCAGTTGTCGCAATCTTAGCAATCTACAATCTGTCAAACAAATTGTGTCCAAATTGCAATGTGTGGAGCGTGATTGCATGCAATTTTCATACATTTAGCTCTATGAGAAAAATGTTTATAATATGAGTATTTTGATATATAACAAATTGCCTAATGACATTCTAATCATCGAAAACATTAATTCTTTTAAATCACAATTATTCAAATGGCTATTGACAAACTGTTTTTACACTATTAGAGAATATCTGACTTTTAATGACATTTAATTTAACATTTTGACATTTTATCTGATATAAAAATTTTTTTTTGTTCATTTTTGACCGTTTGACATATCTGTTATAATTTTTTTCTATTTGTTTTATTTGCTTCTCTTGGATTTGTGGACGTAATTAATATTTTTATACAAAAATTTGCATGCTTGACGCAAGCAGAATACTGTACTGGAATCTATTTTATGAACTTATTATGTAACATGTATTCTTGCAAATAAATAATTTCTATTCTATTCTATTCTATTCTATTCTATTCTATTCTATGGTCGCAATTTTGCGACTCTATCTATCTATAGGACGAATTATATCTAATCTGTGGCTGTCATTTATTATTGTTGTAATATAAAAGTGATAAAAGCAATGTTTCTAGCCACTATCATCTTCTTTTCGACGCTAATTGCTTGCAATTTGATGAATCGATGGTAAGCACAAGTCTCGCATGTTGAAATTTCGATAGTTTTGAAAATTTTGAAATTTCGCGGCATGAAATCATGATGCAATTGCTTTGTGAGTAGAGTACAGATAATCTCGATTCTATAGATTGTCACAACTAATTGTGATGGAAATTGTCGCGTGAGGAGACCTTTTTAGGCTTTACTGTGGTAAATTTAAAGAGAAAATTCTTACGTTAAAGTTCGAACAGCACCGCTTGTGCTGGTGCACTGATTCAACTCGAGAAACTGGTCTTCAATTTCCAGGCTTAATGGCGTTCCACCTCTGACAATCAAATGCGTCGGTGTCGTGATTTGGTCGTAATCTTTGATTTGCTGCCAGAATTGTAGTTCGGTGTGGAGCCCGGGGGTTTCCGAATCCCAGTCTTCTAAGTCGTAGTGTGGTTTACTCTATATACGTTGAGCACCTCACAAGGTTTCACCACTTATCATGTAACACAGAACCATTTGAGTACCTACTCCCGATAGTAATAAAACTGATCTCGGTCGCGAAGCGCGGAAAAATTAACGCGACGACACGTCCTTATACTACGTTTACATTCAGCCGAAGTGAGCAGGGAAGTGGGCAGGACGAGTATGTAAACACGATACTTCTCATGCCACTGCCGCTGCCACTCGCGCTGCCCGGCGCTCCCCAAAAAGGCGGTTTTTTGTGCGGAAGTCAAAGGACGGGCAGCGCGATTGGCAGTGCGTGTTCACATTCAGCTCTTCACTTTTCGTCGAGCGCCTGGAGGAGAAAGACGTGTGTGTTTTGTTTATCTATCACATAATCTCTTTAAAGGCTGTACCTAACGTTTTTTGTTTTAATAGATTGAATGGAGCCTTAACTTTAAAACCCCTACGAATTCGGATATGCACTAAAAATCTGTTAAGAAGGTTGGTAGGTACTTAAAAAGTTCTATTACGATGAATAGATATCATCCACCATCTTCTACGACGACGAATTTTCTTAATTTTTTTTAAACATCGAACATAATTATGTATTGCAAAAAAGACACAGAGCGGCGGCTGAAATTATTTCGACGTCTGCCATCATGGAACGTCCAAAGCGATGTGAGTGGTAGGGCAGTATGTAAACACGCACTTCTCTCGATCCTGCTGCGGCATTATTCAGGGAATTATTGCCGGTAGCGCGAGGAGCAGTGGCAGGGGCTGAATGTAAACCCACTATTACACGAATAGGTCACGGACGGCACTGCGCGAACAGTGGGTGGTGCCCGCACACAGGCAATCTTGATTGCAATCGGGTAGAGATGCAGCTATAAAACAGAAAGAGAAAGCTTTAGGACCATAGACTAGGTGTATATCGCTATTTCTTTCTTTCCTATAGCTGCATCATTACCGTATCGTGATCAGATTAACTGTGTGCGGACACCCATTGAATCGGTGTCGGCGTGAGCGCAAAGGGTAAAGGGGCGTGGTTTATGGCCTTTGATAAAACACCGCGCTAGTGATGCGCTGCTGGTTATACTGCGTACAAGATAACTTTGTCTGTGACCGTTAATGAGCAGTAAAATGAGTCGCGGGGGTGAGCGCGGCTCCCCCCAGAGGGCGAGTGAATCGTTCTTTGACTCTCCGCTTGTCACCCATGCGCGGAAAATAACCGTCATAGACAAACTTGTTCTGAACGCGCTGAACTAAACTAGTGAGGTGAATGCACTCATAGGGTGTTCAGACTTTATTTTTATTATTCGGGACACATAAAAAAATATATCACTGTAAAGCGATTTCGTAATCAACTGACAAAATTTGGCTAGGGTCCAAAAAGTAACCCTGTATAACTTTAGCAACTTTATGCTTTATTTTAATTCACAAAAAAATACATAGACTGTCCAATACAATACACTTCCTCTAAAGGTTGTATAACAAAACACACAAAATTACATAAGTGTATGTATGTTTGTGTACTTATATGTTTTTATGTTTTTTTTGTATGTATCACATCACAACACCTGAGTCAGAATCGTGGCGAGTGAAATGGGACGATAATTGGCTTCATCTGCCATATCACTAGTTCTATTTTTGACTATTGGCATAAATATAATTGTTCGCATAAAGTCATTTGATAGATACAGCGCGTTCAGAACAAGTTTGTCAATGACGGTTATTTTCAGCGCATAGGTGACAGGCGGAGAGCCAATGAACGATTCGCTCGCTGCGGTGAGCCGCGCTCACCCCCGCGACTCATTTTTTGACTTCTGCGCATTATCGGTCACGGACAAAGTTATTTTGTACGCAGTGTACGAGTGGTTCATAGTCATACATAACGAGTATAACATTGAAAAAGTGTGAGGTAACTATAATCCCGTATGAGATGCTCTACGCTATACATACCTACCATTTTTTGAGGTAAAATCTAAAACTGGCAACCCTATTTTCCTGGGCAACGGTAGGCAAGATGATTTATAAACAAAAAAATGAGCTTAAAAATGCCATTTATTCTATTGAATATTGAGTTAAAAGTGTAATTAAACCGTGCTCAATTGTGAGAAATATTAGTTTTAATTATAGACAGTTAAATATATCGTGAGCAATAATGGCATCAATTAACGTACGTGATCCAAAGCTGGAACAGCAGGTGTGTCTCATGTTTTATCAATTTTTCAAGATAAACCTTCATAAATCACTGTACAATCTTTGATCTGAATCATAATTTTAACGGGTTTTAACGTGTATTAATTGTTAATAGTGAAATGTGTGTTTTAGCGCCAAATAATGGAGCAGAAAATGAAGCAAAAACGACAGAATTCTGGGCTTGTTCAGGCTAACGATCTAAGGGTAGGGTCTGCCAAAAGACCGATATCTGGCAGCCGGTCACGCGAATTACACGGTGAGTTCACTTGTTACTCACCCCTCTGTTGCTATGTACAAATTTTATCAATGGTTTGATTTAAAGCATGAAGTGTAATTTTATTTTCTTTTTGTTATTTTGGTTTCTCTTTTTATAACAGGCTATGATGGTCCGATGCAATTTCTTATGTCTCCTGTCAATCCAGATCAAGTTATACCCCTCCAAACCAATAGAATATCTACCTATGATGGTAAGTTTATGATTTATTTTGTTTTATACACTTTTTTCTTTTATTTTTATTCAATTAGAGTGCTTATCAACTTAACAAGTCCAATAACAATGTTGTAGTTATCTAAATAATTATTATCTTTAATTTGTTAGCTTCTCATATTTATATTTATAATGCTTGTGACTAGTTGTGTATATTAGAAGGTACGAGTATATGTTGTACAAAATAACTGGCTATGACTGGTAATGAGCAGAACTCTTAAAATGAGATACGGGGTGATTGCGGCTGGTGGGGGAGGCGAGCAAATTGTTCACTGGCTCTCCACCTATCACCCATACACAGAAAATAACCGTCAGACCCAAACTTATCCTGCGCATGTGATAAAGTCTTTTCATGATTGCTAGGATACAGGGTGCCCAAGAAGTAATACAGATTTTACTGTTGTGTTCACTAAGCTAAATGCAACAAATTTTATGTAGTTATGTAACTTAGGAATTCACAAAATTATATTTGTATCTTTATTCACACACAACCAATGCATGAAATGCAGAAGGCTTTGGATGCATTTGCATGTAAAATTAAATAAAATTTCTGTAAAAAGAAATCTTTTAGAAAAGTTGTAAAAAAACTGTTGCATGTGTTGCATCACTTGTTCAACATCATGTATTTTGGACATCCACATTAAAGTTACAGCAACCAAATAAACTTTACCATAGATTAGATTATTTAAACAAATAGTTTAGCAGTAGATTACCAAGCACAGGCTCATACTTAGTTGTATATGTACAGGTTTTATGATATCATTATTGACTCATTATGTGTCTGTTTTACCTAGAAAGAAATTAACATAGTAATAGCTTATTCACTATTCAATTAATAAATTCTACCAAGACCATGTTGTGTAAAGTAGGTTTCCAAGACTCATAACATTTTGAGTCCAAATAAGAACTCTTGAAGAACCAAGCCCTTGACTCTACAAGGCCTTATACCTTTATACCTCTATAAGCCCTTACTCTACATATCATACATCTTGGTTGAAAAGTATTACTTGGCCATTTCAAAGCTGGTGCACAAACACCACTGTGGATGGAGTAAGAAATTAAGTCCCTGGTCTTTAATGTTGTGTTATGCATTAATTCCATGAAACGGCCAAGTTATATTTTCTATTTTCTGACTGTTTGTAATGTATAGAGGATCATTGTCCACAATGGCGACATTTATCGAATGCGTGCAAGCTACAAATATCATCTGCAGCTTAGATATGTCCACGCAATCGACATGCAAGCCTTAAAACAGTGACCTAAACATCTGTGGCCTACCACAGATAAACTTCGCGAAAATAATGGCATAAGTCAATATTTTTTATTCCTGTAAACTGTCCTGATATAATAGGTCAATGGCAGGATGCATCTGCCGTTGGAAGCAAGTGATTAATATTGCTAAAGCGATTAATGTCGCTAGTTGCGGCGTATGTGGACACAGTTATGTTTGATTCTATGCAGGCAGGATGCATGAAAGATACAAGCAAGTGATAAATATCGCTAGCTTATATTAAGCAAAAGTAACAATAGGTTTGGATCAATACTCTTCAGGCTATTGGGTGACTCACTCTGTTGTCAATATTGAACCAGGAGTACGAATGTACATACTTACTAGTGATGGGCTGAACACGTCCACCAAATACGAAATATTCGGTTAAAATTTTACCGAACCGGATATTCCGTGACTCGCGGCGTACCTAAATTGCACAGTTGTTCTTTTATCGGCGAAACTTAATTAGTCGAAAGTGTCTAAACAGCCACCAGCGGCTGTTTACACAAAACAGAGCGGTAGGTTAAGAAATAATATTATTCGACCACAAGTAATTAGCTGATTAAATTTGTACCTTAATTAACGTCAATTTATAAGGTTAAATTCTCGAGCTAGTAGGTATGTCACGTTGTAAACTGTACCAAATTCGCTTTAATTAACCAGCTAATTACTTGTGGTCGAATAACATTATTTCTTAACCTACCGCTAACGGCAAGATATTTCTTTTGTGTAAACAGCCGCTGGTGGCTTTCTAGCTAGACACTTCCTTATTAGTTTCGTTTTTGAACTTTGTTTCGGTTTCAAACGCAAGTACTACAAATAATTCTAATTTGGGCATACATAAGCTTCAACTCCATAGTTCTTGCCACGTTTGAAACTAAAAGATCTGAAGAATTGTCACGTCCTGGAAGACCTGTTGGTCAGGTAGGAGCAGTTTTCTAAAATAGTAAGTTACCACCACAAGAACCTACAACTGCCACTACCGAACATTCTGCGTTTTAGCCGGATATTCGGTAAACTTATCCGAATATATCTTTACGGGTGTCAGTTTAAGGGCTTTCCTGCGGTTAACTAGCGCCCCCATCAGTTAAAAAATCATTACTCGCTAAACACAAAACTTATCGAAAATCTGTCTTTCCAGATTGAAGTAAAGGTACCCTAGTTTATTTAGAACCTATCAATCCTGAAAAGTGAACTATATTTTTAATATTTTTTTAACTGATGGGGGCGCTAGTTGACTGCAGGAAAGCCCTTAATGTAAAACTCTACACTGAGCGGCGATTGGTCAATACGAAGCAAAATCGTTAGTTTATCACGTTAAATTTATTACGTTAGATTTGTTACGTTTATGATTTTTCGAAAGTTGATCAACTTAGGTACACTCAAGAGCACATCAAGGTTGACACATTGGACTTTGTACCGTTCTTATTTCTATAGGCTTAGGGGCTAGAATCGGACTGTGAGTGTCAAGCTTGACCTTTCGTTGACTGTACTAGGAAATTGATCAACTTTCGATTCTTATAATTTTCCGGTGACATATCGAATACCGAATAGAAAACGAATATTCGGTCCATCTCTAATACATACAGCCAAATAGAACAGACTTTTGATACATAATAAACAGTCTTACTCATAACAAATCAAATGTTGGTCCGTTTGATTACAGTTTCATTCTCATTGTGGTGTTTGTGGCTTCTCTGTTTATGAATAAGTTGAAACCAAAGAATTCGGACACCTTGCTTGAAACAATGGAAAGTATTTTATTTTTATTGATGATGATTTGGCTGTTTATGCTTAAATAAACAGCCAAATAGATAGAATAAAAGATAAAATTAATAGATTGTTTGCATATGACAAGAGTTTTGAATTTGGCGTTTCATCTTAATTCTTGGAAATAAAATCATCACATCATGTCTCAACATATAGTAGGTACTTGACGACTAAAAGCCCGAATACACGGTCGCCAACCAAGCCCCGACAGAGGTGACCTTCTTCGTTTCCGACCATGTAGTTCGTGGTTTACAACAAAATTTTTAGTGACCTTCCAACGCCCTTGGTCGTGAAAGCAGCATCCCAAACTAAGGTCAAGTAGAGGACGTTGGTTACGTCTCCGACCGTGTAGCTGGCGATTGACGACCGCACAGATTATAATCTGACGTTTCTTGCCTTTCCCGTTAATTAAAAACAAAAGAAGACAAGGAAATTGATAATTTTGTGACCAAGAAGATATGAAAAGTCTTCTAAGCAGTGATTGAGTAGGTATATTCATGTTTTGAACCGAACTACAAAATACAAGAACTGTCAGTGTCGACTGTCATTTTTAACTGACGAAAAAAAAACGGAGGAGGTTCTCAAGTCGACGCGTATATTTTTTTATTTTTTTATGTATGACCACGCATAACTTTTTACAGAGTAGTCCAATTTTGATAATTCTTTTTTATTGGAAAGGGTATGCCCCAAACTTGGTCCCATATAAATTTGGAAAAAAAATTCCAACCCTGATTTACCCTAAGGGTGGGAAAATAAAATTTATAGTCACAAAAAATTGTAAAATAAAAACTTTTTAACAAAAAAATTCAACCGCCGAAAAAACTGAAAAGCAAAAAATAATAAAAAAATATATATTTAACCTTCATAACAAAGTTCTTAAACTTATGTAAGTATACCCGAGTAATTTTGAGTCTGCGCCAAACAAGCAAATTAATTACGTAAAGCGTGATGCACGGCGGCGGGGCCGACTCAAAATTACTCGGGTATACTTACATTAGTTTAAGAACTTTGTTATGAGGGTTAAATATTTTTTTTTATTATTTCTTGCTTTTCAGTTTTTTCGGCGGTTGAATTTTTTTGTTAAAAAGTTTTTTGTATCACCATAGAGTGTTTTTTAATCTATTTCAATGCTTGTTGTCAACAAGTCGGCGACCGTGTAGTTGAAACGGACCCAAATGGTTGCAAACCAAGGTGACCTCTGTCGGGAGCTTGTCGCCGACCGCGTATCGAAAACACGGAAGACGAATTTTCCTAGAAATGGGACCTATAGATCGATTTATGCCTCCGCGTCCGTAAGCTTCGAGGACGTGATTACAAACATGAGTTGCTTGTACGGTCAACCGAACGTCGTCAGTAGAAACCTTTTTAACTCTATTAACACGCCACAAAGTCCAAAAGTGTTTCTACTGACGTGCTGTTTAATGTACATATTATAGAATATTCGGATAAATCTTTCGTGGCCTTGTGGCAATTGCATTTCCATTCTCATCACAAATGTTTCAGCATCTGATGACAGATAGAACTTTTTTTGTGTTTCGTCATGCACGTTAATTCAGGCTTAGATGGTGTTCATAGCGTAGTACTTTCAAAACTAGTCTTCAAGTAAAAAAAAGCTTCCCACAATTAAAAGTTTATCTAATCATGGAAAGATTTATCTAATCAATTATGAAAAGACTAACACTCGCAATACGTATTATTTTCTGAATTTATTAGAAGCGTAGAATTCGGTGCTGTTATTCAATTTCCGTTCGTGTGGTGCCGACAAAGAATAGTAGCAACCCATCTCTACCCGTGGGTGTTGTAAGAGGCGTCTAAGGGCTTATTAACCGGAACATGGGCAGCAGCATTTTTCTGTGTATCGGACTTACTTACATACTGCGGTCATCAACAACAGCGGTCACCTAGCACAACACTTAATAGCGTGGTGACTGTGAGTTCCATCCAAAGTGCCACGCGTTTTTGCTGGAATTCTGGAGGGAGTAGTCCGGCAGTGGACGTTTTATGGGATGTTATTATTCTCCTCGTTTGGCTACTAATAAAACCACACCACCCAATCTTTGCCTGTGGGTGTCGTAGAAGGTGACTTAAACGGGAGGGTAGAGCACACACAGCGTCCATTTCGTGCTTCGGTCACAACCACCACAGTCCAGCCGTTACTGCCGTAGCCGCAACGCTGTGAAGCGTGGTGACTATGTTACATTGGTATATTGGTGGGGTTAGCTCCCTGTCCGGTACTGTATTATTTATGGGATGTTATGATGATTTATTTCATTCTGGGGAAGTACCACCCCTCTTCCTTTTTCTGCCGTAAAGCAGCAGTGTGTGCATTGCTGTGTTTCGGTTTGAAGGGAAGGGAGCCAGTGAAATTACCGGCACCATCTTAGTTCTCAGGGTGGGTAAAGCGCTTTGCTGTCTTATTAGTGCCAATTATTTCACTAATAAGACAGTGGGTGTCATGGGTGGTGGTGACCACTTACCACCAGGTCGCCCACCTGCTCGTTTGCCCACCTGTGACATAAAAAAAAAATGAAACCATTAGAAACCTTACCTTGATTCATAATTTAGAGAAGGGCTCCAAGCTATCAATCACAATAATGCAATCGATTTTTTCACGCGAATGTCGCGAATTTAGCCAAGCCAAAGCTCTTCGTCATTTTCTTATATCCTATCAGAGAGCGTGATTTTCTTTTCTTCGGATTTATCCACTGGCTGTTGCTCGCGACTTCGTTCGCGTGGAATCCCAAAAATAAGTAAAAAAGGGGTAATTAAATTTAGGGCTTGAAAGTCCAACACAATTTGTTGAAGTTGCCTGTGTCCTTCTAGATCGTAAGGGCACTGCATGTTTTCCTACGTCATCTAGTACACGAAATTTGCAACTTTGTAGCGATAGTAGTGGCCTAATAGGTCCACAAAACGTTGGTCTGCCAATCCGAAACCTGGCAGGTTTTGTACAGTTGGAGAGAAAAGTGGTTAAAAGACAGATTACACGAATGAAATCTATTCGTAGAAATAGAAGGTACCTATACAAGTAAAAAAAAAACCGGCCAAGTGCGAGTCGGACTCGCTCAAAGAGGGTTCCGTACCACCACATAATCATAATTGTATTAGTTGAAATTTCAGAAAGTTAATGTGCTAGATTTTTTTAGTCCGACACGCGCTTGACTATATTTTATTATTTGTTGTTATTTTATAGCTTATGCACTATAAACATACCAATTTTCAAGTTTGCATGTGTTCCCGTTTTTAAAATAGAACTAAAACAAAAATCGCCTCAGCGACCATCCAACTTGACCCCTCTCTTATATGAATGTTCTTGAAACGGGAGCTCACCACAATTGGTTAACATTAGTTGTGAGAAAAGTTGTAATATTTAATGATTTCAGACTTTTCTCATTATTTGTACTGTGAGACCTAGCTTCTTGCCGAATTTCATAATTTTAGGTCAACGGGAAGTACCCTGTAGGTTTTGCATTTTTGCATAAATGTATGGAGATGAGGACATAAAATGCCATATCTTTTGATTGCGTCGTTGTAAAAAATTGAAATTTTCAGATCCTGTGTGGTTCATGGATCCTAATATATATATTATTAATTTCAACCTGATACCTCTACCCGTTCGTGAGATAAAGGGTCTTGACAGACAGACAGACAGACAGACAGACGGACAACAAAGTGATCCTATAAGGGTTCCGTTTTTTTCTTTTGAGGTACGGAACCCTAAAAACAACAGGTCTGCCTTGCATCCTATTGGCAGTTTCGCTAGTCGGACCACAAATGTGGTCGGATGTGATTGGACCACAAATTTGGTCGGACTATCTAGATTTTAGGTACCCAATTTAAAGCAGGTATATTGCTGGAGGGTTTCAAAATCTCTACCAACTAACAAGAATCAATCTATCTATCTAACACTCCAGATAGCTTAAAGGGAGACATCAGTCACTATATTGGAAAAAAATTGTATGAAATGCCTAAATAAATTATTTTATTTATTTTTATTTTTTTATTTTAACACTCGCGGCGGAGATATAGCTTTCTTTGAGACATTTAAATTTTACATGTAGGCATTAACATACCATACGATGATTTTGATCACCGAATTTCATCAAAATCGGTTCTGCATTTCAGCCGCAAAAGGGTAAAGCATAACAGACAGACAGACTGGCAGTTGCAGAAAGCTTCATTACAGTTAAAGGTCTTTCAAATCCATAACACTTTCTATTTTGCTGACAAATAAAGCGATAATAATCGATATAAAAGGGCTTTAAAGAAGCTAATTTATGATATTACTCGTAGTAAGGATATAGGGTAGATTTCGTTCTTAGAAGTTGTCGGTGCATAATTTATTTATGTATGTAAAGTGCATTTTCAGCTGGTGCATAATTTTATAAAGCACTATTAGCATTTGAGGCCACATTATCATATCTCGTACAGTCAAGAAAATTAAGCTCAACACTTTGTTCTCAGTTACGCTTTATTTTAATACCAGACTGGCCCGTTGATGTGGTTGGTAGTGAGCCTGCCTTCAACGTCGTGGGACGCGGGTTCGATCCCCGCCCAGGGCAAACATTTGTGTGATGAACACGAGTGTTTCTTCTGTGTCTGGGTGTTATTTATTTATGTATATCAGTCTCTGGTATCCAGTACAGGCTTCGCCTGGTTTGTTTAGTGTGAATTTTCCAGCAATATTTTAAACGACTTCAAAAAAGGTTGTATGTATGTATGTATGTAATTTTTACTTTCGAGCGGGGAGCGAGAAAGGTATTGTATTCGTGAAAAAAAAAGTTTTTCTAATTTTCTCAAAAATGTGTTCTATATCACTTATACATCGTAAAAAACAAGTCTCCCAAAAATGTCCGTCCGTCGGTCGGTCGGTCGGTCCGTCGGTCGGTCTGTCCGTCACGCCTTGGCCTAGCGGCTAAACGAATGGTTCGATTGACACCATATTTTGTATTTAAGAGTTTTATGCATATTAATCGAAGGGTTTTGAGTTGTTTCCTGTTTCTCATTTTGAGGGTAGCTGTCATACAACGAAAATGAAAAATTATTAATTTTCGCGAAAACGGCTCATAAAATCTTGATGAAACTTTGCATGACCAAGCATCTCCATTTAAGGTATTTTGCGGCAGTATCAATTGGTCTGTAGAAATTCATATAAGGGATGTTTCCTTACTAATAAAATTTAAAAATGTGATTTACTCAAAATCGGTTTCGTTCAGCTTATTTTGATATTCTACAATTTGGATTCTAAATTGCTTTTCTACCTGACTGCATATTTCATTAAATCATTTTTACATAAATCTAGTAGGTATAGGTAAGTTTCTATTCTCATATTATTTGTATGGAATTACAAACTTAAGTTTGCAGTTGGTACTTATTTATTTACTTACTTTCCGCAGCCTTTATAATATAGTAGTTAGAGCATTCGGCTCTTGATCCGGAGGTTCTGGGTTCGACTCCCGGCGGGGACACTGTTGAATGATGACTCTCGTATATAGCGAGAAAGTAAGTGCAGTGCTGCTGTACCATTTATTTAGATTCAGATTCAGATTCAGATAATTTTATTCAATGTAGATTCTTTACAGAATACTTATTGAATGTCATGCAGAATACAATGCAAATAGAGCGAGTCTACGCCGTTTCGGATCGTGCTATGGCAGCGTAAAAGAAACCGCAAGAAACCACTGCAGCACGGCCTACTTTAAGAGTCGGCTTTTTACAATGTATTTACTAGAGTCGCACTGAAAGTGTGAAGCTTTGCTTACTTGCACTTGACTGTACCTACGATATGAGTTGAGTAGATAAGTATCCATACTCACAATCCACTTATTTTTATTGGAACCATTATAGCACTATGAATTTATAGTTAGAAACTCGTAATAGAGTCTGTTTATTGGAACCATTATAGCACTATGAATTTATAGTTAGAAACTCGTAATAGAGTCTGAGTAGAATGTGCAAGTGAGATTCCTTATAGTATACATAGTAAATCCATTCAAATTGTAGTTATTTGTTTGGAACCTACTGAAACGTAGCAACACTAATACTCTTCATCATCGTAATATCCTTCCCTCCCAGAGTTCACTGCAACAAAGCTTGGTATACTTTGGGTACTATGTACAGTCAAGAGAGCGTCGAGCTTGACACATTGGATTTTGTACAATTCTTATTTCAAGCTCTGCAAGAACTTTAGTCTCACTATGAGTGTCGAGCTTGACGTAGTGTTCACTAGTAGAAAGCGTCACGCTCCTTTTCTTCATGATTCGCATAGTCTACTTTTACTGCGGAAAAACATCTCATTTCTACGGGACAATGTATGGGTTACATCATCATTATATCGTGTGGATCGCAAGTTCGATGACCGACCTCACAAACCCTGGTGTCAGAGTTATTAAGCCGCCAAAGCTCATTTACGACTACATCCTTAGATAGTAGTCGGGACCAACGGCTTAACGTGCCTCCCAAAGCACGGCATCATGTCTCTTTTCGGACATTCAGGTGATTCATCCTGCATCATCCTAACCAAACTGGGGAGGTGGCAAAAAGGGAATTTTGTTTGACAATGTCTCCACCGGGAATCGAACGCGGAACCTCCGGATCGAGAACCGAGCGCTCTGACAGCTAGACCACGGCGCAGGTTTTATGAGCACAAAATGAAGTAATAGTACTACACACAGAACGGACACTCCGCCCACTTTTGGCTGGTTTCAGAGCGTGGCGTGTGATACACGCCGGCGCGCGCGCGCGTTTGAAAGTGCACTAGATAGTAGGTAGCGTTTTTGAGCCGCGCCGGCCGGCCGCCGCTACCTACTAACTAGACGTGCGCGTGCCACCAGCCATAAAATCCACCCCTTCATCCCCCCGCGACCCGCCCGCGCGATTCTCGTGGTTTGCAGTTGGGTCTAGTTGTACTAGAATATGCAGCCTGACGCTTTTGTCAATTTAAGTACAGTTTGTAGTTTCGCGTGCGTCCGGAGTGTGCCATGGGGGAAAATGCCCAACAGCCCAGCTAGTTGGTAATGTACGGTCAACCGCTTGTCGGTAGAAACGTTTTCAACTCTATTACCACGCCATAAGGTTCAAAAGTGTTTCTGCCGATGTGCGGCCGTGTGTACATAATTTATAGATTTTCCTTTTCAGAGCTAGGCAATCAAATAGAAGTCCTGACGGTTGGCGATGGGGATGGAAGCGGTGAAGAGGATGAAGAAAGCGTGCCAGTATGCAGTGTGGGGCGAGATGTGAGCACGGATGACGTTTGCGCTGACGCTGCGGTCGCGCCATTACAGCCACGCACTGTCAGGAGAGATGTGTCTCCTACGCAGGTTGGTAATATTTAGTTCACTAAAATGCCTTAAAAATTTGTAAACCGTGTGGTGCAAGCAAAGAATAGTACCAACCCATCTCTACACGTGGGTGTCGTAAGAGGCGACTAATGGCTCATAAACCGGATGATGGGCAGCAACATCTTTCTGTGTATCGTACCATCTGACATACTGCGGTCACCAACAACAGCGGTCGCCAGCCGGAACGCTTACAAGCGTGATGACTATAAGTGGGTTTACATTGAGACCCTGCCGCGGCTCCTCGCGCTGCCGGAAATAATTCCCTGAATAATGCCACAGCAGGATCGAGAGAAGTGCGTGTTTACATACTGCCCTACCACTCACTTCGCTTCTGACCACCGGCAATGGCAGACGTCGAAATAATTGAATTAAATAATTTTCTCCTTCGGGCGTTCGGCGAGAACTGGGCGACAGGGCTGAATGTGAACACGCACTGCCACTCGCGCTGCCCGTCCTTTGACTTCCGCACAAAAAACCGCCTTTTGGGGAGCGCCGGGCAGCGCGAGTGGCAGCAGCAGTGGCATGAGAAGTATCGTGTTTACATACTCGTCCTCCCCACTTCCCTGCCCACTTCCCTGCTCACTTCGGCTGAATGTAAACGTAGTGTAACGCATCGCATCGCTTTGACTTGTTGCAACACTGCTGTCATTCTACACATGTTATATTATTTCGACTGTAAAACCGCTATCACACCTTCCTTAATTCAGAAGCTAATTCGGCATACATTGCTGGCTGTAATAAGGATATTGGAATTAACAAAACCAAGCCTCCCAGCAATGTATGCCGAATTAGTCTTTGTATTTAGGAAGGTGCGATCGTGCCTTAAGATACGTAGCTGTATTTTATAACAACAACAATCGCTTGAAACTGAAGTTGTGATTGAAGTTCTTCTTCGCGGCTTCCCCATTAGAAATAATAAAATATACTAACTTCTGTGGTAACTGTTAAAACCGGAAATGTATTTTATCTACTCCCGTACCGGAATATTCCGAATTCGAAACCAATGACAGATTCGAAATTGAGGTCATTGTCCGCTGTCATTTTCATTTCCACACTGTTCCATACTACGAGCAGTACGGAAACGGAGTATGGATTTTCATTCCGCAACTGTTATAATACATAATTTTCAATCTGCATAGGCTAAGGCAATACTACCACAGTACTACATACAGCCTATTTTAAAGTAATTTTGTAAAAATACTTTTTACTGGGGTGACGACTGCCTACCTATATTTTAAAGAAAACGGAGAGTACCAGGCGTGACTAGGAGTACATAAATCGACAAGAAGCTGACAGTTGGCTCGCTTCTATATAAAGTGACATTGGCAACAAAAGAAGTGATTTGAACAAAATGGTAAGTATGTACCAGGAGAACATGATTCTACAAGAGGCTGTCAGTAACCATATACATGAAATTAATGTTAAAGCAACGCCATCCACAAGCTCTGGATCTGGAATAACTTTAATTAACTGTACTAACTGTCCTCTTAGTTCAATAAATTGATCACTACTCTTTAAAAAACATTTTATTTCGTCGGTCGTAGATAAAGTTTTGTATGCAACTATACGTAATTAGTCATTTTAACACTCGATCTATACTATTTTGATACTCGGCTGCGCCTCGTATCAAAAACCAGATCTCGTGTTAAAATTACTCTCATTACGCAACAGTTGCATAAATAACTATTACCAACTGTAAAAAAACCAACAAAACTTAAGACGATATGTACATTTTTTTTGGGTATTTTAGAGACAAATATCTTTTTATTTACTCAGTTTCTTGCCGTGATTTTCAGGTATGTGTTTCTTGACCATTCATGTGAGGGCATCACCAAGACCAAAACATGATTACTGAAAATCGACTACACAAAATAAAAATCCAAAGTTGCCTCTTCAATTTTCGTTTCTTCCTCTTTTTATGTAATCTGAGGTGTTTTAAGTATTGAAATTAAGTATAAAGAAAGGTATTCGTAGTTGCTAAGGTTGGCTCAAGCTAAAATTTTATTTTATTTCTTAGTTTTTACAAAAAGTCGATATTTTATATCGGGCGCTTACGTCATTTAGTTTTGGTGCACGCGCACTACATCTGTCGCAGTCTAATACGTTGCGGAAGTAATTATTTTATTCCTTTCTTTCACCGATCAGTTGCCCGTGACCTTCTGTCGACGGCAGACCTGTATTCGTTGTTCCCAAATCCAACCTTTCACGCGCAATAAAAACTATTTCATCAAAAAATATATTTTATAATTATTTTTGAGAGATTGTCATTGTAGCCCTAGATGAGAATTTTTATTTGTGATCAAAGTAAATACCAACCTGATTACATATTTTATTGTACATACTACCTGCTAATACTACTAATAATAATACCAACCCATACATACCCATGGGTGTCGTAAGAGGCGACTAAGGGTTATAAACTGGAGTATGGGCAGCAGCATCCTCTTTTGTATCTTACATCTTACTTACTGCGGTCACCTACAACCGCGGTCCATGGTGCCAGCCGTAAAACGCTAACAAGCGAGGTGACTATGGTACTTCCAGCATTTTCCCAGCAAAAGCTAGAATTCTACAAAAGTACGTATCGATTGATCGAACAGAGTAATGGAGTCGCTATTACTGACAGACCTGGCGGACGGAATGTAGGGACATACGAAAAAACCAGTCAAGTGCGAGTCGGACTCGCGCGCCGAGGGTTCCGATATACCTATAGTATTTTTGGAAGCAATAAAGTCCATTTTCAGGACCCCAAAACTAAATTTGTTTGTAAAGGTTTTTTGCAGATTTCTGAAAACTGCAACTTAGAAAGATCGTTTTATTTTTGCTGTAAAGTTTACATAAACTTCTGTCAACTGTAATTAATTCAGATTTTTCCTTACTCAAACTTCGGAGATAAGGGGGGGGGGGGCGGAGTGGTATTTTTTTTGACATTTTTCATCATAACTTGAAAACTAAGTAACTTAATAAAATACAAAAATATATTTTAAAATGTACAAGTAAAGCCCTTTCATATGATACCCCACTCGGTATCACGCTGTATCACGCTGTATATGCAGCAAAACGTGTATCAAGTCATCATCATCATAACATCCCATGAAACGTCCACTACAGGACAGGGAGCTCCCTCCAGAATTCTAGCTTTTGCTGGAAAAATGTAGAGGGTAAGTACCATAGTCACCTCGCTTATTAGCGTTACGGCTGGCACCATGGAACGCGGTTGTAGGTGACCGCAGTAAGTAAGATGTAAGATACAAGGAAGGATGCTGCTGCCATCCTCCAGTTAACCCTTAGTCGCCTCTTACGACACCCACGGGTATGTATGGGTTGGTACTATTCTTTGCCGGCACCACACGGGACAAGTACAACTTGTCTATTCTTTACGCCTACTCAAAGTTTCAATCTTATATTAGGGAGCGTTCCATATGCACCAGAAACGGTGCAAATCAGGAACGAACTCCTCTTTTTGTCATTTAACGATTCAATAAGAATTTGCAACGCCCTGCATTAATTTCCCACTTTTTCTTATCTTGACTGGAATAAAAGTTAAGCATACCCCTTTATCTCTACAGCTCAGAGGCGAAAGGTCGCAAGTCTATTTTTACAACTTTTCAGTATACGTAAATAAAGTATTAAACTGTAGCGACAATTTCGATAGGTACTTAGTTTATAGAACGGACCGAGATTATGTACGGACAGGACAGAAGAGAGGAGGCGGAGTAGCAATAGCTGTTCGTCGGGATTATTTATCTATTCATAATATTGAATGGCGCTCAAGTGCGGAAGATATCTGGGTTTCCGTAAAACTACGTAACTCCAAATCATCTGTTATGTTACATATCTGTGTTTTATATTTATGTGATCAAAAAAGAGGCAACTCTTTCTACGAACAATTAAATAATTTCTGTACTAATTTGACTGATTTAACTGACAGGTACTGTGGTGTATGGGGCCACACTAGCTCCCGCTGAAAAATGACATTGACGTTTTCTGCGTAGACGTTCAAGGGCGTAGTTTTTTGGTGTTAAACTCAGATCAAATAAATAGTCTAGATGTAGCGCTGTGAACAGAAAACTGAGGCCAACTTTTTAAACATGTGTTGCATGGACCGGTGTTGCCATAATCAAATTGTGCCAATGTAACAAAAATAACGTTACGTAATAACGTTATCACGTACTACGAAAGTGGTCATGCAATTAATTAAAGTAATGGCGGTAGTAGAAAGCAAATAGGGAGTTTTAGGCAATAAAATTACTGGGTAATTTGTATGTGCATTTAATGACTGACTTGTTTTTCCTGTAATATTTACATAAACGACTATGACTAACATATTCAGCTAAAAAAAAATATAAGCAGATATTACATTTATCAGTTACCTAGCATCTAAGTACGGTCAACCGCTTGTCGGTAGAAACTTTT